>CM061750.1:46556253-47118619 GCA_030979885.1 Lolium multiflorum | reverse complement strand
GGCAGGAAACCAAAGCGTACACGCGCCGACTTCCAAGAAGGTTGATATGGCCGCATTCGTTATGCATGTGATTTCGAAAAAGTATTTTTTGCTTACTTGCACCGCCATCTCATTAGCATTTTTTTTGTAATGCATGCTAGATATTATTGCACTACAGAAGAATGAATTAAAAAAGAGAAACGGATACGGAATCTATGTATAAGATATGCAAGCCGTGTGGGCACAAACATGTGTAACGCTATTGCCTCTAGTGCAAACTTGAACAAACTGAGAAGAACCCTTTCCCCTTCCCAAAGATAAAAGACCACAGATTCACATTTGATCATGCTGAGCTCCTGAGATGACTCAGGAAGATGCCTTGCCTGACCATTCTCCTCAACCCCACCAGGTGATTTCTGTTTTTTTTTACTTGGAGATATCTGTTGCAACTTCCATGTGTTGTATACTTGTATCCCGAATCCCACCAAACATGTTCACATGCCACTCTAGGTCTCCTTAACGCATCATATATATGTTTCAGCATGCACGTCATCCTTTACTGTTCTCTCATTCTATTCCATTTGCATATCATCATATATGGGACTTCGTAGACCGAAATATTCGTTATGTGCTAGAACTTGTACCAAGTAAGAATTTCAGAACCACCAATGAGAGACTGACCAACAGCACCCGAATCGTGATAATAATGCAATCAAAAAGAACTGTCGCTACTAGACAAGCCTCAACATTCATGGCACCAAATGAAGAAAATAACGAAAAATTTAAGAGTAATCGAAATAAAAACGTGAACACCCCAAGCGGTTAAATCAGCCACCTGTTACCAAATAACCAGCGACAATCGGCAGCATAACCAGTTTCCACAGCAACTTCTCACCACAATTGGCAGCAGTAACCGCCCACAAAGAACTTCTCAACAACAATTGCGCAGAACAAGTTTCACTAATTTCCTCACCCACAATTGGGATCAGCAGCAGCTGGGGTAGGAAATACTGCCCAAGGACACACTGCACCAGTCCCAGCTGACACAACCACAACTGGCCAAACACTGCTAGCACAACATCAACAAACTGCTGATGATCTCCCACTGACCATATTAGTCCCGCCATAGACAACTCCTGAGGATGAGCCCACACCGAAGAAGGTACATTTTCCAATGCTTATGTTTCATTCTCCGTTATAAAGTTATACTTATAGAGATATATATATAATGCTTATAGTCATTCTCCGTTATACCTACCTTGATAGCTTGTACTGCTTAACTTTGTAGTTGCACCACGATCAAGAAAAACGAGGGCCCCAACAGTAGGGAAAATGTAGCTAAGCTTGCTAGGATGGAATCAAGATTTCGCCTTTCATCTATCGTAGGTGGCAGAAGGCCACTGGACCCATAAGAATCTTGTAAATTAGCATCGGATGTAGGAATTTTTGTCAAGAATGAAATTCCTATCTTCCCAACATGGAAAGAGCACGTAGACACCTCTGCGCATTTTGAAAATTAGTGCACAGGTTACACGTAAGTCATCTTTCTCTTGGTAATGTTACTCATACTAGTATACCACATTGGCACGTCCCGTTCCTTCTTAGCTTGTTGTTGGATCTATGTATATCACACCAACGGTTTATATTGTTGTGAACAGTTAAGGGTTCGAGTTCGATGGGGACCAAGAGGAAGTAAAGCATGTTCTCAATAGTCTATTCTCAGACTGTCTTCCCAGTATCGCAGCAGGCCAAGAAGAAATACTTCACTGGAAAGATTACCTGGAGTGTTCCAACTATATCTCCTTTTAAGCAAATGACTGACAAATGTAGTTGTAGATCTTTTTGTGAAGCACCGGGGTCTGATCCAAAGAATAAGATTGAAGATCGAGACGATCACATCTGGATTCTTATTTATAGCAAGACCTCACTAGTCTCCTTTTACAGACGTTGTCTAAAAGGAATCAGAAAAACCGCGGTGAACTACTTTTACCTAGCCGTACGGATCTCGTAACCTTATAGTGCACATTCGGCAAAAAGTAAGGACATGTTGTTTTATACTCACTATTTAGAAAGTATTTGGTAAAAGATCATGCGTATATATACACTAAAGCAGGCAAACTTTATATTATGAATCTCCATTTCAACCAGTTAATGCTATTTCGATTTATAAATGGTAGTACTAAATGCAAGATGTTACATAATGCAAGTAAAAGGGAACCAAACAAAGAGATGACTCTGCCGGAGATTTTGAAGCATGCCCGAAGAACAAACTTGAAGTGATTGGAGAAGTCGCACAAAGTGTTTTTGTAAGTCTTCTCAAAGATTGAAATTTTGGGACGACTCACATCCCAACTTTTAGGAGTAGTAGGCACATGTCAATATGATATTACATATGTTTATTAAAATTCATGTGATGTGAATCGCAAACAGTAGGAATAAAAGTAGGTCATACACATGATAAATCTACTATCAACAAGTTTCTCAGTAGTAACTATCATGTTTACACATGTGTACGAACTGAATTTTTTGCAGGAAGATAAGAAATTAGAGATGGCAAAACCTCTAAAACGGTCTGGAAAAAACCGAAGAAGAATGTGTGAAGGCATTTTCTATGGCAATAAAAAAGAAAGGCATTGCTAAAAACACTTTCTTACGGAATGCTGCTGAAGTGCAAGTCCATGTCCAAGTCAAAGTATTTGCATGCTCAAGTTCTAAAGGAGCAACTCCAAGTAGAACGAGCTGCATCACCTGCCGCGCTAAGACTAGAAGTCGACAATTTTAACGATAAAGCAGTACGTAAGGGGAGGCCCTACCGGAGCAAAGTTAGGAATGCCAGGTAAGTAGGTAGTATCTCATACTGAGATGAACGGACAAAGGACAGCCATTACCTTGTCTTGTAAAAATGGGCCTTAGTCTCGAGCATATTTCGTAGGTGCATTTATTTGCAACTGCTATGATCTTGGTGGTCGTTTTCCTTGTTGTGATGTGGATTTTGTTTGAAACCCTGCCGATTGTTAATATTATAAGTGGATTGCCTAGCCCTTTCCATCAGTTCTGACTTTTGGTTCCGTTGGCTCGTGGATGAAGCTTGACGTGGTATCAGAGCCCATAGTCTCAAGTTCGAGTCATCGCTTTCACAAACCTTCTCTTCTCTTCTCCCGGTCTAGCCTTTTCTGTCAGTTTGGACTTTTTGTTGCGATGTATAAAGTGGATTGCCTAGCCCTTTCCATCAGTTCGGACTTTTGGTCGCTGGCTAGTGCATTAAAGCTTGACACCGATGATTTTCTGTGATCCATTGATTCTTTCTACATACTGGTCTAGAAGCTTGTACGCCTGGTTCATTCATATTGTATTGAGTGCAATGAACGGTTAGAGCTTCTCCTTTGTGTTGTCTGCAACACAACGCTGTTCCTGCTTCTGTACAGGTGAGTTGTGAACAGAGATACTTATGTATGCTACCAAATTTCGACTCCATATAATCAATAGCTTAACAACCCTCTAATTCAAAATCTCAACATTATTTCACACACCGAAATATTTTGTACGCGTTTTGAATTGGAGAACATGGGAACCGACTTTGGTTTCTGATTATGACTTGATGTGACCCTAGGCCCTGGATTCCTGAGCAGAAGGTATGTGTAAAAACAAAGAGATTACAAAGTGCTAATTCCCTTTTTTTGTAAGTCCTGGTGGCATTGACACTCCTTTCTTACTTGCTATATTTTTTTGGTGTTTATATATAATAGAGAATTACCTTATTGTCGAACCCGTTAGATTTTGGGCAATAATTGTTACGTGGCTGCTTCTTAATTAAAGTTTATCATGTCATGTAGATGGATTTGTGAAAGATGCAGCGGGTCGTTCTTCAGATCGTCTACATGGGATTCCCATCTACATGTATGTTCACGGTTTCATGGAGTACTTCAGCTCATAGCAGCCACATACGATCCTGCAAGATTTGCATTTTTTTTGACCTTGCAAGATTTGCATTCAATGTATCGCCAAGACGCGTCCGTGAGAACTCTAGAAACATCTTCGTCTGACTCGTTTTGGCGCGCGCAGTTCTCGAGCGAATCCAATGAATTTTGACCGTTCTCTTAAAAAAAAGGAGCTTTGACCGTTGGATCAAGCGTTGGAGAACTGTTGTGCCAACGGCCAATAATTATGATCGTAGTAACAAATTTCAACGTGATGATGAATTGATGTGACATTTGGCCGTACTAGTACGGTCTCATATTTTTGTATTACTTGGACTGTAGCCAAATTCGAAATCTCATTCCAAAAAAAAAAAAAGAAAAATACAAATATTTCACACGCTTCTAACTTCCCATTCTACCCTCGTAAAGATGACAACAATGTCCATGTATAAGTCGGTTGGTGGGTCTACCGTCATTTTTTCGATCACCACCTCCCTAGCTCTAAACTCCCCGAAAAAAAATTCATTTCCCTCACTCTCTCTGAGACCACCCACCGGAACTTCCCAAGTCCCTCCTCTCTCCCACCTCCACGACCACCACGGAACATCCCGGGACTTCCCCGGCCTACCCGAGGCCTCGCGATCCTCGTCATCCGGTCCCTGCGCCGCTGCTTCATCGACGCCCATCAATCGGATCGATCATCCCCCCGAACTCGAAACCATATGCTCATTCCGTTTATCTCTGCTTGAAGTCATGTACGTCCACCCAGACCGGAGCCGTCACGGATCCGTCGGCCCACCGCATCGGATCTTGCTCACCGACACCGCCGTGCATGAACCGGATCTGCTTCACCGTGTATGATCTAAACTCTTCTACTTGTCGCTTTTCTATTGCTTGCAAGTTCTTGTTTAATCTTGGGGGAACATGTTTGTGCTAACGAGCAATTCTTTTTGCAGATGAGATGAGTAAATGATGTAATGCGCCCTCTCAACCCCAAGTAGCACATGTAGTACTTCATCACGATTCATCCAGAAGATCTGCACTCCCACAGAGTGCTTCTCCAATGTAAGTCCCTTGTTTTAGCGCCATGTTATGGTTCAGATGCTGTTTGTCTGAAGCTCTTTTAGTTCATTCCTAGCTATGACAGTAACACCTTGCTATTTTCTACTTCATTGCTAACTTTAAGCGATCGAACATTTTGGTTTGCATTCCCCGCTCTTAGATGTAGCCATCATAACTTCTATCTTGCTGTCGTTGTTACAAAAATTATACCGTAGGTATTATAGTAACATCGCTATTATTTAGTTCATGGCCAATTTTAAGTAATTGCACATGTTGGTTCGCATTCCCTGCTCTATAGCTTTTGGCATCGTAACTTCTATATTTGGTTTACATTCCTGCTCGTAGATCTAGCCATCATAACTTTATCTTGCTCGCCGTTGTTACAAAAATTATGGCCTGCTACTATGTTGTTTGTGCCAATTTTTTACTCCATGAACATGTTGGCTTGCATTCCTGTACTACGGGTGATGCCATTGTTTTGTATCTAGTTCATTGTAAGCTAACAAAGTAAGGACTTAGTTTGGCATGCTATCACTCTGCTATCTAGCCTGTAGTACAAATAAACTTGTCATACTACTAGATAATAATTTTGCGTGCCATCTTGTTCTTCAAAAGCTGCATTATTGACTTGTTTCTCTGACTTGGCATGACGCTCACATATGGAAAGCTGAACATATTGGTTTGCATTCCCTCTTATACAAGTTCACAGGTGATCCCACTATATTCTGTATCTGGTCCATCCTAAGCTCAAGCATTAACTATCCTCTATGTGTTGCTCATTACAAGTTTATATCCCGAAACATCTTGATTTGCATCCCCTTCACTATAAGTTCAGGAGTATTATTTAGTTCACTTGGCACATGTTGGTTCACATTCCTCCTCTTTGTCTTCATGAACTTCTATTACATTCCTGCTCTGTAGATGTAGGCTCATCATAATTCATCTTGTCTTAGCCGTTGTCAGGTCTATTCTGCTTTGCCAACTTTGTTTTCCTAACATGTTTGGTTTTACAGGGACTGAATCTATGCATTTTCAACTAACATGCTCTGTTATATTGGCTGTTGGTATGCGGCATGCACTCTTTGTTTGCTTATTGTGCGCATTACAATGATCTTGTTATAACGACGAAATGATGAGTTCCAAATTCTTTGCCAAACAATATTGTAGTGTCATTGCCTTTCCATTGTTGTTGTCTTAACTTGTAATGTCTTTGTTTCGATATAGGTGCTGCATGGACAACTTAAAAGATTGCCGGGATCGCTTCATTGTATTGCTAGGTTTAATTACCATTCAATTTCTCCGGGTTCGTAATATTTTTTCAATGCCTTGCACTGATGTAATATTTAGTTAGTTTTTATAGTTCTTTCGCGCATTTTTTCTTTGGTGCTTGTGGTAAGTGAGGCTATCCGACAGAAATCAATGCTGCGTAAATATTCTCAATATCTAAATCACGAATTCCCATCCCTTAAACGGCCCAATTAAACGAAATCACATATGTGCTGCCGCAAAATCCTAAAGCATATTATGCCGGCATATAAA
This sequence comes from Lolium multiflorum, assembly GCA_030979885.1. Lineage (NCBI taxonomy): Eukaryota > Viridiplantae > Streptophyta > Magnoliopsida > Poales > Poaceae > Lolium > Lolium multiflorum. The sequence continues at coordinate 47,112,122 of CM061750.1, read as the reverse complement.
CAGCAACTAAACTAAGCTGGCCCACTTACTTCTTGGGCCACCCATTTGATTTACGGTGGACCCCACACACTAATTGGGCGGGCCCACTTGCTTTAAGGTGGACCCCACCAACTACTGGGCCGGCCCACTAATTAGTTGGGCCCCCATTTGCTTTTTTTGGTGGACCCCACATAATAAATGGGCCGGCCCTTTAAGAGGAAAGTGGGACCCACTGTGTTTTTGGCCCGCCCAATATCTTGTTGGGCCGCCACTTGCTATATGGTGGACCCCACATACTAGTTGTTACGAGAAAGTGGGACCCACATGTGTTTTTGGCCCGGCCACTATCTTGTTGGGCCGCCCACTCTATATGGTGGTCCCACATACTAAATGGGCCCTTTAATGAAAGTGGGACCACTGTGAGTCCCGCCCACTATCTTGTTGGGCCCCCCCGCTATATGGTGGACCCCACATACTAATTGGGCCGGCCCTTTACCAGAAAGTGGGACCCACTGTGTTTTTGCCGGCCCACTATCTTGTTGGGCCGCCCACTTGCTATATGGTGGACCCCACATACTAAATGGGCCGGCCCTTTAACAGGAAAGTGGGACCCACTGTGTTTTTGGCCGCCACTATTTTGTTGGGCGGCCCACTTTGTATGGTGGACCCCACAAACGAAATGGGCCGACCCTTTAACCGGAAAGTGGGACCCACTGTGTTTTTGGCCCGGCCCACTAGCTTGTTGGGCCCCACTTGCTATACGGTGGACCCCACACACTAAATGGGCCGGCCCTTTAACGGAAAGTGGGACCCCCTGTTTTTGGCCGGTCCACTTGCTTCTTGGGCCGCCCAGTTGTGTAAGTGGACCCCACATGTTAAATGGGCGGCCCATTTAAGTTTTGACCAATCAACCTTAGAGGTTAGGCCCGGCCCACGTAACTAATGGACCAGCCCACTATATAGTTGACCGGTCAAACTATGTCATCTGCCCGGCCCGCTTAAGACGTGGCGGGCCTCGTGTGGGCCTACCATCTACCACGGGTTCAGTAGGTTAACGCCGTTAGCGCGCTAACGGCGTACGCCACGTGTCGGTTGCATGACGTCGTCAACGGGCTCCCGAAAACACTTCCGCAACGGTCCGATTTTCCGTGGCGGAAGGGCGCCCAAGCGCGACGGACCGAAAAAATCGTCGTTGGACTTTGCCTGACGCAGTTTCGACAACGGAACCCATATCGTCGGGTTAGGCCCATAGGCGACGAAAAATGCCCCTTAGTTGACGATTTTGGGACGTTGTCTATCGAACTTTTCTTGTAGTGCCATGGCCTAAAACATACCCAACCACCTTGGATGGGGCCAATATTTGGCACACTTGTGCATGGTGGTGTGCCCCACCCTTTTTTAATTGCTCTTTATAGGTTGGTTTTTACATGCATGGTGATCCCATGGTTGGGAGGTGCCGATACTAGGTTTTAGGGTCAAAATGGGTCTATCATGGCCTAAAACATACCCAACCACCTTGGATGGGGCCAATATTTGGCCCACTTGTGCATGGTGGTGTGCCCCACCCTTTTTTAATTGCTCTTTCTAGGTTGGTTTTTACATGCATGGTGATCCCATGGTTGGGAGGTGCCGATACTAGGGTTTTAGGGTCAAAATGGGTCTACCATGGCCTAAAACATACCCAACTACCTTGGATGGGGCCAATATTTGGCACACTTGTGCATGGTGGTGTGCCCCACCCTTTTTTAATTGCTCTTTCTAGGTTGGTTTTTACATTCATGGTGATCCCATGGTTGGGAGGTGCCAATACTAAGGTTTTAGGGTCAAAATGGGTGTACCATGGCCTAAAACATACCCAACCACCTAGGATGGGGCCAATATTTGGCACACTTGTGCATGGTGGTGTGCCCACCCTTTTTTAATTGCTCTTTGTAGGTTGGTTTTTACATGCATGGTGATCCCATGGTTGGGAGGTGCCGATACAAGGGTTTTAGGGTCAAAATGGGTCTACCATGGCCTAAAACATACCCAACCACCTTGGATGGGGCCAATATTTGGCACACTTGTGCATGGTGGTGTGCCCCACCCTTTTTTAATTTCTCTTTGTAGGTTGGTTTTTACATGCATGGTGATCCCATGGTTGGGAGGTGCCGATACAAGGGTTTTAGGGTCAAAATGGGTGTACCATGGCCTAAAACATATCCAACCACCTTGGATGGGGCCAATATTTGGCACACTTGTGCATGGTGGTGTGCCCCACCATTTTTTAATTGCTCTTTATAGGTTGGTTTTTACATGCATGGTGATCCCATGGTTGGGAGGTGCCGATACTAGGTTTTAGGGTCAAAATGGGTCTACCATGGCCTAAAACACCCAACCACCTTGGATAGGGCCAATATTTGGCACACTTGTGCATGGTGGTGTGCCCCACCCTTTTTAATTGCTCTTTCTAGGTTGGTTTTTACATGCATGGTGATCCCATGGTTGGGAGGTGCCGATACTAGGGTTTTAGGGTCAAAATGGGTCTACCATGGCCTAAAACATATCCAACCACCTTGGATGGGGCCAATATTTGGCACACTTGTGCATGGTGGTGTGCCCCACCCTTTTTTAATTGCTCTTTCTAGGTTGATTTTTACATGCATGGTGATCCCATGGTTGGGAGGTGCCGATACGAGGGTTTTAGGGTCAAAATGGGTCTACCATGGCCTAAAACATACACAACCACCTTGGATAGGGCCAATATTTGGCACACTTGTGCATGGTGGTGTGCCCCACCCTTTTTTAATTTCTCTTTCTAGGTTGGTTTTTACATGCATGGTGATCCCATGGTTGGGAGGTGCCGATACTAGGGTTTTAGGGTCAAAATGGGTGTACCATGGCCTAAAACATACCCAACCACCTTGGATGGGGCCAATATTTGGCACACTTGTGCATGGTGGTGTGCCCCACCCTTTTTTAATTGCTCTTTCTAGGTTGGTTTTTACATGGTGATCCCATGGTTGGGAGGTGCCGATACTAGGGTTTTAGGGTCAAAATGGGTGTACCATGGCCTAAAACATACCCAACCACCTTGGATGGGGCCAATATTTGGCACACTTGTGCATGGTGGTGTGCCCCACCCTTTTTAATTGCTCTTTCTAGGTTGGTTTTTACATGCATGGTGATCCCATGGTTGGGAGGTGCCGATACTAGGGTTTTAGGGTCAAAATGGGTCTACCATGGCCTAAAACATACCCAACCACCTTGGATGGGGCCAATATTTGGCCCACTTGTGCATGGTGGTGTGCCCCACCCTTTTTTAATTGCTCTTTCTAGGTTGGTTTTTACATGCATGGTGATCCCATGGTTGGGAGGTGCCGATAATAGGGTTTTAGGGTCAAAATGGGTCTACCATGGCCTAAAACATACCCAACTACCTTGGATGGGGCCAATATTTGGCACACTTGTGCATGGTGGTGTGCCCCACCCTTTTTTAATTGCTCTTTCTAGTTTGGTTTTTACATTCATGGTGATCCCATGGTTGGGAGGTGCCAATACTAAGGTTTTAGGGTCAAAATGGGTGTACCATGGCCTAAAACATACCCAACCACCTAGGATGGGGCCAATATTTGGCACACTTGTGCATGGTGGTGTGCCCCACCCTTTTTAATTGCTCTTTGTAGGTTGGTTTTTACATGCATGGTGATCCCATGGTTGGGAGGTGCCGATACAAGGGTTTTAGGGTCAAAATGGGTCTACCATGGCCTAAAACATATCCAACCACCTTGGATGGGGCCAATATTTGGCACACTTGTGCATGGTGGTGTGCCCCACCCTTTTTAATTTCTCTTTGTAGGTTGGTTTTTACATGCATGGTGATCCCATGGTTGGGAGGTGCCGATACAAGGGTTTTAGGGTCAAAATGGGTGTACCATGGCCTAAAACATATCCAACCACCTTGGATGGGGCCAATATTTGGCACACTTGTGCATGGTGGTGTGCCCCACCATTTTTTAATTGCTCTTTATAGGTTGGTTTTTACATGCATGGTGATCCCATGGTTGGGAGGTGCCGATACTAGGGTTTTAGGGTCAAAATGGGTCTACCATGGCCTAAAACATACCCAACCACCTTGGATAGGGCCAATATTTGGCACACTTGTGCATGGTGGTGTGCCCCACCCTTTTTTAATTGCTCTTTCTAGGTTGGTTTTTACATGCATGGTGATCCCATGGTTGGGAGGTGCCGATACTAGGGTTTTAGGGTCAAAATGGGTGTACCATGGCCTAAAACATACCCAACCACCTTGAATGGGGCCAATATTTGGCACACTTGTGCATGGTGGTGTGCCCCACCCTTTTTTAATTGCTCTTTCTAGGTTGGTTTTTACATGCATGGTGATCCCATGGTTGGGAGGTGCCGATACTAGGGTTTTAGGGTCAAAATGGGTCTACCATGGCCTAAAACATATCCAACCACCTTGGATGGGGCCAATATTTGGCACACTTGTGAATGGTGGTGTGCCCCACCCTTTTAATTGCTCTTTCTAGGTTGGTTTTTACATGCATGGTGATCCCATGGTTGGGTGGTGCCGATACGAGGGTTTTAGGGTCAAAATGGGTCTACCATGGCCTAAAACATACCCAACCACCTTGGATAGGGCCAATATTTGGCACACTTGTGCATGGTGGTGTGCCCCACCCTTTTTAATTGCTTTTTCTAGGTTGGTTTTTACATGCATGGTGATCCCATGGTTGGGAGGTGCCGATACTAGGGTTTTAGGGTCAAAATGGGTGTACCATGGCCTAAAACATACCCAACCACCTTGGATGGGGCCAATATTTGGCACACTTGTGCATGGTGGTGTGCCCCACCCTTTTTTAATTGCTATTTCTAGGTTGGTTTTTACATGCATGGTGATCCCATGGTTGGGAGGTGCCGATACTAGGGTTTTAGGGTCAAAATGGGTGTACCATGGCCTAAAACATACCCAACCACCTTGGATGGGGCCAATTTTTGGCACACTTGTGCATGGTGGTGTGCCCCACCTTTTTTAATTGCTCTTTCTAGGTTGGTTTTTACATTCATGGTGATCCCATGGTTGGGAGGTGCCGATACAAGGGTTTTATGGTCAAAATGGGTGTACCATGGCCTAAAACATACCCAACCACCTTGGATCGGGCCAATTTTTGGCACACTTGTGCATGGTGGTGTGCCCCACCCTTTTTTAATTGCTCTTTCTAGGTTGGTTTTTACATTCATGGTGATCCCATGGTTGGGAGGTACCGATACTAGGGTTTTAGGGTCAAAATGGGTCTACCATGGCCTAAAACATATCCAACCACCTTTGATGGGGCCAATATTTGGCACACTTGTGCATCGTGGTGTGCCCCACCCTTTAATTGCTCTTTCTAGGTTGGTTTTTACATTCATGGTGATCCCATGGTTGGGAGGTGCCGATACTGGGTTTTAGGGTCAAAATGGGTCTACCATGGCCTAAAACATACCCAACCACCTTGGATTTGGCACACTTGTGCATGGTGGTGTGCCCCACCCTTTTTTAATTGCTTTCTAGGTTAGTTTTTACATTCATGGTGATCCCATGGTTGGGAAGTGCCGATACTAGGGTTTTAGGGTCAAAATGGGTCTACCATGGCCTAAAACATACCTTTGGATGGGGCCAATATTTGGCACACTTGTGCATGGTGGTGTGCCCCACCTTTTAATTGCTCTTTCTAGGTTGGTTTTACATGCATTGTGATCCCATGGTTGGGAGGTGCGATACTAGGGTTTTAGGGTCAAAATGGGTCTACCATGGCCTAAAACATACCCCACCTTGGATGGGGCCAATATTTGGCACACTTGTGCATGGTGGTGTGCCCCACCCTTTTTAATTGCTCTTTCTAGGTTGGTTTTTACATTCATGGTGATCCCATGGTTGGGAGGTGCCGATACTAGGGTTTTAGGGTCAAAATGGTGTACCATGGCCTAAAACATACCCAACCACCTTGGATGGGGCCAATATTTGGCACACTTGTGCATGGTGGTGTGCCCCACCCTTTTTTAATTGCTCTTTGTAGGTTGGTTTTTACATTCATGGTGATCCCATGGTTGGGAGGTGCCGATACTAGGGTTTTAGGGTAAAAATGGGTCTACCATGGCCTAAAACATATCAAACCACCTTGGATGGGGCCAATATTTGGCACACTTGTGCATGGTGGTGTGGCCCACCCTTTTTTAATTGCTCTTTGTAGGTTGGTTTTTACATTCATGGTGATCCCATGGTTGGGAGGTGCCGATACTAGGGTTTTAGGGTTAAAATGGGTCTACCATGGCCTAAAACATATCCAACCACCTTGGGATCACCATGAATGTAAAAACAACCTACAAAGAGCAATTAAAAAGGGTGGGGCACACCACCATGCACAAGTGTGCCAAATATTGGCCCCATCCAAGGTGGTTGGGTATGTTTTAGGCCATGGTACACCCATTTTGACCCTAAACCCTAGTATCGGCACCTCCCAACCATGGGATCACCATGAATGTAAAAACCAACCTAGAAAGAGCAATTAAAAAGTGGGGCACACCACCATGCACAAGTGTGCCAAATATTGGCCCCATCCAAGGTGGTTGGGTATGTTTTAGGCCATTGTAGACCCATTTTGACCCTAAAACCCTAGTATCGGCACCTCCCAACCATGGGATCACCATGCATGTAAAAACCAACCTAGAAAGAGCAATTAAAAAAGGGTGGGCCACACCACCATGCACAAGTGTGCCAAATATTGGCCCCATCCAAGGTGGTTGGATATGTTTTAGGCCATGGTAGACCCATTTTAACCCTAAAACCCTAGTATCCTCCCAACCATGGGATCACCATGAATGTAAAACAACCTAGAAAGAGCAATTAAAAAGGGTGGGGCACACCACCATGCACAAGTGTTCCAAAAATTGGCCCCATCCAAGGTGGTTGGGTATGTTTTAGGCCATGGTACACCCATTTTGACCCTAAAACCCTCGGCACCTCCCAACCATGGGATCACCATGAATGTAAAAACCAACCTAGAAAGAGCAATTAAAAAGGGTGGGGCACACCACGATGCACAAGTGTGCCAAATATTGGCCCCATCCATGGTGGTTGGATATGTTTTAGGCCATGGTAGACCCATTTTGACCCTAAAACTAGTATCGCACCTCCCAACCATGGCATCACCATGAATGTAAAAACCAACCTATAAAGAGCAATTAAAAAAGGGTGGGGCACACCACTATGCACAAGTGTGCCAAAAATTGGCCCCATCCAAGGTGGTTGGGTATGTTTTAGGCCGTGGTACACCCATTTTGACCCTAAAACCTAGTATCGGCACCTCCCAACCATGGGATCACCATGAATGTAAAACCAACCTAGAAAGAGCAATTAAAAAAGGGTGGGGCACACCACCATGCACAAGTGTGCCAAAAATTCATCCATGTTTGGGTGTTTTAGGCCATGGTAGACCCATTTTGACCCTAAAACCCTTGTATCGGCACCTCCCAACCATGGAGCATCCACTAGGTCTTCCAAAATATCTAAAAATGAAAAATATCTTCACATTCCATGATTGTTTGTGTTACATACCATGTCTACAAAATTTGAGGTGATTTGGAGGAGGTCGAAAAAATCACTTGCTTAAAAAATGGGGATAAAGTTATACCAAACGGTCCGTCGTAGAGCAAGTGATTTTTTCGACCATCTCTAAATCACCTCAAATTTTTTTATAGGCTCCCATGTATGTAATATCAATTATTAATAAAAAACATTTAAAAATAAAGTTTACAAGAATATTGTGGGGTACACCATGGTTAGTTGCACCCAGACACCCGAAACATAGGGTTTTAAGCGGAAACATGCATTTTTTGGGCATATCAGGTAGATGGGCATGCTAGGGTGAGGCCACACTTGCACATGCCTGCACCATTCACTCTACAAGAATATTTGCCCCATCCAAGGTGTTTGAATCTATTTTAGTGCAAGTTAGACTCATATTCACCATAAAACCCTTTTCGCCACATCCTAATTCAAAAATATTCATAATGATAAAAATATCATCACATTCCATGTTTATTTGTGTTACATACCATGTGTGAAAATTTTGAGGACATTTGGAGGAGGTCGAAAAATAGGTTGCTTCAAAAAATGGGGCTAAAGTTCCGAACGGTTATGCATAGTAGCCTTTTTTCAGCTACAAACTCACACACAGTAGCATTTTTCAGGTACAAACAAAAACACACTTCCATTTCATCTGAAACCACATTTAGTTTTTCATCCACACACCGAAACACACTTGCATGATATTTTGACATGACCACATCATTGGAAATAAAAAAACTATAGTTGTTTGATGATTTTTTTCAGCTGCAAACACAGTACCATTTTTTCATCTTGACATTTCCAATTACACACCTGACTAATTTGAATATGTTGCAAATAAAACAACTATTTGAAATGCTTGCATATTATTCCTACTACTAACCCAAACATTGCAACACACATTGTTGCTAGAAAGCAAATAATATTGTCCTTAGACTTCAACACTTTTCTCTGCATTTTCAATTGTATCTTCAAGGTATTTTCTTTGGCTTCATTTTCGTTCTGCACCTTGTTGATCTTCTCGGATAGTTGCCCTATCACATATCTTTCTCTTCCTTTCCATTCACTGTCAACCCACTCTACATACGCGCATGTATGTATTCCCTGAAAGAAAACATATCATATGAAAACATAGCATATAAATAAAGTTCACACATGAAATTATATGGTTTGAAAGTATACCTCATATGGACAACCCAAAAACCGTCTTCCAGTGTCGTAACCGTCGTTGCAAACACGGCGAGCAGGGAACACCGAGTGGCCACACCTGTTCTTTGTGTTCTGCTCAATACCGTAGTACAATGGATCAAACTCATACTGCGGCAAAACATCAACAAACTGAACAATGCCTTCGTCATCATCCTATATTTCATCATATCAGATTATGGGTTATGGAAGAATTCTTTTAAAAAACAGCAAATAATCAGGTACTAACCGGCTCAACTAGGGTATGTGCTGCCGCAGTCTTCATCTTCCCTCTGTTGTAATGCACAACAGATGTAAGCTTCGCCCATCCGTGGTCGCCGTCCATCGGATCCGCTCTATCCGATGAGTTCACGAGCGCGTGCAGCCGCCGATCACCCCCGCGGCGAGACATAGGCAACACAGACGAACCCTAACGGCGAGTTAGGGAAGACTTTGTTAAATAGAAACGGCCCATCGAGTTAGGCTTTATATTTAATTGGGCCGCCAACTCTATCGGCCCAAGACATGCTATACCCAACCACCTAAAGCTCAACGTCCACGCATGCAAAAAAAATTTGTTGGTTTATTATTTTAACATCATTTAGGAAAGATAATTCTTTGTGTTATCACAAATTTGTAATGGAATCGAAAATATTACGATTTATTGTGAAACATTATAGGAAAGAATAAAACTATAGTACAGAGAACCAACATGAAAGCAAACAATAATATAGAAAAAATTGAAGAAAAAAACAGGATACATAAAAGAGAAGCCACCCAGTACAAATCAGCTTTAGAAGAATTGAGTTAATTGACTCATAAAAAGAGAACATAGTTCAGTACAAATCACTCATAAAAACATAATAAACACAGTAATCCTTCCATGATTATTGAAGTTCAGCAAAAGAACATACAATTTCACATAAAAAGAGAGAGGTAGTTCAAATAGTCGCGACGATTACATAGATTAGCACAAAAGACACCAGAGTGAACATATCCACCACTTTACAAACAGTAGGTTCATCGTCTGAAACTTAAACCCCTACATCTTACTGGAAATATATAACAAAGTACGTGAAGTAATCACTCGATCACATCAACAGACATAAAAAGCATGCCCTCCATCTTAAAGAACAAACACAGGACTAACAGGCCAGCCACCAAGTTATTCTTAACACAGAAGTTGCTCCAACCCGACTTAAACCTGATTCTGCCATCAACGGATGTGTAGTAGACAGCATGGCTGTCATCATCATCCTCACCCCTCAGAAAGTAGATATCACCACTACGACGAACGTCAAGAACAGATACAATAGTCTTCGGGATACGCTGTGATATAATAAAAAAAAACCACATCAAAAAGACAATCATTCAAAAATGAACAGAAAAAAACATATATCAAGGAAATTACCAGTGCATTGGAAGCAACATCATATGTAGATAGGCGATGTACAAAAACACCGCCAAGGCCCAGACCACGGTCGTAAACACGGCTGTTGATATTGATGATCTCAGAATTTTTAAGTTCAACAGTTTTTGAGATAAAGATGGATTTAGCATCTCCTTAAAAATAAAAAACATCTGCAGGAAAAAACAATGAGAGAAAAATCCATGATAAAAAGAGCAGTTTGTTAAACACAAAGAACAGATGAACAAAAAAGTGACAGCAAATTACCTTTGAATAATTCCTTGGAGTAATCTTCAATGTCTAGTGCAGTAACAAACACATTTTCTTCTTCCTCTATGATATCAAATCTTATCTTCTCATTCAGATGCATATCATAATCAGTGAGGAATTTCTTGTAGTCAGGACCGAAAATACGAGTCTTCTTGTCCATCTTGTCCAGCAGAAAACTGTAAACACCCCTGTCCCCAGACTCAACAGTCAAGGCATTACCAGTAGACTTGTTGATATACTTCCTAACATAGCAAGGGATGTTCTGCAACAAAGTTCACATTAGTAATCTTCCAAACCTATTTTCCGTGCATAGAATATTTAGCTGCATGGCAAATTAAGATTGTGGATACTAAATAAAAATGCAAATCTGCTGGTTGTGTGAAGTGATCTCATTTCACATTGTCTACAGTACTGTCTACAAGCTAACACCACAATTTCCAGCAAAGAATGAAGCTAGCAAACCTAAAACAGCCAACCACCAAAAATTTCTTTATTCAAATATATGTGCTATAATACAAAACAATCAGTTCTTCTATCCACCAAAATGATACTGATGTATAACAACAACAGTCACACACTTGTGATGTTTGTTCAATCTGAAAATTAAATGGGGAATGGATTCTAAATACACCAGTAACACAACAAGCATATCAAAATAACTTACAGAGTATTCTTCAAAGTTTGTACGCATAGTAATGCAGAAGAACTCTGGTTCCTTCAACTTCATGTGGCAACCACCATCACGGTTTCCACAGATTGGACACTTCATCTAATATATGAATACAAAATTATTATAAATGATACAAATGGGCATATCTAAATTCATACAAGAAACCATATTCAACAAATGAACAACACTCTTGAGTACACTGGAAAAAAATGAAATATCATAATTTCTCTGCATACCAAAAAGAGGTGAACAACATCTGAATGCTTAGTTTACTACATTGTTCATATTGTTACTCAAATAAATCCTAAACCATTATGAAGTGCAAAAAATATAAATTAGACTCAAACCCTAAAGTAACAATCTAATTAAGAATTCATGCAGACCATAATTACTAGATAGAAATGCAGACCACAATTTAAAATGGTTATAAGTGATGCTATAAAAAAAATATTAAAACATACATAATCCCATTAAGAGTAAGAGGAAAAGTAAGAGGAGAAGTTTTAGGATTTTTCTCATCTTAAACACACATGCTGCATACAGAGAACAGCTCCATTAGGACCCAGCATAAATAATAGGGATAGAAAAGTAGGGGAAAGTAATACATAGACAAAAAAAAAACAAGTACGAGAAAAGGACCACACCAGTAGGACCGCACAACACGTGCACATACAAAAGAAGGACTTCCAGATCTGGGTGGTGGATAGAAAAGGAAAGAAAAAAGAGGGCTTCCTCTGACAAGGAATTGATGAAAAGCGTCACAGTCACTAGATCGAGTACTAAAACCGTCAGATCTGCTTGGATTTACCTTGTTCCCTTCTCTGCAACCGCCGGTTCAGACGGCCACCTCCACAAGCTCCGACGTTGACCAGGAGAGGAGAAGAACAGTCGACACGAGGGGATGGAGAAGAACCGACCGGTCCAGGAATGGGAGGCTTGAAGCAGAGTTAAATATGAACGGCCCAACAAAATGAAAGACAAGGCCCGCCGGTAAAAAAAACCCAGTAAACACGCAGTCACAAAAAAACCCAACCCAAAAGCATGTCCCCGGAGCCCAACCCACGAGATAATGATGAAACATTTGCTGAATTAATGTTTATTTGTCATTTCTGTTTTATTTACTGAATAATGGCTAAACCTTCAAAATATTTCAAAAACTTCAGCTGGCCACATTAACTGTTTACGTGCATAATTAATTAGTAGTGCTGATTGTAGTTACATGTAGACCTGAAAAGCTATTGATTTTATCACAGTGTACAGATATGCATGCTCACTACTTAGGCCACTATTAAATGCAACTTAACATGGAAAAATCTTCGTGTACAAGCTATAAGAGTTGCCATTCAACATAAGATGATGCATGAGTCCACTGCTGATGCCGCCAGTACATATATAATGGTAATAGTTCTTGTACTACCTGGATTGGAAATTACATGCTAATTATAAAATGCTACTTTTGTTGAATTATGTAAGTAGGACAGCTTATAGGCACTCACTTGTTGTTAAGTTTGCATTTCTTGCTGCGTCGGTTGTGACCTGGCTCTTTGCAAGCCCCGCACTTAATTTTGTGCTCGTCGTACGATAGAGGTCTTCCATTTTTAGACTTGGGACGGTTGTCATCATCTGAATTATGTGTACCTTTGCTCGATACTTTAATAGGATCCTGGACCTTAACCATGTTTCCTTCTCGGTCCTCCACATGTTCAACTGCTAATGAGCTTAGACAAATCGGAACAGCACCCACCGTACCCTCCTTGTCGTACTCAATCGCCTTTGCTATCACGTCCTTTAAACTGTCCTGTAACTGAGCCCAAAGTGTTGGGTGTTTGCATGCTGCATGCATAGCTTGCGAGGATAACACACTGACCTTGCTATATTCAATTCTATCCGCTGTACCTGACCAACCTACTCCAAACATATCACTCGTTCGCCTAGCAGGCAGTCCATTTCTTGCGTCTTTTGATAACCGACGAAGAACACAACACTTTGGAATTTCAGATATTTGCAGAACACATAGAACATGGAATATATGTTTGCAAGGGAGTCCTTTTCGAATCATTCTCCTGCAGCTGCACTTTATAGTTTCTTTAGGATTTCCCGGTGTATATTCCACGGTGAACTGCCTCTTTGGTTTATTATGCCATGCCACGACAAAAGTTTCAGACCCACATCCCAGCTTTCTTTCCAAAGTCACTATGCCGCCAACTGACCTCAAATCTAGCTGCAATATATAGAAGTTTGCCGGCGTAAACACGTGGGTAGCAAATACCTCCAAATCCCTGCAGCTTGTTACGGGCACAGGTAATGTCTGTGAGGCCGTGCAGTCATCATGCGCCTCGTTCTCACGGATGCGGGTAATGCAATTCTCATAGTGCAATATCATGTCCACCAAAGTCATTTCTCCATCAAGGTGCAGGTGAAGGCAGGAATTCAGACTTTCACTCCGCTGGTTGCTCTTCATACCAAGCCAAAAACCCTCTGTCAGAAAAGCTGCAGCCCACAAGTGCCTCTTCCTGTACATCCTCCTCAACCAAATTTCCGTGTTCTCTGTCTTCCATCTTTTTAAAAAAGCCTGCCATCTCTGCTCAAATTCGGCTATGGACGTGCTATAGTACAACATAGACCGGAACTCGCCCAACGACTTGTGACTGAGATGGATCTTCATATTTTTTTCAACATGCCAAGAACATATGCGGTGCCAGACATCGGGAAATACAGTGCGGATTGCCCTAATCATCGCTGAGTCGGCGTCCGTAATTACACTCAAAGGCTTCTTCTGACACATTGCCTTCAGAAATGTTTGCAGCAACCACACATAAGTTTCTTCTTTCTCATCTGAAACTATGGCACAACCAAAAACCGTAGTCCTACGGTGATTGTTCAGACCAACAAAAGGTATGAATGGCATACAATAGCGATTCATCTTGTACGTGCTGTCAAACACAAGCACATCTCCATAGTCCTCATAGTCCTGTACAGACTGCGAGTCACACCAGAACATTCTCTTCGGCCGTCCTTCTTCATCCAAGTCATAGTCGAAATAAAAACTTGGGTCCTTCTCCTTTCTGCTGAGCATAATGCCTATGGTCGTGGCAGCATCACCCTTCGCAAGTAGTTTCCTCTTTTCCTTGCCGCAAAGGTTGTACAGATCCCGTCGGACGTACCCAACGCCGCCATACCATCCACTTCTGCTAATCATGGAATCCATTATGGTGTGCTTCCTAATACCTGCAGCTCCCATAGCTAAGATCTCAGCCTTCTGATGATCTCTGATTTTTCTATGCGATCAAAGAAAAGGTGTTTCATCCGCTCTTGCTAACGTATGATTGTGCTTGTCATCAAAACTATCAACATACCAGACACCAAGTTTTTCATTCAGCTTCACAGTCATGTGCGCCTCACAGTTGCATCGAGACAGTGGTCTGAGCCTCCGGCTATGTCCCTCTTCGGTCATCAACTTTGGATCACGCTCACCTTCCCTTGAACACAAAAAACGCCTGTAACGCCTATGTTTCGTTTTTTTGCTATATCTGACCTTATCCAATCTGATGCTGAATCCATTATCGTTGGCATAGCTGTTGTAGAATTCGAATGCAGCTTCTTCACTAGGAAAAGTCATCTCCTTTATCATCATGTACAACTCTATCGTATCCTCTGCCTGACAAGCTTGACTGAGGTTCGCGTCATCACCATCATCAACATGGGACTGTCACATAAAAACATAGCAGTCAAACTCTAATTTTTTTATGTGGCTATTAAAAAAAATTGGTTTCCACAAATAATTAACCAATACGTACCTCCTTGCTATTCGACGGCTTTGCCTCCACATAATGTTTGCCAACTACTGACTCATCATAAAAACAATTCTCCACGTCGGATTCACCATAATAGTCATACACATTTTCAAGTCCAAATATTTCCTGCAAAAATTAAAGACAACAAGTAAATGTACCTCATTACTGTTTCCCACTTTGTAATGGTAATCTCATTTCATTGCATATCAAATAACAATTACACTACATGTACCTCATTGCTGTTTTCATCCAACGCAACATCATCACTAATATCTCTCTCATAATCATTGTCAATGTCGTCCATCTACATATTCAATGATAACATGACAATGTTAAAACATTTATCCTTCTGCATTTGCTTTCCATGAAAAAAATTGAATATATCAAATACACTTACATTAATAATTGCTTCCATCCCATGCTCTGAGCTCATGGAATTATCTGACCTTGAACCAACGAAAATATTCTCCCTCCCTGACAAAGATTCATTACCAAGCCCCGTTCTAGAATTATCTGACTCATCTCCATGAACTCCAATTCCAGGAACATTCTCTACCTCACAAACAACAGACATCGTCTCATCCATTTCCTAGCTACAACAAAAATCTCAAATTCAGTACATCCGCATCAAATTCTTTCACAAGTTAAAATGACCCAACAAGAGGTGAGTTATCATGTACGTACCTACCAATCGATCGATGAGCCGGCCGGAGTAAACCTACACCCACCACAGGGGTCGATCGATGCGTCCGAGGAGGAAGAAGCCGCTAGGCCACGCTCAAGGGCAAGAGGAGCCGGCCCTAACCCTAGCCGCGCTCGCCAACACTTATCTGGTTGGAGCGATCAACGGCGACGGCGGAGACGGCCGGCGCGCCAGCGGCAGATCCCACCCGGGAGGAAGAGGAACCCTACCCCCACCAGCTCGGTTGATGCGTCGGGCTCGCGCTAGGGTTCCAACTAGGAGTAAAATGCTCACGGCGATCGCGGCAACAGAAGGGGACGTGCACGACGGCGGAGACGGCCGGCGCGCCGGCGGCAGATCGATCCCTCCCGAGAGGAAGATCAACCCTACCACCACCAGCTCGTGCTCGCGCTAGGGTTTCCGACGACGGAGGAGTACAACTTCTTCTCACGACGATCGCGGCAACAGAAGACACATGCACGACGATCGGCGAGTTTTAAGCGGATTAGATCTTAATTAACTGCTCACGTGATCACCTTTTTTTTTAAACGTCACGTACATATACCGTATCCATACATATGGGTATACACGGGCTGGATATGGGTTCGGGCTAGCCCAACGCTTAAAAAAAAACTCAATATGACCCCTCAACTTCACTTAGGGGGGAGCACCGGAGCATCCCTCGGACCCGATTCCATGCCACCTCAGTAGCATACGGTGGACCTCTGTATTTTGGACCGTATATGAACATTCAAAGCAAGTTGGGGGACTGAAGTAAGGCAAATTCTTAATTCAGGGACTGTTTTAGACATAGCCGGTAACTTCCAGGACTGCTTGTGCATTTCACTCCTCATCCTCGCATGAAGCTCCAGAGCGATTCTGAGGGCGATTGGAAGCTGCCGGCCTTGATATTGCGAGGTGAGGAGGCCCATGCTGATGTGAAGGAAGCCATTGGGAGGAGACAACACTGCGAATTTGTTCGCCACGGCATGGACGAACTGAAGATGTAAATCATAGTTGTGTTCGGATACGGTTTCTGCTTAGGAAAGGAAAGTTCTCAGGTACAATACGTGTGAGCTGTAAACCGGACTGCACACGAGCCACGTCGTGCTGGTTTCCGAGTCCGTGGCGAGTTGGGTCTGCAAGTGTTTATAACCTAAAGAAAACCACGGAAACGGTGCGAGTTTGTTCCGAGCTCACGCGATCAAGTTGCCGGGAGGAATCGATTCAGAGCAAGAGTAGCTTCAAGTCCAGGCATCGATCGGCGTCGAGGAAAATCAATCAAGCTGCGCTAACACTCCAGAAACAACAGCGACGACATGGACTCGGAGCAGCAGCTCGCGGTCCGGCCGATCTCCACCAAGGCAGGCGGTGGCGGCGGCTTCGACGGGAACATTTCCTTCGACGTGTACTACAGCATGCGCACCGGTGCCGTGCCGTTCCTGTGGGAGTCAGCGCCCGGCACGCCCAAGCACGCCGCTGTGGCCACCACCACCAAAACGGTGGCGCCGGATGCCGGTGGCGCTAGGATGCTGCCGATCTCCACCAAGACAGGCGGTAACACTTCCTTCGACGTGTACTACAGCCTGCGCACCGGTGCCGTGCCGTTCCTGTGGGAGTCCGCGCCCGGCACGCCCAAGCACGCTGCTGTGACCACCACTACCAAGGCGGTGGCGCCGGATGCCGGTGGCGCTACTATGCTGCCGATCTCCACCAAGACAGGCCGTGGCGACGGCTTCGACGGGAACACTTCCTTCGACGTGTACTACAGCATGCGCACCGGTGCCGTGCCGTTCCTGTGGGAGTCCGCGCCTGGCACGCCCAAGCACGCCGCTGCGACCACCACCACCAAGGCGGTGGCGCCGGATGCCGGAGGCGCTACGATGCTGCTGCCGGCCATCACGCGACCGTCGTCGTACCAGTCGTCGTTCCAGCTGAAGGAGGGTCCGAGGCCGCCGAGACCGGCGGGAGGCGTCTTGCGGGCGCTGCTCGGCGTGCTCGGAATGAGGAAGAGCCGCCGCAGGCCGTGCCGGCATCATGCCTCGTGTTTTGAGCTGCCGTTGCGTTGCTGGTCTGCCACAGGACGTGAGAATCTCGGTCGTTGAATATGGAGTGCAAATAGTTCGTTACTACGGAGGCTGCGTGTAGACCACTGACTTCACTTCAGCTATGGGATTATCTAAATTTTGGGGTGGGGACACGAAGGAATGATCACATACATTTTTGTTGTTCTTCTGCTCGTTCCGTCCACGAGGACAGTGCGTGTTGATCTCAAACTTACAAACCATACTAGTGTTCAAGACATGCTTGGGGCCATTTAGGGGCTATCGCTCCATGATTTTTAGCGTGTGTGTGTGTTTGTACTGTCATGGATTATGATCTCGTTTGTTTGTTTGTTCGTTTTGTTATTTTAGTGGATTATCATATTATTGATTGGTGTCATGGTGGATTATGATTATATGAAAGGTCACTTACAAATTTTACTTAAACATGTAAGAATATTTTCCTCCTCGAAATAGAATTTCGTACCGCTTTATAAATAAAATAACTAACCATTCCTACATCGTATGAGACCTCGTCTCAAAGGAAAAGAAAAAAGGTCCGATGAGGCCACAACACAAACAAGCCCAAAGAAGCCAAAAAAAGAAGGTCAAGCACATGCGGAAGCGTGATGCCTGAAGACGACGTGCGATGGTCAGCGTCTAGACAGTGCGGGAAGACGGCGTGCCGCCTCTAGCAGGTGACGGAGGATGGTGTCGAGTGCTCTATGCCCCATTTTCTACACAACGGCCAACGGGAACCGCTGCTTTCAAGAATGCCAAGAATTTGAAGATATGGTCAAAGCCATGATGAGGAAAAACTTTCTCAATAAGCATCTCATTTCAAATATTCTAAAGGGTCCACGACATGGCAGCAAACACCAGCCAGAAGAGGCGTATCTTCTTGCCGGTGGCATTCGCACGGTTCTCCAGGAACTCTCCAAGGTATTGGGCCTGCCAGTCAGGGCCCAACACCTCTTGACCAAATCTCCATAGAAACCTAGCCACGGTACAAGTGAACATTATGTGGGCATGTGTGCCCTGGGGCCCCAACCCACAAACATGATCTACCTCCACGACGACGACCTCGACGAGAAGGCCTTCGGCGTGATGAACGAGAAGCGGGCGTTGCACGCTTCATTCGTGAGCAACCCTTGAGATGCAGAACATCGCTAGGCCATGGCGGAAGAGGATCAAGCGCGCTCCCAATCACTCTCCATGAGGCGGGCGTACGAGATGTCGGCGCCGACGATGGTCCACCGAGCAACGAGCGAGGAGGTGGTGGCGGCGAGGGGCTGGAGCAGCCGCGAGTGGACCGGGAGAATCAGGAGCTGGAGGAGGCCGCCGCGGAGGCCATCGTGTTGAGGGACCTGACCTGCTACGAGGCCGACATGGAGGCAGCCCTAGCGACGGAGGCAGCGATGGCCAAAGATCGCTGGGACAAGGCACTAGCCGAGGACCAGGCGCACTGACGGCGGGTGGAGGCATCCCGGCGCCTTGACCTCCGTCATGGATGGAGGAGCTCCGCAGGGCACGCTGACGGCCAGTAGGCCACACAGCTGCAAGTAATCTGACCATAGTAGGCCGCACGACGACGAGTAGGTACAACCATCACAGTATAGGTTAACTCTGGCTAACCATGTATAGAAAGATGGTCATTTTGGACAACTAGCATTAATAAAAAATGTTACCATAAATGAGTCAATGCTTAGCGGGCCTGGCAGGTCATGAGCTGACCGGGCAACAGCCGTGTAGATGCATTTGTGGCATAAATTTGAACCGCGTTCACGTTCCTGTTAACAAGCCGGTCATTTGGTGCAGACATATTTTTCAATCGCGCGGACGACAAACAAACGCAAATCGGGAGGCTGGAGTTCCCTTAGCTTTAAAGCAATGTCAAGACAGATATTCCCTGTCAACACTACTTTGATCAGAAAAAGGTAAAGAAAAGAGAAAGTCATTTTCTTTTCTTCCGTTCAACACTCCTTTATTCCCCGTCGTATCAAATTCTTTTGGGAACTGAGTCGGATTCGCACCCAAACCCGGGGCGGGTCATAAATAACGTCGACTTGTTTCTCTTCGTCTCAGGCACTCTGCTCTGCTGCTTGAAACGACACAGGCGGCTCACCTACCCAAAAGCAGGCGAAAAGGCAGAGACCTCGCCGCCCTTCCGCCTCCACCACACCGCCGCCAATGGCCGGCGGCGACGACAAGAGGACGCCGGGTTCCTCCTCCTCATCCTCCCGCTGGCGGAAGCCCGGCTCCCGTCACGGACCGGTACGTGCCGTCTTACCCTAATCCTTCTCCACTCTTTCCTACGAATATCCCGACCTGACGGTCCGATTGGGTGAGGGTCCGGCGGTTAGCCGCCGGCCATGGATATGATGCGTGATTTTTTAGACTTGTAATGCCGTGGTTCTTGGTCGGCGCGGCGATTAGAGCTCGGCACTTGGCAATTATGGGTGGCGAGTTGCTTTTTCCGCACGAGGTTGGGGGTTCTTTGGTTTGGCAGCAAATCAGGCAACTGAGGAAGAAGCAGTAATCTCTTAGTCCCAAACTGCGCCGTTCCTTTCTCAGCATGCCCGTCTCTGATGGGATCTGAATTTGTATCTCAAGAACCGAACCTCCTGATGTGATTTTGCACATCCTTTTTCCAACCGCCGACCAGCGCTTCATTACTTGTGATAAAAGGGATCAGCTTTTGGACGAAATTACGTGAATTCAGCCACCCGTCTGGCTGGCAACTGCCAGTATGCCATCTCTGCGACTTCCTCTTTGCACTGCCTTCGTTTGTACTCTGTAGAATTCGGTGTTTGCACACTCATTTGTTCTGAAGGCTTGTTTGGTTGTTTGAGTTCACAGTTATAGGCTCCTAATTTATAGTATATGACCTTTAAAAGGTTCGGAGCATACACAATGTGAAATTCAGTTTGATAGACAACAGTCATGTCTGATTACCTCTGAATTTAAGTGCACAATGTGTTTCTTTTTATTTCAGGTTTTTTTGTAGAGTTCCCTGATAAATAAATATCTACTTGTTTCGTGCACTTACTTGTTTCAATAATACTTTATAGGGTCTTGAGAAGAGGTCCGCTGAATGTCAGAAGGAGGGTCCATGTTCATCTTCTCACTCAGTTTGGAGTAAAAAAGCACAGCAGCAGATGGTTACAGCAGTTCAACAATCGATACCTGAAGGTTCACTGCCGCAGACTGCTACGCAGGTTCAACCACTGAAATCTGTAGATTCACCGCCACAGACTGTTACACAGGTTTACTTGTTTCGTGCACTTACTTGTTTCAATAATACTTTATAGGGTCTTGAGAAGAGGTCCTCTGAATGTCAGAAGGAGGGTCCATGTTCATCTTCTCCCTCAGTTTGGAGAAAAAAAGTACAGCAGCAGATGGTTACACCAGTTCAACAATCGAGATCTGAAGGTTTACTGCTGCAGACTGTTACACCGGTTCAACCACTGAAATCTGTAGATTCACTGCCACAGATGGTTACACCAGTTCAGCCATCGGTTGTAGATTCACTGTGCCAAATGGTTGGGTCGGTTCAAATATCAGACTCTCTAGACTCCAGGAGCACTTCATGTGCCTCTGAATCTGTTGTGGGGTCTGGTCCAGGAGCTGCTACGTTTGATGTATTCAGGTGTGTCAGCAAATGCTCTGTAGAGGTTAAACCTTCTTTACTGGACATCAACAGAGAAAAACGGCGTGCAAAAGAGCTTGCAAAAAGTGCAAATGCATTGCAACGTTTGAGACCTGGGATGGTTCTGTTGAAAAACTTCTTAAAGCCTGATGATCAGGTATGCTCTGTTTGTTATCTCATGCTGATATGTTTAGTTTTATCCTAGCACCAATGATTATTTCGTATCTCAGAAAATAAAATGATTGTTTGAAACTAGCATTAAATTTAGTTTTGTATGCCTTTTTATCTTCCTTTAGAACTTCTTGTGCTCATTACTGAAGCGTTTTTTTTTTGTCTTCAAAATTCCAATCTCTTGTCTGCACGCTTTGCTACAACCTATACAATATAGCCTGCATATAAGCCAGAAACATATTTTTCTTTGCTAATTTTATTACCGTGCTTATCTTTACTATCTGTTCAAGTACTCCTAAGGCATATTCAATGCATCAAGCATATATCTAAGCTTTCTTTTGTTGAACATGTCAGGTTAAAATTATCAAACAATGTCGGGAACTTGGAGTTGGCACAGGAGGATTTTATCAACCTTGCTACAAAGATGGTTCTAAGTTAAATCTGCGGATGATGTGCTTAGGGAAGAACTGGGATCCAGATTCAAGCTCATATGTGGATAGACGACCCTTTGATGGTGCTCAACCACCAAAGATACCAGAAGAATTGACTAAGTTCGTCAAAGATGCCATTGATGCTGCTCATGCATTCTTGAAACAAAGTGGTGGTCAAGGAACTTCCAATCCTTTGAAAGAAATTCCTCCGATATCACCAGATATCTGCATTGTTAACTTCTACACCACTGCCGGGAAATTAGGTCTTCATCAGGTATGAAAGAACAACTTTGTCCAAGATATATTTCATGCATCAGCATCATTACGTTTCATGTTGCTGGTACCAATTGATTGGTAGAACTGCGAGCTAATAGATAAATTCAGTAAACATGCTCTTCTGGAGTCTGGATGGGCATTTGTAGCATAATGGCTTCTATTCCCACTTCTTTGCAACTGGAATGCTAATAATAGTGATGCACTCTTGTTTGACGATTGCCTACCTGGATCTAATGATTGTGTTACTTGACAGGACAAAGATGAAACAAAAAGCAGTCTTGCCAAGAATCTGCCTGTTGTTTCGTTTTCGTTGGGCGACACTGCGGAGTTCTTGTACGGTGACGCAAGGGATGAAGCCAAGGCTTCAAAGATTAAACTTGAATCTGGTGATGTTCTAATATTTGGCGGTCAATCAAGGCACATATTCCACGGGGTTTCCACCATTACACCAAAAACTGCGCCGACCTACGTGACTGAGGAGGCGAAACTTCGACCCGGGCGTCTGAACCTCACATTCAGGCAGTATTAGTCGTAGCTCCTAGTAAGCCAAGTGCAAGTAGAAGTAACTCTTATGATGTATCAAAGTGCCCTGTTAGTATAAAGTTCAGCAGGAACACTCGATGTCTAGCCATTGCAAAACCTGGGTCGCCTCAAGCCATGTGGAATATATTTGGTTGAAACTTTCAATATTTTGGATTTATCTTGTATGCAAATCCATGGATATAAGCTATGATCGTTCCTAGATGTTGAGAAAATTGTGTGTATGTGTTTTTCCTTTTTATTGCAGTATCAGTTGATACAGGGCAATTGATGATATTAGTGGCCCAGGTCGCTCCAAGGGCGGGGGCCAGCCGAAAAATCCCCGCTGCCACCGCCGCCCCCATTTCCTTCAGTTTGGGTCCTTTGAAAAGTTCTAGGCTTCTAGTTTTATACTACTATATGGTTTTTGAAAAGTTCAGAATATAGATATGGTGACACTCAATTCGATGGACGACAGTTAGTTCAGGACTTCATTTGCGAGCTGCTTGGATAATTTAATCACCTTTACGAGCAAGATCACACCCTTCGTTGCAAGCTTGTACTGTACACAGTTTTCTAAAGCCACTTGATTAGCTGCTGCATCAGATGCATTTTTCCAAGGATGCCCTCAAATTCCTCCACCAGATTGTAATATAGAATCATGCCTGACTGTTTCTGAATCGAAGTACTCAATGCGTTTTGCATCTCAGGCACTTCTTTTTTTTGCCGAGTTCCAATGTTTACTTGTTTCAACAATATATTCGGAATGTCAAAAGGAGGGTCAGTGTTCATCTTCTCCCTTGGTTAGCGGTAGAATATCACCGCCGCAGGTGGTTAGACCGGTTGAACCACTGAAATCTGTAGGTTCAGCACCGCGGATGGTTACACCGGTTCAGCAGATAATTCGGACATCATTCTTTCAATCTAGCGAAAGGGTTTATCAGCCTTATATGTTGTCATGTGCTTCCAGCCTTCCACCAAAAGAAGCTACGCTCATTTGTACTAGACAGATAGCGCGCTTCGCCGCGCCGCCTGCCCAACGTTGTATAACGTAGCTGTAGCAACCATCCATTGGTGGTTTAATCTGGTTTTGATGCGGTGCCAACAGTTTAGTTTAGGAAGATACGTAATTGCAGAATGATGGGCACCATGATTTGCGTGGTCTGTGAGGACATGTTTAAACCAATGAGATTGTTTTGGACCAATTTTGGGTTAACAGGGAATGGGTAATCATACTAAAATGTTCATACCAGATTATCAATGATTACTGAACAAACACGGCCACAATAAACATCAATTCTTACAAACCAGATGTAAGAAGGCGGTTGACAGACACAAC
Source organism: Lolium multiflorum (assembly GCA_030979885.1). Taxonomy (NCBI): domain Eukaryota; kingdom Viridiplantae; phylum Streptophyta; class Magnoliopsida; order Poales; family Poaceae; genus Lolium; species Lolium multiflorum. The sequence goes on along the minus strand of CM061750.1, from coordinate 47,088,095 downwards.
TGGAGGCCCCTAATGTCATCAAGGAGTAAAGATCTCATTAGCCAGATTGTATCACGACACCTGCAAATACACCTCATCATCAAGATGCAACTTTCACTTGGCCTTGATTGATTTCATGACTTTTATCTAATGTGAGTTGAACCACATGGAAGCTAGTGCATTGGATGCCGGCAAACTTGCCCAAGATATGGACGCTTGCAGTCATTGGTGTTCATACATATAAGGTTGCACAATTCACACAACAACACCAGACGCAAAAAAAAAAATTGCCAGCTCATGTTCATTTGATCAACACCTAGCGCCTGAAGGTGCTCCATATGAAGCAAGCTATGCGTCATGACTCAGAACAGAAGCTTGCATGAATTCAACTCAGAGCCCACCATAAAGTGACAAACAAAGCTAAAAAGCAGATAACTATCTAAAAGAAGATTCACTTGGAAAACCTATGAATGGTTAAAAATGATCTGAATCTCACCCCAGAAGTAATACGACATCCAGAATCATATATTTGTGTATAAACATATAGAGAATCATAGGTGAATTCAATTTGCACACTACCTTGAAAAAAAACATGAAATAGCTAGAAGGAATAGATGCAATTCAAAGAACATGTATACAAATGGACCTATAATTATATCAAGTGTATAGTGACTGAGTAACTTATTAACTGAAAATGAACTTGAAGATTTTCTGGCAGTTGCAGGGCCAATTATCATGGGCCTAGAAGAGCAACACAACCAATTGATCTCATTCATGGCATGTGTCTGCTCACTATCATCTCCAGATCTCTAAAAATGATTACCCTTCGATGTACCAGCGCCTAGCATCAGTAACAACTTTTGCAGCTTTGACAGAAGAGTGCCTCCTGGAGAAAGTGTCTAGCATTTCAGCTACATAAAGAAAACTAACTTCTGAAGAGGTTAAATAATACGACATTTACTATCACTGAGCTAAAGTCCATGCTGAACCAACTTTCATGCATATTTCCTGTGGCCCACAGGCTGTGGGTCACCCTATATACTGCAACGTGCAAGCACAATAATGATCATGTGAGTCTTATTAGTACTTTTATCAAGCAACAAACTTAACCCATAGCACGCAAAAGGTAACACCCTTACACCTTCGAGATAAGGATTATTACATGTAGGTACTTTAGCGGGAAAAGAACTCAGGTTATGTGAACTCAAATGGCAATGACGAAAATAAACTGGAACTTCTAGTCCTACATTATCATAAATTAGTCCCTCTAACTATATTACTTTAGCAGGAAAATAACTCAAGTTATGTGAACTAAAATGGCAATGCGGAAAATAAAATGGAACTTCTAGCCCTACATTATCATAAATTAGTCCCAATAACTATATTTTCCAATCTTTCAAGCAGATAAGTCATCCTTGCATTCATGTGATGCCACGTACTCATGCATTAACCAGCATGCCCGATATATACACTTAATGAGTTTCCAGATAATGCTTAGTTACCTTTAGCAATAAAATTTACTAAATCCAAAAATAAAGTATCCCAACTTGCTTGAGCATGTGGGCCCAAAAGAGTTACGTAATCTTGATGAGGTTGATAATTCCTCGCTTAGAAACTACTTAATACTTTTTTTATTCAGGTCATACTAATTTGCAACTTTGTGTACATTAAAATGATCTACCTAGCTAGAATGCTTGTTGAATGGTCCAATGCTATACTGACATGGGGAAACTTCGACTGTTGCATAAACATGAGCAATAGACTCATGTACAAATTCCTACCGATAATTTGTAATGGATAAAAGATCAATGTGTACCTTCATCTTGTTCATAAAGAATTGATCACCGTAGGAATACCTCTCCTGGCCTAATCACAAAGCAGAAAATAACTATCACACGTTTCTATAAGATTCCTTTCAGCATAGCGAATCAGAACATGTTCTGGCTTGCGAAAAAATAGCAGGTTTTACTAATAAGCACAAACCTTGAGTTAGAACAGTCAATATATATAAAATGTGACTATTTTATACATACCAGGCAAGATTTTCCTAGGTACACGAACGCCCAAAAATGGAAAAGAATTCAGGGAATGGATTTCATGCTTTACTTTTGAAGTTGTACATCAACTTGAAACATCACACATATATTTTCCAGATTAAGGCATCACAAATACTTTTAAAACTACATAACTAATGAACATCAACTTTGATTTGCAATTATGGGTCTTTAACTCCACATGGATACTTTTAGGAGAAAACTGTCATGCTCTATGTAAGGAGAAAACCGAAAAACCTTGATGGATACATAATCCACTCTTTCCTACAGGACAAAACCAAAATGATTGAACAAACCGAGACTAAGATATCATGATTTACTCAAGCTTCCAGAGACTATATTGCAAACATAAATGGCACGCTAAATCATTAGCATTGATTCTTATCTGGCAAGTGAATAGTAACAAACATAATTTTTTATTATCAGCCATGTTGCTTGTGGCTACCTATGGTTGTAACATCCTTGGTTGATTTGCCTACAAAACAATTTCAAGGTAAAGCACAGATACCTAAAGATGTGATATGAGCATAATATCAGTAAAACTATCTGTACCTGACAGCAAGGGCTCCATGTTAGAAAATATGTGGAACCAAGCTTGCAGTAGAAGGAGGGCCCATGTTCTATGTTACATAAGAACATTCAAGAATTTTCATTTGCATGTTGCGTGATACCAGGTGTCAGAATTAATTATCATCCATAGCCATGGGAAGATTCTACATGCCTCGATAATTATGGGTTCTGAGCACTCAATAATTCTCTAGCAAACTACAATTGTAGTTGAATTGGCTCCTTTTGCCATATTGCAGTACTCCCGCTGCCCAGAAAACCAGAAAATATCAACAACTAAAATAATGATACACTAATATTGGTTTTGCTTGGAAAGACTTGATTGCTCGAAAACCAAAGATACAAACTACGGAAAGAGAGCAACACCTTATTTGGGTATGTAATCTATAAGTGACATTTTCTCAAGCCGCCTCCCAAGCTCCAGCAGCCTCCGCCTCTAGTTTGCCATCATTTACCTCCTTCCTGTGTAGTAAAATTTTAAAATTCAAGAAAAAAGTACCAAATCAGAAAACTATTCCCTTACTTCAGACGCCTAGTTTTGACAGCTTCACCACAAAAGTTCAAAAAATTTATATGCAAGCCATGATAAAGTTCAAGTCATTTACTTAAATAGTATATATACGATCACGTCTATAATTTTTGGAATGAAACGGCACAGTAACAAACTTGACACTCCTGTTTAGAGCATACATATTAAACCCCTAATCACTCTGTTGGTACTGCCATAGTAAATTTCTCTTCATTCCAAACTATCAAAAGAAATAGAAAATTGTCACTCATTCCAATTGAAGCTGGTAAAAGCAAAATGCACCTACATTTTCTCTTGGTTATTGTAGCACATCATCACAAACTGGGGATCGACGCCTCCTAGTCTCTTCTGCAGCAGTCATTTATGTTTTTATTTCTGTAAATTTACTCACAAATTTACACACACCTAGTAGCCAAGGGGCACAAAATGAAGATGTCTCATGATCTGAAACAGCTTTTCAATAAAGGGGGAAATGTTTGTATATCGCGGCCCGTAGTTTAGACCAATGTATCTTCATATTGATTAGTATTTAATTTTTAAAGACCAAAACAATGGTCATTCCACAAAAGATACCAATGAGATCAGCCCAAGAATATTATTAATCAAGGTTTCATGTTATTACGATCATCAATGAAAATAGCATACACCATTCAACATATATTATATTAACATACACTGCTATTAGTCTTTCTAAATGATATAGTCATGTTATAAGGTTCTTTTATCAAGAAAATACTGCTCTTTACGGTTCTGCCACACCACTAATCAAGGAAAAATGCACCAAGGTACACATGGAAGCAATCAACATAACTGAAAACTGGAAAGGAAAAGAAAATAACCTTAGCTCCAGTATAACCACTGGCTCAAAACATTGTGATGTCCACGTGCTCCCTTGATATTACCTCAGATTTGGCGTTGATGTTGTCGTGTTGGAGCTCTGCTTGGTGAGGCTTTGTGGCTGGCACAATAGGATGCAACGTGTAAGGTTGTTGACATAGGCATTTCCCCAAACACTTTGGAGGCGGCAACACCGCCACATCGTCTCTGGTCGAGCTGTGGCGGCAGATTCTGCGGCAAGGGAGGGCCCTGCTGCGCTCACCTAGTCACTACCAACGCTGCAACGCATGGAGTACTGAGGCCACTCAAGCTGGCCTGAGCCGAGCTCCACCTCGTCCTCCGCTATCACCGCCACATCCAGGCCTCCGGAGCGAGCGGCAAGCTCCGGCGTGGCAGGAGACGAAGGTCGTCTGCCGCAGCCACCGCTCCACGTGGGTAGAGCCGCTGTGAAGCTCGCTGCGATCCCGGATGGCCACTGTTCCCGAGCAGTACGCTCAGGACAACGTCATCCATGACGGGTTGGAGGCGCGGATTTGGACGGATTTGGCCGGATCTGGCCAGGAACCAGTGCTGGAGGTGACGCCGGCTTGCACTCGGCGGAGGGAAGCCAAGCATGGTGGCGGCTGCTCGCCTGATCTTGTGCGGCGGCTCACTCCAGGAGCGATAGGAAGCTAGGGTTTGGTCGGGTACTCGGGTTGATTAGAGATGTACTTCCTCCGATCCGGAATAAAGGCCACTTCTTTTCGGCTTCTACGATGGCTTATAAGCTTCTTCCTACCTACTTCTCCAAGAAGCTCTGATGCCAAATTTGTTCTGGCTTATACTCGAGTTTAGATCAAACTAGATTATAAGCCAAAACAAATTTTGGATTCGAGCTTCTAAGAAAAGTTGGTGGGGAGAAGGTTCTTCCAGAAGCCAACGGAGAAGCCGAAAAGAAGTGGCCCTAAGTGCCGGACGGAACATGTTGTTTACTTTAGGATCGGAGGGAGTAGTTGTTTTGATCGGTGTGGTGGATGATCTAGACCGCTAGCTTGCCAGATCCAACGATTGATAATGCTCGCGGTGAGAGGGGCTGAGAATGCAGCGATCTCAACAAGATTAATTGCTTTAGATAATGCAGCACACACGAGGCGAAAAGGGATCAGAAGAAACCCGTGCCCTCCCTCATCGCTCCGGGGGCGACGGGGAGGGAACCCTAGCCGCCCCCTTCTCCGGCCCCTACTTCTCCTCCTCCCCCCTCCTCGCCGCCGCCGGACGGCATCGCCGGGCAAAGCCTGGGCGCTGGCGGCGGCGGGGCCCTCCTTCCCCCTTGCACGGAGAAACGGCGCGGGGTGCGGCGGCACGGTCGGTCCTCCGGCAGCGTGGTGGTGTCGGCGCAATCGGGACGGCGTGCAGCAGCAGCTGCTGCGGGTGGTCTTGGGCGTCGCGGGCTTGACCTCATCTTTGGCAGCAGGGGTCTGCGGTACAACGGCGGCGGCAGAGGCGCGAGGATCTGGTTGGGGACGACAGCGGCAACCACTGGCGGCGCAACGCGATAGGTGGGCGGCGCCGGTGAGATCTGGCCCCGATCTGAGCCAGGCGAGCGAGATCTAGGCTCGATCTGGGCCTGGCGGGCCTCACTGCGTACGTTGGCCACGACCATTCCGGGGCCAGGTGGGCCTTCGGTTGGCAGCCACCGCGTGCCAGATCGGTGTCCGCTCAATCTTTGGTTCGACCTCTCACGCCCCTTGCCCCTGCCGCTGGTCTGTATGGTGGTGGCTGCCAGTTGATGGGTTGGGCGAGGATGCTGGGGCGGCGGCCCTGGAAGCTGCACGGTTGGCTCTACGGTGGGCGACGTTGCGGTGGTGGTGGCTTCTCTCCTGGGACATGGGGATGGCGTGGAGTGGGCGGCGGGGATTCCTGGCGTCGGTGGTGCTTCGGCAGTGGCGGCTCCCAGATCTTGTCTCGGAGGCTCTGTTTGATGACGGTGGGCTGCACATCGGTCCTTCGTGCGGAGGGAGTCGATTTCGGGCGAAAGCCCAGCGCTTTGGCGCCAACGATGACGGCGCCCGTGGGTGTCGTGTCCCTCTTGGGGGCACCGTTGTGGTCGCTCCCCTGTGCGTGAGCTCCGGGTGAAAACCTCTGACCCTTCTCGGTCTCGGCGGCACCTTGTGTCGTCACCCTCTTGGGGGTGTCGTCGTGGAGCTTGGGTTCCCGTGGGCGGTTCTCGTTGTCATCGGCGGGCATGCTCAGATGCTCTCTCGGTGCTTCGATCCTGGCGTAGGGTGGACTTGTCGGCTTCCTATCTTATACACGTGACATTGGGGTCTTAGTTCCTGGTACTTGTTGTCTGCGGGCAGGATCGGCGCTCCACGGCCCGGAGCGGGAGGGCAGGCGGCCCTCCCCAGCAAACAAGTTGGTGGGTATGAGACGACGATGTCCGGTTGTACCTTGGAGGGTGTGGCTTCTCCTTTATGTTCTCTGTTTGTATCTTTGATCTGCTTTGTAAGAGGTCTCCCTCATTACCTTGTATCGGTTTGGCCGTGTGCGGTTTTATTTATAAAGCGGGGCAAAAACCTATTTCGAGGATTTGTATGCAGCATATTTTTGAAGCTGTCAGTTGAGACAGGGTGTGGCTTCTCCTTATATGTTGTCATGTGCTTCCACCAAAAAAAGCTACGCTCATTTGTATGCAGCATATTTTTTGAAGCGTCAGTTGAGACAGGGTAGTAGGTAACACATGGTAAAGAAAAAGGGACATCAACCTCTGGATAAATTTACCCAGCCCGTCTTATAATAGATATTTTAGATTTATCTAAATCTAAATGTACCTAGTATCTACGCAATATTATTATACCCTACATAAAAGACAATCAATTTACTACATCTCATATTGATTTGGGTACTGTTGATATGCTAATTTCTTGTGTTTTACTCTTCCCTTTACCTGACGCGTGTCCTTGATTTGGTGCTCTTGGTAATTCCAGTTTTTTCTCTCTTTTTTCTAAAGGAAAATAGGCTACCGGCTACCGGCAAGGTCGCCTCCTCCTTTCGTATCAACACGGGGCTCTCCCGGTCACCTAAGGGCATGTACAACGCTCCTATGTCAGCCTTCCCTTAACAGTTCCATGTAGGACAGATGCTGACGTGGAGGTGAGAGAGAGCGAAGAAACGACCGAGCCTTCCCTTCCGTAAGAGATGATCTCTTGTTAAGAACGAGAAGGCATATCCTGCCGTTGTACCAGTAGGTCTTCCCTTATCCACGCGTTTTCCAGATCCTCAGCTCGGAGCTTTGATTCTCGTCGTCTGGCGCAAAATCATTTTGCAACACGCGCCAAATTGCTCTCTCCCCGCGCTGTATTTTCCTGTCTCCGTGGAATATATTCACATCAAAACAGAGGAAGAGAAGATGAGCCACAAATCCTACCGCTGCCAGCCGCCGGCGGAATGAAGCGCTTCGTCTCTGGGCATGCGCGGTCGTGTTTCTCCATCACCAATTTCCGTGTATGCTCCCCCACTGCCAGACTATGCCGGATCTGAAACTGCTGCCTCACATGTTTGGTGGGACGGGGCTTCTGCTAATAGCCCCAATCTTCCTTCTCGAGCAGATTGTTAAGCCTCACCTTCTCCTTATACTCGATATGTGATTATCCTGGTTGATTGGCGATGCACTGCTACATGCGTTTGCTTCAGATCTCTAGTTTCTGTACAGTTTCGAAACCTTAAGTTTGTACAGCCTCTAGTTTCTGTCGGACGATTAAATAGTTAGCTTGAAGAGGATTAGGGTGCTAGCAATCATGTAGTGATCGTGAGACCTGAACGGGATTACGGTGCCAGAGGGAGTATTTTATTTCATGTATATATATTCAATCTCTTGAATTAAAAGATCCATTTGTATTTGATGGACTACCTAGCGTTTGCAACACAACAGCCTACAATCGTGCTATTTATTGTTGAGCCCTACTTTTTTTCAAGCTGTTATTAGCGCAAGAGACAAAGTTAAGGGACAAGCATTGTACAATATGTTTTATAGGTCTTCTCTTGCCTCGTATTGCTGACGTGGAAGGTACAAGAGAAGGCAGCCTTCTCCAACACTGTACATGCCCTAAGGACAGTCTATGTTAGTGCGGTAAATTGACACGTCATTACTTTTCTTACGTACGTGTCTTTACGGTATGTTGTTTCCACTATTTGGTCAAAGCGGTTTGGTCGCATGATGGAACAATCGAGGAGCTCCACACCTCTCCACTGCGCGCACGTATCAGGGTCGGCACCCTCCTCTCCCCTAGCCGTCATGGCGTGTACCAAAGGCAGCCATCGGGCCCTCTTCTTCTTTGCAAGCGGCGGCATCATACACTTCTCTCCCACTAGAGACGGGTGGCGGCGCGGTGGGGTTCAGAACCCTCCTCTACTTCCTATGGCAGTGAACAGCGTGGTGGAGTCATGCCCTTATCGCCCTCCTTCGACGGCTGGTGGCGTGGAGGAGGTACGCGGCCTCCTCTTCTTTCTATGGGAGAAGCTGACGCGATCGGTGGGTGATTGTGGTGAGTCCGCTCTCTCTCTCTCTCTCTGGATGTGGCGATAACTGCAACATCTAGGACGAGATTGACCTGGCCTCCTTTGGTTCCTACCACAGATTCTCCGTTTGATTTTGCTTGTGTGTAGTAGATGGGGAATCAGGAGAGCAGAAAGGCTTGACTGAAATTTTGGGCGTCTCTCCCGCAGAGGCGGAGTAGTCCAGCGCCGGCCTCCTCCAGGGTGTGCAGCAGCTGGTCGCCGAAGCCCCTTACGGTCATCCATGCGCCTTCCGTCAGCCCCACCATTGCTCCTTGCAGTTTTTCAGATCTTCCCGCTCCCCCGGAAAACAGAAGCACCGTTCCCTGGTGTTTCGTTGACAAGGGCGATGAGGGGCACGAGAAATCCGGCAAGGCCAACCTTGGATGTCAACGATTTGTGAGATGACTGTGGCTCCAACGAGCCCTTTTCCTCTCTTTTATAAGTCCGCCTTGGAGCTTTCGTGTTGCAGCCGCTGCATCGGATTCCTCAAGGTGCGCTTGTGGTTCTTATTCTTCCTATATATATTTTCCTTTTGTCCTATTATTTTGATTTATTCTCTGATGCGTTGGTTCTTGCAGATCTGTGGCGTGCAGCCGTTTTGCTGGACTCCTTGCCGGCCGGTCGGTTCCTGCCTGGCGCCGGTGTAGTCTGCTATGCCTTTTTTCTTCCTTATTTTCGTCGTTGTGCAGCAGTGTCCGCCTAGAGGTGTACGTGTGCTGGTTCTTCCGTTTCTTCTTCTGCTTTGTTTTTTTCCCTCTGACTATTCCGTTCATGTTCTGGTGTTTGTTGCAGATTCTCGCGACCATCAGCCCATCTGCCCATGCCTCACAAGGACCTTCAGTTTGAGATGTACTTTCATATGCAGCATCTGAGTAAATCATAGAGCAATCTGGGATGTCTCCTTGACTAGATATGAACCGTGATGTATTCTTCAAAACTTCAATTATATAAAGTATAAAGATACCAATTTTTGTTTGAACTGATGTTATTTTCAGCTGCAGATGGTACCAAATATTAATGGAATGATTTTAAATGAATTGGACAACGTATATATCAACAGTTAAAAACTTGAACAATGCATATCAAATTTTTTTTCATATCAAATTTTCTCTTAACCTGTTTAATTTCATTTGCAGACAATGATTTCCTGAGAGGCTTTCTACTGCAGTGACCACTTTTGGCAATGTCGAACTAGGTTCCATGCAATCTACTTCGTACATGCCTCTTTTTTTTACATTATCAGTCAATAGTAATTACAGTGCAGATCCAATCTCAGTCACCACCTGCTTCTCTTGACATAAAGGCTTATCTGACCATAACTAACAAGTAGGTTTTAAATATTAGTGAGAAGCTGAGTTCTGGTATTGCCACTCATGGTTTCTGGAATTCCGGTTAAACAACGCAGTCGGTTTTTCTACTTCTCGCGACGGTGCTCCAGATATGGTTGTCCTACATTTTTGTGGTGCCGGCGCCACTGGTTTCTCAACGCCATCGATGGTGTGGCGGCGGAGCACCTCTGTGTTTCAAAATTGCCTTGAGATCATGTTTGTTACTTCGGAACCGAAAATACTGAACGGAACCCGTCTCCGCGCGAGGATGAAAACGATTCCACTCAGAGAGCAACACGTGTTTAGCCAGGGCATGTATAAAACACGTATAGAACACGTATTTGATTATTTGTACAGTGCATGTCTGACATGCATTAATTAATAAGCGGGGCAGAGGATGAGACCGGCCGGCTGAGTTAATTCCCTCTTCAAAGCCACCCACCACCAGCCTCTCTACGTCTCATCTTTGAGCTCCATGGCAGCAAGCTTCTTTTTTGGCTGCCATGCTCCTCCACGCAAGCTGCATGGGAGCGAGCTCTCGGCCAACGTGATCATCCGCGTGTGCTTCATGGGAGCGAGCTCTTCCGGCCACCATGCTCATCCGCGCGAGCTCCATGGCAGCAAGCTCCTCTAGCCGCCATGCTCTTCCGGCCACCATGCTCCTCCCATGCGTCTTACTCCCCGGCATGAGCTTCTCTGGCCGCCGGTGCTCCTCCGACCGACCTCCAAGGCAGCAACCATCTCCACCGTACATCGTCGTGTTCCTTCGCGAGAGCTTCTCTACTGATGTTACGTGCTCCTCCGTGCGAGCTCTTGCTGATGTTTCTTGAATCATATGGAAGATGCATGTGCAATTTTTTCTCTGGGTGCCCCAAACCGTGTATTCGGCTGTTTAAATGGCTCTGATCCTAGCACGTTGACTAAACTGACCCAAAATTATTGTTTTCTTTTAGCCGCCGTAGACAAAAAGTCACCTACAGGCAACATTTTATTGTAAGCAATGGTAATTTACAATAACCACAGACACCACGATTTAATAACTTGAAATAGCTTTCTAATTTTTACGTATTAAAATATAATTTTTTCAAAAAAAAATTGTTCAACATTTTATTGCATTAGTCAATTTAAGACTTCAAAATAACAGTCCACATTTGTAGTAGGATTATTTAAATTTCTTGAAAGAGGAAAATTTAATGATCTAAAATTTTGAAATACTACAAATAAAAGAAGAAGGGAAAAAACACTCAACAAATGTTCTCTCTGAACTAAAATTTCTGATTTCAAATCCGAAAACATTGTACTTAAATCACTTTTCTAATCTCAATCACCATTAAGAGTGCATGCACAAATTAAATCATTAAGTGAAGACATACAGACAGTAATTCAATGGAGATGCACTGGTGCGGTCAGTGTTGTACCAATAGCTAGTGGACAACCACATGATCCTAGCATTAACTCACCAGAATCCTGCCCACCCAAAAAAATTAGATTCCCACTTAGTTTAATTTAGATTCTCACTTAGTTTAATAGTAATTTTCTTTACTCTTGTTGAATGGTTTTGTCTGATAATTTGGTGATACTTCAGGTAATTATGTTTGCTGGTTATTGCTTACACCATGTTATTAAATTTCTAATCATCAACCACGAGAGCTTTTGTACGGATGTGACCATTTTAATAAGCAAAATGCCAGGCGAGACTCCAAAAATTACCACCGTAGAAATCAAGTAATCCTCTACTACTCTACTAGTTACAATGTTACATGGTAGCGTGTTTTCTCCTCTTAGAACACATGAATATTTGGTGCATGTGGTTCTTTTGCGTAACTACACCATTAGTATTAAAGATTAAGCTGTGTTTATCTTTTGGAATCACTCATTGAATCTCAGAGATAGGTATTAACGAGGAGGGTGGAAAGCCTGGCCAACATGCATGAGCATTAAAAGCACTGAAGCACTGACTGTGGTTGCATTAAAAACACTGACCATGCACGCTGTATTTCCATTCGTATCCGCCTTAACTAGAAAATTAAATCGACCATATTAATTAGGTGCTATATTAGGTCCAAATCACAAAGCAGACTTCAATGCTCGGGATATCAACCTCACGCGTTGCCAGGTCCCAATCGTGCGGGTCGCTTCGGAACTTCCTATTTCCACTTCATCTGTTGGAAGGAAGATTGACATTCAGTAGTTTAGTTCAGTTTTTTTGTGACCGGTGCTTGAGATTGTAAGAGTCCAGCGAACTCTTTCAGATATCTTTTGAAAAAACAAATAAACATAATCTTGTGCATGGTTGGACAGACAATGATTTCCTTGTGTTTCAAGCGATGGCAGTCAACAATTTCAAGAGCCGGATGTATGAAGCAGTCAGGCAGCCCGGAATTGTTTTCCTGCTCATTTGCCTTCTCTGCATCCAAGCCACCTCTGAAGAAACGATGGTGTTCCATTGCACCTACACAAGCTCGAAGGATATTTGTCAGATAAATAGTCAGTATCACAGTATGTATTGTTGTGTTTAGGTACAAAAGCTCCAATGAGCCTGATCTCAAAGAACGATGCATCCATAACTCATAAACTTAGCTACCATAGAGACTTCACCACCCCTGTTACGAATATTTGTTCATCCTCTATCTCTCAACAGTCAATCAAAAACTGAAGCTATCTACTAGCACAAACCTTAGGCTCGACAGCCAGCGGCCACGGGCGCGGCGTGCCGCCGCGCCAATGCTTCCTAGTATAAAACTAATTAAGAGGCAAATATCTTGCACGAAAGAGCAAAGGGTCTAAAATTGCCGGCAGATCAACGCGAGTTCCAGGCGCGTAGTTGTCGGCGGCGTTCTTCTTCTTTGTCATGACGTATCTCCTTCAGAATCACGGTGAGCGCCATGATGAAAGCGTGGTCCACGCCGGCGTTGACTCTAATACGATACGTCAGCATATTGAACAGAAGACCCAACAATGTCGCGGGGCCACTGTTGATCTGAGCAAGGGTGGCACCGCCGCGGGAGACAGTGTAATCGCAGCCGAAGAAGCCGCGGGAGTGGACGACGAAGTCGGGATCCCGCCCACCATCGCGGCCGGGGAGGTGCACCTGGACGACTCCGGGCTTGAAAAGCGGAGACTCGGCGGCGACGAAGAGCAGGTCACTTTGGCTGGTGCTGTTCCCGCTGTACACGTTCCACCTCCGGCGGATCTCGAAGAAGGCAGGCGAGCGCCTCACGGTGAGCACGGGGCGGCGGGACGCCGCGGAGACGTCGAGGAGGAGGTGGCGGCTAGGGCAGCTGAGGGGGGCCTTCTCGGCCCGCATCACCGTCGCTTTGCGGGCGTCTGTGACGGGGAAGTCATTGAAGAACGTCTCTGTCGCCGTGAACGTCATCCCGTGCGGCGCGCAGTACCGTGCGCCGACCACGGGCGCCGCCGTCGTGAATAGTGGCCGCGTGGCCCGTGTCCATTGACGTTGAGACAAAGCCCCAGATCGTGTAAGCCTAATAACTAACATCTCCGTAATTAATGTAGCTGGTCGCTGGAACACCGACGTAGGATTGAACCAGCAGAGTCTCTGAGACAAAGTTTCGATCGTATTTACCGATGATGGGATTATTTCCTTGTTGTACACGACACTATATCTCATAGTACTATACATGCCTATACTCTACCAGATTAATACTTCCTCCGGCCCCATGACGGAATTATTTCCTTGCTATACACGATATATACTACCTCAGATACATGAGAATGTGGGATTATATCCTTGTTGTACAAGACTCACTACTCTCTGGTTCAAAATAATTGCATAAAATTAGAGAGAGTAACATTTTTTTCTTCTTATACGAGATTTTTTGCGGGGTTTTCTTATACGAGATTAACTTATTTTGTGTTACACCTAATGTGGTTCTTGGCCACACCTTGCGCGGACAAGATTGGGGGATAAGAGAAACACGAGAAACCCTAGCGCTGCCAAAGACCAAGACCCCCGAGGCTCCCATTGCCACCGCTGCCACCAGCGTGGGCAGTGGTGGCAGGGGGGCCGATATTGAACATGCGGCGGAAAATATCGTGGGGTGGCTGGCGCGACATCAACAGAGGAGGCCCGCATGCGGTGGCCATAGTGGCGCCCCTGGTCGTGCGGTGGCGGTAGCCTTCCGTTGGGCGTCTTTGAGCGAGGAGTGGAAGTTGCTGGCCGTAGGTATACACTCCCTTCTAGATCCGTCATTCGGTGGTGTGTAGGGAGGCAGCGCCAAGCTGTGATGCATCTATGCTTGGATGCTCGTGGCAGTGCTGCGGAAGGGTTAGCCCTGAGAGCATCTCTAGCAGATACGGCATATCGGCCTCCAAACGCGGCGGCGGGCCGATATGCGGGTTTCGGCCGTTTTTTGGGCCAGTCCAGAACCCGCATCGGTGGTCTCGCCCGAAAAAACTATCCAGGCCGCAACCCAAATCGCCAAAACGCCCGCATATATAGCGGTCGGCGAGGCAGATGGGGGCCAAACCCCATCCGCTCCTCCTGAAAGGACAAGATGGCGCCTAGAGGGGGGTGAATAGGCGTTTAAAAAACTCTTACGAATTTGGCTTGTAAGAATGCGGAATTAAACTATGTTTATTCTACAAGCATAAACCCTAAATGTTCTAGCTCAACTAAGTGCAACAACAACAACTAGAGCTAGGTAAGATAGGCACAAGATATATATATATATATATGAACAACAAGTGATAGCAAGATATAATAGATACTTCAAGCACGATGGCTATCACAAGTAAGGTAAGCTCGGGTATAGAAATAACCGAGGCACGCGGAGATGAAGATGTATTTCCGTGTTTCCTTCCTTTGCAAGAAGGTACGTCACGTTTGGAGGAGTGGAAGTCCCACGAAGGATTCCCCAACGCCACGAAGGCTCACCCTATTCTCCGAGCCTATCCCACGAAGGCTCTTTCCTTATGGCTAGCTTTTCCTCCACTCCGGAGATGGCAAGCTCCACAACACTCCAAAGGAGAAGCCCGGGCCCCTTCACAATCTTCCACGAAGATGTCACCGGGACACCAAACAAGCCAACTAGGAGGTCACCCTCCAAGAGTAACAATCTCACGGTCTCTCACTCGAACTAATCGTGGTGGAGAGCTTAACACTATGCAATGATGCAAAGCAAGAACACTGGAGGTGTTCAAATCCTTCACACTCAAATCTCACCAAAGCAACAAATGCTAGGATGAGCTTAGAGAGGAAGAACAAGGAGGAAATCAACAAATGACTCCAAGATCTAGATCCCAAGAGATCCCCTCACTTAGAGAAAGAACGGATTGGATGAGATTGTAGATCTAGATCTCCTCGTTCAAATCCCCCAAAAATATGCAAGAATCATAGGAGGGAAGGGAGACGAAGCAATCTCAAGAGATTCAACAATGGTGGTCAACAACGTGCTCAAGAACCCTAGAAAACTGTTGGGGAAGAACCCTTTTATAGCCAAACGAAATATGACCGTTTGGGGCAGATCTGGGAGTTTTCGTGCACGATCAACCGGGCCAGGGACCGGGCCACCGGCGTGAGAGCTGGTCCGACCGGGCCAGGGAGCGGCCTGAGAGCCCCTAGTAAAACGTCGGTTGGCACCGGTGTGGGAGTGTCTGTGCCGGACAAGCCGGTGAGACAGCCGGCGCCACCGGGCCAAACATGAAAACATGTTTTACAAAAACCATGATAACTTTTGTGTTCGGACTTCGATTTCGATGATCTTGGACTTGTTGGAATCAGAATAACAAGCCCTACAACTTTATGCATAGAAACATCACTATACACCCACGGAGTAAAAACCACAAGATAAATGTTTTGACCTATCTATAAAAGAGACACCGGTAAAACCTTCAAGCTCGAAAACGCAAAGAAGATGCATACAAATTCCGTTTCGATGAACTTGGGGTTGTTGTAAAGCAAGCAACAAGCTCAAAAACCTCACACAGAGAAACACCAAGAAGCAACAAGATTTATGGGATGCAAAGCATGCAAAGGGTTGAGCTCCCTAAGAGGATGCGATCAAGTTACCCAACCGAAAGCCCCTCTTGGCAGTGCGGCTATGTATCTTATAACCCAGTCTCCCAAAACCACCTTGAGACCGGTAAAAGGGAAACCTAGCAAGGCCATACCTTTTCCTTGTGCATCCCTCTTGATCTTGATGATAACTCTTCAAGCTCCACTCAAGCCGGAATGCCTCACTTGATCATTGTTGCTTCATGAAGACTCACAAATACTCCATACACATGATGGAAAGCTCCATTGATGCACATATTAACATGCCCATTATCACCAAATGGACGTCAAGCTTCAAGCATATGATCCTCTTGAGATGCTCAACTTGAACTTGCCCAACTCAACCTTGATGACGATCACCACTTGACATCATCCTCTCATGGGCTATATGAGATCTCACTTTTGATGCATGCCCATGGAAAGATACCTAACCCACATAGACAACACAAGGGAACATATATGATGGGTTAGTTCATAAAGCATAATTGACACGGCTTACCATACCACATGACTTCTTGTGGCACATTCTTCATGCTTCATGTGTTGACCAAACTTGAATCTATTCTTCCCTCTTTGTATTGGTCAACCTTGTATCTTCTCATGCTCTATCATACTATCTTGAGGTGTATATAGAATTCTTCATTTGTTTGCATGCTCTAAATCTTAGTCAACCATAGCTCAACTTATGAGATTATCATAACACCGACTTAGAGCCATAACTTGAATTCTTCACTTGGAATCAAGCACTCAAGAACTTGATCATTCATTACTTATCACATAAGCTAGAGCATGGCTAATATTGAGTTCCACATAAGGACTCCATCTTTATTTCTTCTTCTTGATCATATCACATATATATCTTCAAATAGATGATCTTGATGCCAATACACAAGGTATATCTTTATCTTCATGGCATCCATACTTGAATCCAACACATGGAATACACATAGTACATATGGAATATTCCTTCATATAAACTCAATGAAAACATAAGTCCATAGGTGCTTTCACTAATTACCAAAACCACACATAGGAGCAATATACCCTTACACATCCGCCTCTCCGCCTCCCGCCGATGAGCAATCGCCGCCCCTCCGGCGAATAATCGACGCGGTAGAGTGCAGATCGAGAGTCCATAGCTCCCGCCGGTGACGATGGTGGCAGGGCGCGGGCGCGAGGGAGGCTAGGTGGGCCACGGCGGAAGCTCCACCGAGCGCGGTGGGAGCTCCACTCCTCCTCCCACCGACGAGAAGACGGAGGCGGAGAAGGTGAAGTCGGACGTGGCGCGCATCCGCGGTACCTACCGCTATCGCAACCACGGCGTCGCCACGCCGCCCGCCTTCGCCAAGCGCGAGTCAGAGCGATACCGCCGTAGGTGCGCCGCCTCATCGTCCTCGGGCTCGAGCTCCCGCTAGCGCCCGCCGACGGCACTGGTGGTGAAGATGGAGGTCGAGCCGGAGCTGGAGCCGCCGCGCCTCCCCCACTTCGCCGAGGGCGGCTACCTTGGCGACGAACATTTCAAGAAGCTCCTCCCGCAGCTTGGCGTCAAAGCGGTCCTCACGCCTGGCAACTTCGTCGCAGAGCGGGAGATCGACACCGTCGTCGGCCTCGTCGCGCGCTCCAGCCAGCAGGATGCGGGCAAGGCGGCCGAATGGAGGCGCATCACCATCGAGCAGGACCGCGTCTTCGTCGACCTCATCAGCGACGAGGAGTGAGCCGACCCACCGCGCCACCGCACATGGCTCCGGTGAGCTGATTTTGCTGCACTGTACTGCCGTGGCAGATTGTTTTACTTTTGCTGTAATGTAGTGCTGCAATGTAGCTGAATTTAGGATAAATTGGAAGCATCTGAACTGCAAGAATCGAACTGTTCTTCTCTTGCGCGCATATTTTTTAAATTTGCAGAACTGCGTGTGTGCTTTTTGAACCCAAATCCGTGTTGGTATGCCCTGGATACACGGATTTAGGGTTTGGGATTTGCCGTATCAGCTAGAGATGCTCTGAGTATGTTTCGGTGGGAAGGTGTGCGGGAAGCGCTGGTGCAAGTAAGTATTGAGCAAACACTTGCTTCTTGTATTGGCCGGAGTCGGCAGCGACGACACCCATGGGCGTCGCCTGTTGGATATATGCCCAAGAGGCAATAATAAAATAGTTATTATAATATATCTTTGTGTTTATGATAAATGTTTGCATACCATGCTATAATTGTATTAACCGAAACATTGATACATGTGTGTTATGTAAACAACAAGGAGTCCCTAGTAAACCTCTTGTATAACTAGCTTGTTGATTAATAGATGATCAGGTTTCATGATCATGAACATTGGATGTTATTAATAACAAGGTTATGTCATTAAGTGAATTATATAATGGACATACACCCAAATAAGCGTAGCATAAGATCACGTCATTAAGTTCAAGTTGCTATTACCTTTCCGATACATAGTTACCTAATCCTTCGACCATGAGATCATGTAAATCACTTATACCGGAAGGGTACTTTGATTACAAGGTTATGTCATTAAGTGAATTATATAATGGACATACACCCAAATAAGCGTAGCATAAGATCACGTCATTAAGTTCAAGTTGCTATTACCTTTTCCGATACATAGTTACCTAATCTAATCCTTGACCATGAGATCATGTAAATCACTTATACCGGAAGGTACTTTGATTACATCAAACGCCACTACGTAAAATGGGTGGTTATAAAGGTGAGATTAAGTATTCGGAAAGTATGAGTTGAGGCATCTGGATCAAGAGTGGGATATTGTCCATCCCGATGACGATAGATACTGCCCCCTCTCGGTGGAATGTCATCGATTAGCTTGCAAGCATATGAATGGTTCATAAGAGATCACATACCACGGTATGAGTAAAGAGTACTTGTCGAGACGAGGTTGAACAAGGTATAGATACCGATGATCAAACCTCGGACAGTAAAATATCGCTGACAAAGGGAATCGGTATCGTATGTGTGGTTCAATCGATCACTAAGTCATTGTTGAATATGGGAGCCATTATGGATCTCCAGATCCCGCTATTGGTTATTGGTCGGAGAGAAGTCTCAACCATGTCTGCATAGTTCACGAACCGTAGGGTGACACACTTAAGGTTGGGTTTAAGTTGATATGGAATATGGAATGGAGTTCGAAGTTTTGTTGGGAGTCTCGGATGGGATCCAGGACATCACGAAGGTTCGGAGAATAAGATTCATATATAGGAAGTCACTTTCCAAGTTTGGAAATGATCGGTGCATTTATGGAAGTTTCTAGAAGGTTCTAGAAAGTCGGAAGAAATCACCATGGAAAGTGGAGTCCCGGAGGACTCCACCTTGCATGGCGGCCAACCCTAAGGGGAGGAGTCCGTGGATTCCCAATGGTGGCCGGCCAACCCAAGGAAGGGGGAGTCCCACCTTGAGTAGGATTCCCCTTGGGTAGGTTTTGTCCCTATGGAAGGTTTTGGTTTTGGGTCTTATTCGAAGACTTGGATACCAACACTTGGGTTTTCCACCTATATAATGAGGAGAGAGGGAGGGGGCAGCCACACCTTGCCGCACCACCTTGCCCCCTTGAGGCCGGCGCCTTCCTCTCCCCCTAGCCTCCTCTGTACCACCAACGCATAGGCAAAGCCTGCCGGAGTTCTCCACCACCACTGCCACCATGTCAGTCGTCCTTCGGGATTCCGAGGATCCTTCCGGAAGGAGGAGCGCTGCGTCGTCTTCATCACCAGTGTACCGGAAGAGGAGGTCGTGATGCACCGTCTGATCTTCAAGTTTAGCGGTCAAGATCTTACGCGCTTTTGCAAGCGGCAAGTGATCGACTACATCCTCCACGAGATCTAATCTCGTTAGGCTTTGGAAATCTTCAAGGGTTAGTCTCATGATCTTCATTGCTACCATCTAGTAGATTAGATCTTGGCTTGTGTTTTCGTTCTTCGAAATTTTTGTTTTTGCGCACAATCCCATCATGGTATCAGAGTCGTGTCTATGCATAGATTGGTTTGCAGTAGAACACAATTGTTTTGGGTTGATGCTTTGTTGTCTTTGTTCGTACTTTGCATCTTGCGGATAGTGGCTAACTTTGCTAATAATCGCGTCATGAGATTTGATCCACTCGACATGCAACTTGTATTGCATAAGTGGCTTTGCGGGTGTCTGTCTCTCACTATAGTGAAGTCCAATTTACTCTTTCTATTGACAACACTAGTATCACCGTTGTGGTTTATGTTCGTAGGTAGATTGGATCTTACTCAAAAACCCTAAACCACGTAAAATATGCAAACCAAATTAGATGCGTCTAACTGTTTTTTGCAGGGTTTGGTGATGTGATATGGCCATGATGTGATGATGAATATGTATGAGATGATCATTATTGTATTGTGGCAACCCGGCAGAGCCTTATGGTTGTCTTTATATTTTGTGTATTATTTCAAAGTAGTTGTAATAGTTGCTACACACGAACAACCATGAATACGCCATGGACCTTGCTAGCCGGTGATGGAGATCATGCCCGTTGATGATGGAGATCATGTCCGTGCTTTGGAGATAAAGATCAAAGGCGCAAAGATTTAAGGGCCATATCATATCACATATGAATTGCATGTGATGTTAATCCTTTATGCATCTTATTTTGCTTAGATCGCGACGGTAGCATTTTAAGATGATCCCTCACATTAATATCAAGATAATAAAGTGTTCTCCTCGTATGCACCGTTAAACTTGAAGTTTGAAGATCGGATGTGATAGACCCTACGTTCACATACAACGTGTAAGCCATGTTGGCACACGCGAATACTTGGGTTTGCTTGACTTAGCATGTACTACATGGCCTCGGACAACGGAAACCGAAAGGTTGAACACGAGTCATGGATGATATGATTAACATGTTGATGTTCACCATTGAAGCTACATCATCTCACGTGATGATCGGTTTTGGTGTAGTGGATGTGGATTGTGTGCCACTTAACAACTATGAGGGTTGTATTAAGTGGGAGTTCTTTAGTAATTAGATTAAAACTTGAACTAATTATCATGAACATAGTCTGAATAGTATTTTGAATTAAATTTGTAGAATTGGCATCCGTTTTCTACCATGTGTTAGTCTTGTAATTGAGTTTGAAATACTGTTAAATCTGACAAGTAACTTTACGGATTGGTACCGTATTGTTAAAGAATCAAGAAATGATTAAGTCCTATTGCAAACTTTTAGTAAACCTTACATTGTTGATTCAAAGAGCAATGGCTTCAATTAGTACCTAAAATCATCTTGTCTCCATGAAACTTGAAGTTCAAATCCGTTTGAAATTAAAGTAAGCTGGAAATTTTGTTTTGTACTTGATGAGATATATGTGATATTTATTGCAAGGTGATAGAATATAATTTGGTGAGAGTACATAAACTCATAAGTTTTATGAGAATGTATGAAGGTTGAAAGCTGGCATCTCAATCCTCCAACTATTGGAGCACTAACGATATTCGCATATCCATGAAATGATCGTCCTTAGTATGCACCGTTGCTAAGACTCGTCGTTTCAAGCATCTCGTGATGATCGGGTTATAGATTCTACGTGTGCATACAACGGTGCAAGCGATTTGCACATGCGAATACTGAGGTTAAACTTTACGAGCCTAGCATGTACAGACATGGTCTCGGAAAGTCGTCATGATATGATGGATAAAATTATGAGTGAAATTGTTCATCATATTACAAAGTTACTAATAGTGAAGTCTAGAATACTTGTCATATGATGTTCAACTTCAAAGTAAGAACCTCAAGGTTATTGGTATTTTACCAATGGACCTAGAAGTTATTGAAGGTGAAGTGTTTTCTGAGAATGAGAAAAGCTAAAAGAGAAACTACAAAAGATATTTTGGCAAAGAAAGAAAAGACTAGAAAGTCTAGCTCGGTGTATATACATGATATACATGTTATGGATGTATTCCTTGTTTTGTCACATAATGAAATTCTTGGGTATTTGTACCAGATTGGTTGGTATGAGATGTCATACAATACAACGCAATACAAGAATACGATGGCCTAAGTGTCTGATAAGGAATATGGTAATAATGCACGTCTGGAACATAATAAAGTGTTATTATGTTTGTCGTTGGCATTCTACCTAGCCCTTAGAATTTATAATAAAGAACCTAATAATTGTTATTTTGCTCTGGTCAAATGAAAAACAATGAGTTGTTCAAATTATGACATTACTCCATGTACGATGGATAAGTTATTATAAATCTTAATGGTGAAACACACATACATAACAACGCTAAAATGCCATAAGGCAAATGATTTGAATTCCACTTATTTGTAGAATCGCCATTTAGGTCATGTTAGAAAGGAATGCATGAAGAAACTCCATGCAAATGGATTTTGGAGTCATTTTATTTTTGAATCGTTTGGCGCTTGCAAATCTTTTCTAAAATGGAATGACTAAAATACCGTTCATAGGCCAAGAGTTGAACGGAAACTAACTTAGTGGAAACTTACATGATGATGTATGTGGCATAGTTGTGTGCGGAGATTCTTCTACTTCATGAAAACTTCCAACAATGAATTGAGTATATATATGTGGATATATTCGATAAGGAAGAAGTTTGAAACATTTGAATGGATTCAAATAAATTTCAGCATGAAGTGGAAATCATCGTAATAGAAAAGTCAAATATCTATGATTGGATCATGGTGGAAATATTTGAATTACGAGTTTTAGCGAACATCTAAGAGAGTTATGAAATTGTTCTACAACTCACATTTCTTGGAGTATCATAATGATGATGGAGTATCCAAGAGATGTATCTAAACCTTGTTGGATTAATGATGAGATAATATAAAATGCCGCCATTATATTTTTTGTGGATTATGCTTTAGAGACTACCCACTACAATAGGACAGAGCTTTGGTAACACAATCATGTAACACATAGTAAAATTTGTTACAGGTAAAATTACGGTAACACATAATTTGTGTGCCAACTACAGATGGTAACACAATCTATATAAGACCCATAATTGTGTTACAGAGATATCAACATCGTAACATGTAAATATGTGTGGGAGGTAATGTGATACAAGTTTATTGACATAGTAACACAGAGATATGTGTTAGGAGGAGTGTGTTACAAACTTTAGTGCGAGTAACACATAACGTGTTGACCAATAACGTTACAAGCTCCATGATAGGGTCGATCCTGAGTCTTTTGGGATCCGCACGAAACTAGAACGGGGATGCAACACGGATTCTATTTACCCGACCTGACTCCCATGATTATTTGTCAGTGGTTATGTGGAAGAAGATTTCACAATGTCACTTTTGGTCATACAACAAACCTTCTCATAAGGCATCTAAAACCAGGTAGGAATCTTACATGCAATTTCAAGACTAATTTGGCTTTGAATAGCAGGTCGACATTGTGGGCAACCCTCTCTTCCTTCATAAAATAGATTTTATCCTCCGACGAAAGGTTCTTGATGGCTCTTTATACATTTTTTGAAGAGATTCGCCAAAAGTGACATGTAAGGTACGCGCACCACTTGGGCGCGGCAATAACCAAATGACGTGTTGCCCTGGATTGTGTAATTAAATTCTACATGGCTATATAAATCCACAAAAGTATATGACCATATAAATCCCTAAAGTTGTTAGTTCTTAAGTTATAATAGTCTTGCTCTAATAAATAAATAAATAAAATAGTATATTCTATTTTCTGTGACACACTTCTATAATTTATTTCTTTTTGAAACTGTTGGTTGTACAATGTGAAAATCGCATATTATACCGTCTCCTTGTACCTCTCGCAAAATTTCGCTCAAGTTATCTATGTATAAATTACATCCTAGCTGAAAGGGGACAATCAGCCCAGTCCTAGGGATTTCAATGTTTTTTTTTTCTCGTTAGAGGTAGCTATTGTGCTGATAAGTACTCCAGATTTAAGGTCATTTTGGCAAAAAATTAAAATTGCGCTGCCAATCTGGTTATTTTGGGTGAGACGAAAAATCAGACGAGGGAAAAATTTAGTCCTTTCCGCGAATGTACATTTTTCCCTCCATTAATAGCTCCTATATATTGAGCCATTCTGATTGATCAGCGCGAAACCAATTCGCCGCAATTATCTGATCTACACGCGCGGACTCGCCCACCACTGTGCGCTCCCCGCCGCCGCCCCCATCACCCTCCCCATCACCGCACCGCCCCACATCGCCCCCCTATCCACCACAGCGCCGCCCTGGCCCTCGTACACACCACCGCGCCGCCCCACCACCACCGTGCGCTCCTTCGCGTCATGCCGGCCGCTCCGTTGTGTCGTTCCCCGTCGGGCCGGCCACCCCGCTAGCTGCTCCCTGTCTCATCGATCGGCTCGCGGTCTTCTTGACAAGGTCTATCCACCCTCCTAGCGCGTACATGAATTTTTCAGGCCCCTGCACCAGTTGGTAAATCGACAACCACCGAGTGCTCCCTCTGATTGATGCTTGAAGTTGATTTGGAACATCTTCAGTAATTGCAATACTCGATAACCTGCACGAGGACTTTCCTCTAGGCTAGCGCCTCTGTTATTGTTGCTGTGATGACATTACTTGACCTGTCTTTATTGGTAAACTACAGATATCGGTTTGGGACATTTTGGGGACTCCATCACTTTGGTAATTGCATTTCTAGAAGTCTGAAAATAGGAAAAACTATCAATTATTTTTGTTCGTAACATTGGCATAGAATAGGACAAAATCAATATAGGCTACCTGAAACGATCAGTACAAGCAACCTGGAGCTATACCTTTGGGTTCCATTTGTTCAGTTAATTACTACTGACAGGAAATTTGCAACTGCCTTTTAACTGCTCTAAAAAATTATGGATCGGATGAACTCTTTCTTTGTTCCGCAATTCGATTAACCAAGCATACAAGTCAGGCACTCTTTCTCAAGCAGTCAGATTAGTTCTAAGCTATTAGGAGTAGTAACTTAGGCATCTTTGTTCAGTCAACAAGAAAATTTATAAGCTAATCTGATACCTTGCAAACTGTGCAGTGGCATGGGCCCAATATATACATGAAATTTACATAGATAATTCAGAGCATATGTTCTGCAGTAAGTACATATGTTCAATACTAGGTTTGTATATAAAAGCCTTTTGAGATTCCAACTTTTTGGTACTGCACACATGCATGCTACTTAGAAGGCAGTCTTAATATGTTCTCCAAAACATATTTTAGCAAAAATGCTATTGTCCGTTGTTCTGACATTGACACTCCTCTTATGCATCTTGAATTTGGGATTGACAGGTGATAGGAATAACATAGAGAGATTGAGACCCACTGTCTTATCTTATATTTACGAATTGTTGTCTTGTCTGTTCACCATCTATCTGAAGACCGGGACTAAAGTTGTGAATTCTGTAGGGAAATCTCAAATTAGACGCTAATGTTATTTCTCGGTTACCGCTACTACATGGTAAAACAAAGGTAATGTCAATACATGGCTATATCATTGCTTGTCACTTGAAACTATAATACTAACATTTCAGTTTGTAGAGAGTCCAATGTGGTGGACTTGTTGAAGCACGCTCGTCTATGCAACATGATATGTCTGAGGATAATATTTTACTTCTTTCACGCGAACAGGTTATAAGTTCTCTTACTCATGTGGAAAAGATAAAATATAGAATAATTACTTGCTTAACATTGCCGTGTCACCAAACCAGGATGGCAACCATGATAATGTCAATGAAACAAGACCGTTTTATTTATTATGTGCTTGAGGTAATATTTGTATGCTTTTGAGTTTTGAAGTTGAAGCTTTCTATAGCTCCAGGAAAGAATATCATTCCATCGCATGTACTATTATTTTCTCTTTGTAGGTGACTAAACGACTAATCAGACAGGCAAATCTATTGCAAGACTAGAGCAACAGGAGACTACCTAAAAAAGAAGGCATACTTCACTGAAGGTTAATATCCGCTCTAGCTTATTTAGTTCTTTGTGGTAATATATGCTAGGTTGGGATTAAATTAGAGATCATCGTTGAATGATAACTAGTGGTTTCACCATAAATATATCCTACTTAATAGTAAATATTTCTTTTGCTCCAAGTTTCATGACTGGTCTAAGTTTACTAGAGTCCTCAATTGGTAGGGAGCTATGATAACTCCTCATATGAGAGCACGCAGCATCAGGTATAGAAATATCATGGATTTTTCATGCAGCTAGAGCATGTTCAGTTCATGTTGAGGTAGCTGATTGTTAGTCTCGATTTCTGATCTTGCTTGGTCGCGCTAGTGAGTAGTACAAGCGATGCATGTGTACTCTTCAGAGTTAGCATCAACTAGTGATGTTGCATATTAATGGGTGGAGTATTCATTGTTGGTTTTTTTTCCTAAAAAATACAGTGCATGCATATGTATCCGTAATGAAGTGAATGGTCGTCACATTCTTCCTTCACTACGATCATGTGTATCAGTGGCATATTGATCATGCAAAATATATCATTGTTTTCGTCAAACTCTAATTTTGATCATTATATAGGTTGGTTCCAAAATATTCGGAGTACCGATCCTGCAACTAAGCCAGCTGGTACCGAGTTAGGTGCTGAGTTTGCGCGTATGAACATAGATGAACTTATTCTAGGTAACTAGGATTTGGTCAGGAAAGTATGTGATTGCGAGATAATTGGTGATGCTTTTACTAAAGGATTTTTAATTGCTCGGCCTTCAGATTTTATAAGTTATTTTTTCTTCCGTATTCTAGAATGAAATTTGTGTATGTTTAATTATATAACTAAAAGTCCAATTTTCTTCTACAGATTCATAAGAAGCATGATTAAGTTGCAGCCGAAGTCTCCGGTTGGATCAAGAATCAAAAAAAAAATTGAAGTGTCTTCTTAGCAGTAATTAGTTTACATTTATATATATTGGAGAATGTAATATTATTCAAAAGATATTTTTATTTCATCGAACGATCCAAACACTATGGTGTAATATTCTTCACAACTGTATTTTCTTTAGTCCAATGTGATGTTCTTGCACAAATTGTATTGGTATTAATTTACTGTAATGCACATGTATGATACACACTTGTATATTCATACTAAATATCTCGATATTTTCAATTTATGATGTGACATGCTTCAATAAAATTATTAATTATTTTATCATGTGTAGTTAATGTATTCAACAAATGTATATTCCACAAAGTTGGGTACCTAATTACGTTTTTTTAATAAAAAGAAATGCACTAATTATGTTGTGATACTAGGATAGTAGTGTTACTATGGTGTTACTATAGTTATAAAACTTGTTACTAGGTTAGTTGACAACTATTAATTATAGTGTTACCACAATTGGCTATTATGTTACTAAGTATGTTACTATAGTTACAAAAATATGTTACCACTCATGTTCTATGTCTACAGATATGTGTTACTATTGGTGTTACTATGTTTTAAAAAATGTGTTACCAGCGGGTGCAGTAACACGTATTATGCATGTTACTACAACATAAATGGTAACACAATTTTGAAGGTACGGTAACAATTACGATATGTGACTAGGGATACCACTTAGTAACACGGCCTAATGGAACACATTTCAAAATATGTTACTATATGGCCTAGTAACACTGTTTTGGACCTGTAGTAACACAAGACTGTGTTACCAAAGCTCTGTCCTGCTGTAGTGACCACTTTTACACTAAATAGAGCATCATCATGATCCGTTGAAATGACACCATACGAGTTATGGCATGGGTATGAACCCTAATAGTCTTTTCTTAAATTTTGGTATGCATAGCATAAGTAAGTGATTTTACAACCAAAATCGGATGAATGTCTTTGTTGGTTATCCCGAGAATTGATTGGGAATTCTTTCCACTATGAAGTAAAAGACAAAAGTGTTTGTTAATGTTACTTGCTTATTTCAAGAAATTGTTTTCTAGCGAAGTATTTGAGTGGGAGGACAATAGAACTTGATAAGGTTGATGAACCTGAGCATGATGATCGAGTAGCGCAGATCGAAATAGGTTCGAAGCGGCCACGACGATCATGGATCCCATGACTACAAAGTGTTTTAGCCATGGAGAAGTACCTATTGAACCTTGTAGGTTTGGTTTTCTTTGTGTTCAAATAAATGATTTGTGGACAAAGGATTGATTTTGAACAATGATAAACCAACTACATACAAAGAAGTTATGATGGGCCCTGACTCCGTTAAAATGGCTATGCGCCATGAAATCCAAGATAGGTGAATACTTTTGAAAGTAAATGAATCTATGAAATTGATGGACTTGGATGAAATATCCTTGAAGAAGCTCGACTTGTCGAAAAGTTGTTTACAACAAAGTTCAAAGAGTTGACTACGATAAGATTAGATCTTCCGTCGCAATGCTTATAGTCTATGTGGATTATTCTAGTAATCGCTACATATTTCTTTTATGAGATAAGCTAGTAGGATGGCAAAATATATTACTTAACAGAAGTGTGTATTAAAGGTGTATACAAGATACAACCAATAGTTTTGCTAGTCCGTAGAATACTAGATAAGAATACGAACTTCAATTGGATGAAGTGAGTATTGGAGTTGGAATCTTCACCGGATGAAATAGTCAAAGAGTTTTTGATTTCATCAAACGATGAAGATGCTTGCATTTGCAAGAAATTAAGTGGGAGCGCTGAGACATATTTGTAATACTTTATGTAGCTGACATATCGTTGATTATAAATAATGTAATTATCTAATTGATTAAAATGTTTCATTGAGAATTAGCTTCAATGAAAGGATAAGGACTGAAACATATTTAGTGTCAAGATCTATGAAGATAGATTGAAACACATAATAAGTTTAAGTCAAAGTACATAGAATGAATATTGAAGTAGTTCAATATAAAAATATAAAGAAGGTGTTCTTTTCATGTGAAGTTTTAACAAGCTAGACTTGAGTGTATATAACACTCAATGAGTAAAAACACATGAGTGATTATAGATCACAAATAATATGTACACAATCAGATATCCTGTGCTCTAAAAGTGTTATGAGCATATACCAGAATGATTCATGTGATGATCATTGGACGACAGTAAGAATATCCTTGAGTACTTTAGAAGAACCATGGATATATATATAGTTTTGTATGGAGTAATGACAAACAAATCGTTGTAAAGTGTTGCACCGATATTAGTTTGGTCACATATAAAAATAAATTTCAATCTCAATTAGGCTAAGTGTTGTTTAAAAGGTAGCACAATGCTAGATTTAGAAGAGTTCTAAATATTGTGATGGATTCTTCAAACGGAGGCAGAGTATGTCATTGTTTTGACAATGACTAAGGATGTTAAGTCGAAAAGTTCTTTGAGAACTTGGTGTAGTTCCGATAGTGTAGAACTTTAAAGCTATATTGTGTGTGACAATATTAGTGACATATTTCAGACCGCGGAATTAAGGTTCCACTAGAAGACCAAACATATTTAATGCCGACTCATTTGGAAAATGAGTGATGCGTTGAGACGCAAATGAATTGCAAAATACATACGTTTCTGAGCGTGCCAGATCCGTTGACTAAAACCTCTCCCGTACGCAAAACATGATAGAGCACCAGAAGGCCAAGGTGTCATGTCTTTACAAATGTAAACTAGATTATTGACTCTAGTGAAAGTGGGAGACTGTTG
Source organism: Lolium multiflorum (assembly GCA_030979885.1). NCBI lineage: Eukaryota > Viridiplantae > Streptophyta > Magnoliopsida > Poales > Poaceae > Lolium > Lolium multiflorum. The sequence continues at coordinate 47,058,594 of CM061750.1, read as the reverse complement.
GATATATGTCCAAGAGGCAATAATAAAATAGTTATTATAATATATCTTTGTGTTTATGATAAATGTTTGCATACCATGCTATAATTGTATTAACCGAAACGTTGATACATGTGTGCTATGTAAACAACAAGGAGTCCCTAGTAAACCTCTTGTATAACTAGCTTGTTGATTAATAGATGATCAAGGTTTCATGATCATGAACATTGGATGTTATTAATAACAAGGTTATGTCATTAAGTGAATGATATAATGGACATACACCCAAATAAGCGTAGCATAAGATCACGTCATTAAGTTCAAGTTGCTATTAGCTTTCCGATACATAGTTACCTAATCCTTCGACCATGAGATCATGTAAATCACTTATACCGGAAGGGTACTTTGATTACATCAAACGCCACTGCGTAAATGGGTGGTTATAAAGGTGGGATTAAGTATTCGGAAAGTATGAGTTGAGGCATATGGATCAAGAGTGGGATATTGTCCATACCGATGACGGATAGATATACTCTGGGCCCTCTCGGTGGAATGGCATCTGATTAGCTTGCAAGCATATGAATGGTTCATAAGAGATCACATACCACGGTACGAGTAAAGAGTACTTGTCAGAGACGAGGTTGAACAAGGTATAGAGATACCGATGATCAAACCTCGGACAAGTAAAATATCGTGTGACAAAGGGAATCGGTATCGTATGTAAATGGTTCAATCGATCACTAAGTCATCGTTGAATATGTGGGAGCCATTATGGATCTCCAGATCCCGCTATTGGTTATCGGAGAGAAGTCTCAACCATGTCTGCATAGTTCACGAACCGTAGGGTGACACACTTAAGGTTTGATGTTGTTTAAGTAGATATGGAATATGGAATGGAGTTCGAAGTTTTGTTCGGAGTCTCGGATGGGATCCAGGACATCACGAGGAGGTCCGGAATGGTCCGGAGAATAAGATTCATATATAGGAAGTCACTTTCCAAGTTTGGAAATGATCCGGTGCATTTATGGAAGTTTCTAGAAGGTTCTAGAAAAGTCCGGAAGAAATCACCATGGAAAGTGGAGTCCCGGAGGGACTCCACCTGCATGGCCGACCAACCCTAAGGGGGAGGAGTCCCAGGTGGACTCCCCAATGGTAGCCGGCCAACCCCCCCAAGGAAGGGGTGGGAGTCCCACCTTGAGTAGGATTCCCCCCTTGGGTAGGTTTTGTCCCTATGGAAGGTTTTGGTTTCGGGTCTTATTCGAAGACTTGGATACCAACACTTGGGGTTTCCACCATATAATGAGGAGGAGAGGGAGGGGGCAGCCACACTTTGGCACAGCCCTTGCCCCCTTGAGGCCGGCGCCATAGCCCCCTTCCCCAAACCCTAGCCACCTCCTCCTCCACATACAACTCCCGCAGCGCATAGGCGAAGCCCGCCGAGTTCTCCACCACCACCGCCACCACGCCGTCGTGCTGCGGGATTCCGAGAGGATCTACTACTTCCGCTGCCCGCTGGAACGGGAGGAGGACGTCGTCTTCATCAACACCGTACGTGTGACCGCACGGAGGTGCTGCCCGATTGTGGCACCGTCAAGATCTTCTACGCGCTGTGCGGCAAGATCTTCTACGCGCTTTTGCAAGCGGCAAGTGATCGACTACATCCACCACGAGATCTAATCTCGTTAGGCTTTGGAAATCTTCAAGGGCTAGTCTCATGATCTTCTCGTTGCTACCATCTACTAGATTAGATCTTGGCTTGTGTTTTTGTTCTTGCGGTTGGAATTTTTTTGTTTTTTTATGCTACGAATCCCATCATCGCCTCCTTCTTGAAGGCGATCGATGTTGTGGTACCATGCTCGCCTCCCACATCCTGCTGGACAGGGACCAAAAGCGCTGCACGGTGAGCACGTAGGAGCGACAACTAGCCGGCGACCACCACCGGCATGACATGATGCCGCGGCCAGCTGCCAGGTGTCTTGGCGATGTTGAACGCCGTCGCGTGTTGTACGCTCGAACAACGCGTCCTCGGTGACATTTTTCTGCACACAAAGAGGGGTCTAGAAGACCCCAGAGAACAATTTATTAAAGTGGCAAGAAAACATTTTTCAGTAAGCCCCTTGCAACAACTCGCTCTAAGAACCTAATATTTGAAGATAGGGGCCTACACTTTACAGAAAACACCCTAGAAAGAACAAGATCGAAGCAATCAAAGACAGAGTGTCTCTGCCACTCGCCGTCGGCGTCCTCAAGGTGTCGTCGCCGAGGAACAAGGGCCAACTGCTCGGGAGCCGCCTTCCGACGAGAACCCGTAGTCGTGGTCCACCACCATCCTGCGGGGAACGAATCACTTCGCGGAGAGCGGTTTCGAGCCTGTGATACGTCCAATTTGCATCACTATTTTGTATCATAATTTGCTGTTATTCATTGATATATTTCATATTGGGACACAATACTTATGTTATTTCATCTATTTTGCATGTTTCATCATTATTGGAGTATCAAGCACCGGAGCCAGGATTCTGCTGGAAAAAGCACCGTAATGCAATATTTCGGAAGATCAATGTGGAAGGGAATTTCACGAAAATTCCTATTTTTCCAGATGACGGAGGGAGCGGAAGGGAAGAGGAGAAGAGCCATGGGCCCAGACCACGGCGGCGCGCCCAAGGCCCGGCCGCGCGCCACTGCTGGGGGCCCACAGCCCTTCGCCTCCTTTTCTTCGCGTACTCCTTCGTCCCGAAACCTAAGCCACAGAGAGGACCTCACGAAGGGTTACAGCCGCCTCTGCGGGGAGAACACCAGAGAAAAGAGCTCTCCGGCGGGCAGGAATCCGCCAGGAAATTCTCCCGGAGGGGGAAATCGACGCCATCGCCATCGTCATCGAGCGGGACATCATCTCCATCATCATCATCATCATCTCCACCATCTACACCGCCATCACCACCGCTGCACCTCGTCATCGCTGTAGCAATTCGGGTTAAATCTTGATTGTTTGATAGGGGAAACTCTCCCGTGTTATTCTATACTTGTTGTAGATGCTATTGAGTGAAACCATTGAACCAAGGTTTATGTTCAGATTGTTATTCATCATCATATCACCTCTGATTGTATTCCATATGATGTCTCGTGAGTAGTTCGTTTAGTTCTTGAGGACATGGGTGAAGTCTAAATGCTAGTAGTGAATTATGGTTGAGTAATATTCAATGTTATGATATTTAAGTTGTGGTGTCATTCTTCTAGTGGTGTCGTGTGAACGTCGACTACACGACACTTCACCATTTATGGGCCTAGGGGAGTGCATCTTGTATTCGGTTGCTAATTGCGGGGTTGCCGGAGTGACAGAAACCTAAGCCCCCGTTAGTATATCGATGCAGGAGGGATCGCAGGATCTCAGAGTTTAAGGCTGTGGTTAGATTTATCTTAATTACTTTCTTGTAGTTGCGGATGCTTGCAAGGGGTATAATCACAAGTATGTATTAGTCCTAGGAAGGGCGGTGCATTAGCATAGGTTCACCCACACAACACTTATCAAAACAATGAAGATTAATCAGTATGTAGCGAAAGCACTAGACTAAAATCCCCGTGTGTCCTCAGGAACGTTTGGTCATTATAAGTAATCAAACCGGCTTGTCCTTTGTGCTAAAAAGGATTGGGCCACTCGCTGCAATTATTTCTCTCGTATTTTATTTACTTGTACTTTATTTATCGCAATATCAAAACCCCCGAACACTCGTCTGTGATTTACAGTGAATCCTCCATCGAAACTGCTGCCAACACCTTCTGCTCCTCGTTGGGATCGACATTCTTACTTATCGAAGATACTACGATACACCCCTATACTTGTGGGTCATCAAGACTATTTTCTGGCGCCGTTGCCGGGGAGTGAAGCGCTATTGGTAAGTGGAATTGGTAAGGAAAACCTTTACTGTTTGTGCTGATTTTATTTCTGCCTGCTGCTATAAATCATTATGGAGAGATCTTCTCTTCAATTTCTATTTGGGAAATCTACTACTACTGCAAGTGGATGAAGCCAGGTGAGGAAGTAGTACCATATAAAATACCTATGAAAATTATTGAACGTGTTATGGATAACCGCTATGAAGGGGATGGAACTGTCCATCCTGGTGATCATTTATTGTTTTTGCATGAATTATGCGGGTTATTCAAATGTGCAGGTATTTCTATGAATGAAGTTAGGAAGAAACTATTCACTATATCGCTGTCTGGTAAAGCGGCGCACTGGTATAAATTGCTGAAGAATGGTGATTCTATTGATTGGGAGGACATTGTGCCTTTATTTTATTCCAAATTTTATCCTCCAAGTGAAATTCACAAAGATCGGAACCGCATATATAATTTCTGGCCTCATGATGAGAGAGTATTGCCCAAGCTTGGGGGAGATTGAAGTCTTTAATGCTCAAATGCCCCATTCATGAGCTTCTGGTAATGTTATTATTGATAATTTCTATGCAAGACTTTCTTTTCAAGACAAGACCTTGCTGGATACTTCTTGTTCTGGATCATTTACACGCAAGAATGAAGAGTTTAAAAGGGACCTTCTTGATCGGATCCAAGAAAATACTGAAGGATGGGAGAACGACAAAGATAGAGAATCAGGTATAATTTATGATTATAAATGCATTGAAGCTTTTATGGATACTGATAAATTTCATAATATGAGTGCTACATATGGTCTTGATTCCCAAGTTGTTGCAAATCTTTATAGAGCTTTTGCCTCTCATTATGAATGCCTAAGAAGAATTTTGATAAGTATCATGAACCGTATAAAGATAAAGTTGATTCATCTGTAAACAAATGTGTAGTGGTTGAAACTGTTGATAATGTTATTCCTGAAGCTTATATTGAAAAAACTCCTTTCCCTACTAAAATGAAGGAGTACTCTCATATCTAGTGCGGTTAATAAAAGTGAAAAGAAACCTAAAGAACTGAAGAACAAATTAAAATTGAACCTTGTTGCTATAGTTAAAGATCTTGTGACTGAAAATGTGGAGGATGGTCATATTATTTTGTGAAGATGCTTCTAATATTGTTTCACATCCTAATAAATCCAAACAAGTTAGTGTTCCTATGCTATCTGTTAGAATTGGTGATCATTGCTATTATGGTTTATGTGATATTGGTGCAAGTGTTAGTGCTATTCCTTATGAGCTTTACACGGAGATTATGCACGAAATTGGTTCTTGTGAACTTGAAGATATTGATGTGGTTATTCATCGGCTAATAGAGAAACTATTTCTCCAATTGGTATTGTTCGAGATGTGGAAGTTCTATGGTGGATTAAATATCCTGCTGACTTTTTGGTACTTGGTTCTGCTGCTAGTGATCATTGTCCTATCATTTTTGGTAGACCTTTTCTAAATACTTGTGGAGCTATTATAGATTGTAAGAAAGAGAAAATTTTGACTAGATTTGCTGGTGAACCTTATGAATTTAACTTTTCTAAATTTACCAAAACTCCTTATAAAGTTGACTTGCCTAGTAATGATTTTAAAATGGAGCAGTGTGCATCTATTGTTCTTGTTCCTAATAATCCTTTGCAGCAACATTTGGAGAATAGTGAAAGTGAAGCTTTTAGGAAAGAAAGAGATGAGCTTGAGGAAATTTTTCGTCGCCAACCTATTCTCAAGCATGATTTACCGGTGGAAGATTTGGGTACAACACCGCCACCAAAGGAAGATCCTGTTTTTGATTTAAAGCCTTTACCCGATAATCTTAAATATGCTCATATTGATGATAAGAAAATATATCCTGTTATTATTAGTTCTAAGCTTTCAGAGATTGAGGAAGAAAGGTTATTGGAAATATTGAAGAAACACCGAGGAGCTATTGGCTATACTCTTGATGATTTGAAAGGGATTTCTCCTTCTATTTGCCAACATGCTATTAATATGGAAGATGATGCAAAGCCTGTTGTTGAACATCAACGTCGTCTAATTCCGAAGATGAAGGAAGTGGTAAGGAACGAGGTATTAAAACTCCTTGAAGCTGGTATTATATATCCTATTGCTGATAGTAGATGGGTTAGTCCTGTGCATTGTGTTCCTAAGAAGGAGGAATGACTGTTGTGCCTAATGATAATGATGAGCTTATTCCTCAAAGAATAGTTGTAGGTTATAGAATGTGCATTGATTTTCGAAAAGGTAATAAAGTTACTAAGAAAGATCATTACCCTTTACCCTTTATTGATCAAATGTTAGAGAGGTTGTCTAAAAATACTCATTTTTGCTTTCTTGATGGTTATTTGGGTTTTCACAAATTGCTGTTAAAGCTAAAGATCAAGAGAAAACCACTTTTACTTGTCCTATGGAACTTATGCTTATAGGCGTATGCCTTTTGGTTTATGTAATGCTCCTGCTACTTTTCAAAGATGTCTGCTATTTTTCATGGTTTTTGTGAAAGTATTGTAGAGGTGTTCATGGATGATTTTTCTGTCTATGGGAATTCTTTTGATAATTGCTGCGAAACCTCGATAAAGTTTTGCAGAGATGTGAAGAAACTAACCTTGTTCTTAATTGGGAGAAATGCCACTTTATGGTTAATGAAGGAATTGTATTGGGACATAAAATTTCCGAGAGAGGTATTGAAGTTGATAGAGCTAAAGTTGAAGCAATTGAGAAGATGCCCTATCCGAGGGATGTTAAAGGTATTCGTAGTGTTCTTGGTCATGCTGGGTTTTATAGGAGATTTATTAAAGATTTCTCTAAAATTTCAAAGCCTCTTACTAATCTTCTTCAAAAAGATGTACCTTTTTTTTTGATGATGATTGTAAGGAAGCTTTGAAACTCTAAAGAAAGCCTTAACAACTGCTCCTATAGTCGAACCTCCTGATTGGAATTTACCTTTTGAAATTATGTGTGATGCTAGTGATTTTCTGTAGGCGCTGTTCTTGGACAGCGGGTAGATAAAAAATTAAATGTTATTCATTATGCTAGTAAGACTCTTGATGCTGCTCAAAGAAATTATGCTACAACTGAAAAAGAATTGTTAGTGTAGTCTTTGCTTGTGATAAGTTTAGACCCTATATTGTTGATTCGAAAGTTACAATTCATACTGATCATGCTGCAATTAGATACCTTATGACAAAGAAAGATGCTAAGCCAAGGCTTATTAGATGGGTACTTCTGTTGCAAGAATTTGATTTACATATTATAGATAGGAAAGGTGCTGATAATCCTGTTGCTGATAATTTGTCTAGATTGGAAAATATTGCTTATGATCCTGTTCTGTTAATGATAGTTTTCCAAATGAACAATTGGCTGTAATAAAGGTGAGCTCGCGAGAGAGCCCTTGGTATGATTATGCTAACTTTATTGTTTCAAGTATTTGCCTCCAACCTTTTCAGCTCAGCAAGGAGGAAATTCTTTTATGACTTGAGGCATTATTTTTGGGATGACCCACACTTATATAAAGAAGGAGTGGATGGTATTATGCGAAGATGTGTTCCTGAATATGAACAACAGGAGATATTGAATAAATGTCATGGAAGTGTTTATGGAGGACATCACGCTGGAGATAGAACCGCGCAAAAGGTTCTACAATCAGGTTTTTATTGGCCAACACTCTTCAAAGATGCAAGGAAATTTATTTTATCTTGTGATGAATGTCAAAGAGTTGGTAATATCTCTAGACGCAATGAGATGCCTATGAATTATACTCTTGTTATTGAACCATTCGATTGTTGGGGATTCGACTTCATGGGACCTTTCCCTTCTTCAGACGGTAACACTCATATACTTGTCGCTGTTGATTATGTTACTAAATGGGTAGAAGCTATACCTACAAAAAGTGCTGATGGTGAGACCTCTATAAAAATGCTTGTAGATATTATATTTCCTAGATTTGGAGTACCTAGATATATTATGACTGATGGAGGTTCTCATTTCATTCATGGAGGTTTTAGAAAAACTCTTGCTAAGTATGGTATTAATCATAGAATTGCTTCTGCTTATCACCCTCAAACTAGTGGTCAAGTAGAATTATCAAATAGAGAGATTAAAGCTATCTTAGGTAAAACTGTTAATAAATCTAGAAAGAATTGGCCTAGCAAATTGAAAGAAGCACTATGGGCTTATAGAACTGCTTATAAAAATCCTATGGGAATGTCACCTTATAAAATGGTTTATGGAAAAGCTTGTCATTTACCTCTAGAACTAGAGCACAAAGCTTATTGGGCTGTTAGAGAACTAAATAAAGATCCTAAATTAGCCGGTAATAAGAGGTTGTTGCAATTAAGTTCTCTAGATGAATGGAGAAGTGAAGCTTATGAAAATGCTAAACTCTTTAAAGAAAAAGTTAAGAAGTGGCATGATAGAAGGATCATCAAAAGAGAATTTAATGTTGGAGATCAAGTTCTATTGTATCGGTCTCGTCTCAGATTCTTTGCAGGGAAATTACTCTCGAAGTGGGAAGGACCATATGTTGTTGAGGAGGTGTATCGTTCAGGAGCAATTAAAATTAGCTCTCTCCAAGGCAATGCCACGCAAGTGGTGAATGGACAAAGACTCAAGCATTATATCTCGGGTGATTCCTATAATGTTGATGTTGATATTATTCAAGTGGAAACACCGGAGGCTTTCATCAAAGGACAAATTGACAGTCCGCCAGAACTGGACTTTGAATAGGTAACAGTAGGTAATAAAGAGTCCGCGTTTACCTTTCCGAACATTATTTTTGCTGTTTTTGGAAAATATGAAAAATTACGGAATCGAAACGGAGTGGAAAAGACGCGCGAGGGCGTGCCACCATAGGCCGGCGCGGGCCCCACCCTGGCCGCGCCGACCTATGGTCTGGCCGCCTCGTTGCCCCTTTCCGACTCGTTTCGACCTGGAACCTTCCTTTTGTCGTAAAAATATTTGCTATATAATCCCCCGGACCCCTGGAGGTCCGTAATATCGTTTTCTCGTCGTGTTTTGTTTCAAGCTGTTTTCTGCCAGATTTGTTTTGATCTAGAAGCGCCATGGCCTCCAACAACAAGGATAAGGAACCTTTGAAGGAAAATATTCAAGACCCGGAGCTGAAGAAAGAAGATGCAAGAGAGGATGAGGAAGAAGTGGAGGAAGCTCCGCAGGAACATCAGCAAGCCACCGTTGCAAGTATTGGCGTGATATCAAATCCATCCAACATCAAGAGGAGTGCACGAATCACTACCGGAGGAGCGGTTCCACGCCATTACTTGGCTCCAAGGACATCTTCTCCGAGCCATTACAACCCTTACCGCAATCTAATCTACGATCGTCAAACTGAAAGGACCCCAAGGTAGTGTTGCGAATTGGGATATAAATCGTTCGACACAGGAGAGAAGGAGCCTGAGGCTGAAGAGTGGGGAAATAACTCCAAGAGTTGGGACTCACCGTCGGACAGACTCCTTAACCGCGTCGAGCACAATTCAGAGATGATTCGCAATCTCATATACAGGATTGACGAGCTCCAGGAGCTTATTGAGAAGCTAGGAATTCATCACCACCATCGCCGAAGGAGTAATTCATCATCGGTATTGGCATCCCCTTGGTTTGTTCCAAGCTTGGGGAGTGCCGCGGTATCACATCACCCCCACCTTTATCTTTTACTATCAAGTAGTGTCATATCATGAGTAGGGAAGTTATCATATGGAATAGTATGCAATGTGGAAGTATCTCTCTTAGTTAGTTATCTATGTATCCGTTGGTGTGAGTTATCGTTATGAAATATTAATGAGAAGTCTTATCATTTACTTTTTGCACATCTTATTTTAGTTTGCAATCTCTATTATATGACTACTCTTGACATGAGTATTGATATCACTTCGGGAGCATCAAGTAAATCTATTTGGTTTTGGCAAACTTAGCATTGGTCAATAGCAACAACATCTTGATGTTTAATAGAAGAGAGAAATACACTTAGATACATTACTCCATTATCTCTATGCTTAGTATTCTAAAGTTAAAATTGCTTGTGCTTACGAGAAAGATGCATGATTGTTCTATCATATGTATATTTGTTTGTTTCCCTCAACCTTTATGCTTGCTATCAAACCTTGCTAGCCAAAGACCTGTATCGAGAGGGAATGCTTCTCATACATCCATAACCCTAGACCAAACCTATGCCATTTGTGTCCACCATACCTACCTACTACATGGTATTTTCTGCCATTCCAAGTAAATACTTCATGTGCTACCTTTAAATTATTCAAACTACTACTCCTTATTTGTGTCAATGTTCTATAGCTCATGAGGAAGTATGTGGTGTTTCATCTTTCAATCTTGTTGGGCGGACTTTCACCAATGGACTAGCGGCACATCCGCTTATCCAATAATTTTGCAATAAGAGCTGGGGTTCCCAGCCCCAATTAATAACTTTCATTAATAATTCTCTTCACATGTTTTGCTCTGAGTTATCAGTAAGCAACTTAATTTTGCAATAGACACTCCTCCATGGTATGAGAATGTTGGAAGGCACCCGAGGATTCGGTTAGCCATGGATTGAGAAAGCCAAGGTTGGGGGAGTGTCACCCATAATAAAACTAAAATACATGTGTAAACAAAAGAGAAGGGGGATGATCTACCTTGCTGGTAGAGATGCCGTCCCTCATGGGAGCCGCTCTTTGAAGGTTCGTTTGGCAAGGGGTTAGAGTGCCCGCTACCATTCGTTGACAACAACAAACACCGCTCAAAATCTTACTTTTATGCTCTTTATATGATTTCAAAACTTGAAAAGCTCTAGCACATGATTTAATCCTGCTTCCCTCTGCGAAGGGCCTGTCTTTTACTTTTATATTGAGTCAGTAAACCTATTTCTCTCTATCTCAAGCAAGCAATTGAGTTGTTGTGAATCAATCATTTATGCTATGATTCAGTTAATCATGTCTTTTATACTTTCTTGTTTAGTACCAATTTTATCTGAATGAATATGACTTTGAAGTTATCAATGATTATGAAAAGATTGTCATGCTTAAATATGAAGGCTCAGCTATAAAATCTAATATGAAAGCTTTGCTTAGAAGTACAATCCGTTAGTAGTTCTCTGACCAAGAACAAAGTTTGCCATCACCAATTATGATTTCTTATGCACCTTTACTTGTGATTTCTCTTTACTTATTTCGAGATGAGTTATATGAGGAAGTTGTTTACTAGAATGTCTTGTGTTGATGAATATGATGCTTCTTGTCCGTATTTTATTTATCGACTCTTCACTCCATAAACACGTGGTCTTGTTTATCGAGCTCAGTTTCGCTTGGGGACAAGCGAGGTCTAAGCTTGGGGGAGTTGATACGTCCAATTTGCATCACTATTTTGTATCATAATTTGCTGTTATTCATTGATATATTTCATATTGGGACACAATACTTATGTTATTTCATCTATTTTGCATGTTTCATCATTATTGGAGTATCAAGCACCGGAGCCAGGATTCTGCTGGAAAAAGCACCGTCAGAATGCAATATTTCGGAAGATCAACGTGGAAGGGAATTTCACGAAAATTCCTATTTTCCAGATGACGGAGGGAGCCGAAGGGGAAGAGAGAAGAGCCATGTGGCCCAGGACCACGGGCGGCGCGGCCAAGGCCCGCCGCGCCACGTGCTCGGGGCCCCAGCCCCTTTCGCCTTTCTTCGCGTACTCCTTCGTCCCGAAAACCTAAGCCACGAGAGGACCTCACGAGGGTTACAGCCGCCTCTGCGGGGCGGAGAACACCAGAGAGAAAAGAGCTCTCCGGCGGGCAGGAATCCGCCGGGGAAATTCCCTCCCGGAGGGGGAAATCGACGCCATCGCCATCGTCATCGAGCGGGACATCATCTCCATCATCATCATCATCATCTCCACCATCTACACCGCCATCACCACCGCTGCACCTCGTCATCGCTGTAGCAATTCGGGTTAAATCTTGATTGTTTGATAGGGGAAACTCTCCCGGTGTTATTCTATACTTGTTGTAGATGCTATTGAGTGAAACCATTGAACCAAGGTTTATGTTCAGATTGTTATTCATCATCATATCACCTCTGATTGTATTCCATATGATGTCTCGTGAGTAGTTCGTTTAGTTCTTGAGGACATGGGTGAAGTCTAAATGCTAGTAGTGAATTATGGTTGAGTAATATTCAATGTTATGATATTTAAGTTGTGGTGTCATTCTTCTAGTGGTGTCGTGTGAACGTCGACTACACGACACTTCACCATTTATGGGCCTAGGGGAGTGCATCTTGTATTCGGTTGCTAATTGCGGGGTTGCCGGAGTGACAGAAACCTAAGCCCCGTTAGTATATCGATGCAGGAGGGATCGCAGGATCTCAGAGTTTAAGGCTGTGGTTAGATTTATCTTAATTACTTTCTTGTAGTTGCGGATGCTTGCAAGGGGTATAATCACAAGTATGTATTAGTCCTAGGAAGGGCGGTGCATTAGCATAGGTTCACCCACACAACACTTATCAAAACAATGAAGATTAATCACTGTATGTAGCGAAAGCACTAGACTAAAATCCCGTGTGTCCTCAGGAACGTTTGGTCATTATAAGTAATCAAACCGGCTTGTCCTTTGTGCTAAAAAGGATTGGGCCACTCGCTGCAATTATTTCTCTCGTATTTTATTTACTTGTACTTTATTTATCTGAATATCAAAACCCCCGAACACTCGTCTGTGAGCATTTACAGTGAATCCTCCATCGAAACTGCTGCCAACACCTTCGCTCCTCGTTGGGATCGACATTCTTACTTATCGAAGATACTACGATACACCCCTATACTTGTGGGTCATCAACCTGCGACAGAGTCGAGCCATGACCTCCGCGTTGGAGGTTGAAGAGTTGTCATCCTCACGGCCTTGGATAACAACGGCGAGATCGCCAATTGCTTGGTTGATCTCAGACGAATAGCACCTCACCGGCAAAGGAAGGCCCCAACACAGGGAGGCATCAGCTTCATGATCCTCTTCGATCTCACCACCGTGGTGAGGCGGGGAAGAAGAGAGAAGAACAATCCCCAACCTGCCGTTGCCCTCCACAGATCTGGATTTTCCCGCATCCATCCTCCCCCTCGCCACCAAGGCCGACCAGGAGAAAGGACACTTGAAACACCTGGATCTCGCCGCTCATCCCCTCGCCGCCATGGCCGGCCAGAAGAGCTTCAGAGATCTTGGAACTGCATCGGCTTCTAAGATCCGCCGCCGCTACCTTATTGGAGAAGGTGGATCCGCCTCCTCCGCTGATCGCCTCCAACCGGAGAAGGCCAAGCAGCAGCACCCGCGCTCCTAGACCATGGATCCGGCGGAGATCCATGGTTCCACCTCCACTATGGGGCACGAGCCCAAGACGCGGCATCAAGCCGAACTCAGCAACAAAATAACCCTAGACTACTCTTAAACTACTCTAAACTACTCTGGCGCCAGCCAAGACACACGCCGGCCAGCTAATCTGGCGGCGCGGCCGTCGGCGGCCCGGTCAAGGGAGAGCTCCTCTCAAGACTACTGTAGATGAGCGAGAGCAGGGGAGGGGGAAAGTGGTTGATTTTCCTCGGTGCCATATGGGACTTGGTGAATCTTGACCGTATCGAGAGAAGGCCACATATTAGCAAGGCTAATTAACATGCACAAGAATGAGGCTAGAACACCTGACGATCGAACTCATGAGACTACATTTGAATCATCAAAATAAAACACACCTGATAATAATAAACTTTTTTTTCGAGGGTACGCAATTGCGTACCAAACTTTTATAGAAGAAAGCAAGGTTTAAGTACAAGAGATAGTCAGGCCTCTTGCTAACAAAAGGCAGACTAAAACACACCCAACAGACCCGAGACTACTCTCTCCCTAAACCAACACCTACACCCCAAGCCGACAGCCAGGACTTGAATTCATCAACAATCTTGCCAACCAGATCAGCCACCGCAAGCTGTTGACGAGTATTGTTGAAAGCGAAGGCATTCCGATGCTTCCACAAGGACCAGCAGACAGCCATGATCAAAGTATCGAGCAATCTTCTCTCCTTGCCTTTGTACTTTTTCCTTACCTTGAGCCACCAAGCCTCCAGGTTATCGTTGCCGCCAGGAAACTCCAATTGCACACCCACCGAACTGAAGACCCGGAACCAAATATCCCTAGCCACCACGCAATGAAGCAGGATGTGGTCCAAGGTATCCTCTTCCTGTAAACAGACATAGCAAGGAACAGTCGCATCTTGTAACCCATGTCTGACCCGCCTATCCGAGGTCCATAGCCTGTACTGGAACGCGAGCCAGATGAAAAATTTGCATTTAAGCGGGGCCCATGGTTTCCAAGTGCAGCTCACAGTCGCAGATCGGATGCTACCCTGGCAGAGTGCCGCATAGGTTTCCTTGGCCGAGTATTGGTTAGAAGTCGCACCCGTCCAACCGAAGGAGTCTTGCATATCCGGCTGGAGCTCAATCTCTCTGATCGCCAACCATAACCCCATAGCTTCAGCAACCCCCTGAGCCGGCAGCACCATGGTGATATCCGACACCCAAGCATCATTGAGTAACCCCTCGGCAACAGTTCTCCTATTTCTTTGACGGGCACCAACAGCTCCTACGACCGTCGGGGCTAAATCTGCCACAGTGACGCCATTGATCCAGCGGTCTGACCAGAAAAGCACCGACGCCCCATTGCCAAGCTTGATGGACGCCAAGCTACGGAACACACCTTGAGCTTCTGTATCTTTGAGCAAAGGAAGTCCATACCACGGTCTGGAGCTGTCCGTACGCCTCAACCACTCCCATCTGGCACGTAAGGCTAACCCCTGTAGCCTCAGATCCTTAATACCCAAACCTCCGAACGCGATCGGCTTACAGACCTTGTCCCATGCCACTGCACACTGTCCACCATTCGCCTTGTTCTTGCCTGTCCAAAGGAAGGCACGCATCCATTTGGCTACCTCTTCTAGCAGCCACACCGGAGCCTCTGCCACCAAACACTGATGAACCATCTTAGCCGAAATCACAGATTTAACAAGAATAAGCCGGCCTTGCTTCTGCACCAAACCCCTCTGCCACGCCGGGATGAACTCAACAATCCTGTCAAGGAAAGGTTGCCATTCTGCCTTAGTAAGAGGCCGGAGGGCCAGCTGCATCCCCAGATACCTCAGAGGGAAGGGGACAATTCTACAGCGTAGAATGTTTCTGACCAAAGCCCGGCCCTGTGGTGATCCTCTAATCATGGTAGCAGTGGTCTTGCTGTAATTGATATGTAGCCCAGACGCCACACCAAACATGTGCAACAAATTTTTCACCGTATGCAGGTCAAGCACGAGAGGTTTAACAAACAGCACTGCATCATCCGCGTATACAGACAGGCGTTGGAGAGGTGAAATCCCAGGGAAACTAGACAGTAACTGCTCCTCACAAGCCAAACGAATCAGAGCTGAGAGAACCTCCATGGCCATGACAAAAAACATGGGCGATATAGGATCACCCTGTCGCAGGCCTCTCCCATGCACTATCTTCCTTCCTGACACTCCATTTACAAGGACCTTAGTACTCGCTGTATACAGCATCAATGCTACCCATCTCAAAAATCTCTCCGATAACCCCAACTTCCGAAGAACCTCCATCAAGAAAGCCCAAGACAAGGAATCAAAAGCTCTCGAGATATCCAGTTTAAGAAGGACACATGGCCACCTCTTGGAGTTGATTCTTCTAGCCACCTGACGAACCAACATGAAATTATCATGGAGACTACGGCCTCGGATGAAAGCCGATTGGTTAGAACTGACCAGATTTGCAAGATGTGGCCTAACTCTGTTGGCTAGCACTTTGGAGAATAATTTGGCCAGACTGTGCACCAAACTGATTGGTCTATAATCCCCTAACTCCTTGGCATCAGACTTCTTGGGAATCAGTGTGAGCAAAGCTCTGTTAGGGCACTCAAAGCCTCTGCCATCTCCCACAAAGAGCTTTAGGAAAACAGCCATAACATCGTTTTTTATAACCGGCCAGGCCAACTGAAAGAAACAACCATTATATCCATCAGGCCCTGGGGCACGGTCAGATGGTAGCTCCTTAATCACACCCCAAACCTCATCCTCTGTAAAAATGGCATCCAACTCATGTAAATCTAGCTGAGGTAAATCCAGTCTGCTAAGATCAATGGAGCTGTCTCTAGTATGGATGGCCCCCAACATCTGACTGAAGAATTGGAAAAAACACTCCTCCTTGCGACGTTGATTCGTCACCAGCTCATTGCCCACTTGAAGAGGACCAATGAAGTTTTTGAGCCTGCGGCCATTAGCAAAAGCGTGAAAGAGCTTTGTATTTGCGTCACCATCCCTGAGCCACTTCATCCGGGAACGTTGTCTGGCCATTGTGCGCTCCAAGGACGAGAGTTGCAACACAATCTTCTTAAGGAACCTTCTCAACCAAACCTCCCCCATCGAGAGCGATCTTCTATCTTGTGCAGCCTCAAGACGAAATATGACTGCATTGGCAACCGCTAGCTTGATCTTGATATCACCGATACGCTTCTGACCCCATGCTTGCAAGGACAGAGCCGAGCTCCTTAGAAGAGCATCAAGCCGTTTGAAAGGATCTGTTATCGAAGGATCACAGTGCCACGCTTCTTGTACTGCATCCATAAAACCGTCAAGCTTGTTCCAGGCCAACTCAAACCTGAACCTGCGTTTGGGTCGGTGCACTGCATTCAGAGACAAATGCAGTGGAGCATGGTCAGAAATAGCCGACGACAGCGCCTGTAACATGCTGTCCGGGTGCTCCAGGTCCCAATCAGTCGACACCAAACATCTGTCAATCCTGGACATCGTTGGGACCTCCCGATCATTACTCCAGGTGTACAATCTCCCATGCATATACAATTCCTTCAGCTGCTGGTCACTGACGAAATCCCTAAACATGGCCATCTCCCTCCTGTTCAAGATCCTATTGTTCTTATCCGAAGCCCTCAAAATCATGTTAAAATCGCCCAGCAACAACCAGGGCCCCGGGCATAGGGCCCTACGCTCACCCAGCTCACGGAGGAAGGTCTCCTTGTCATCAAAGCTCTGAGGTCCATAAACCACCGTAATCCACCAGCTTTCTTGATCGAGGGTGTGTACCAGACCAGAAATGGCATGGGAGTCAGTAGATATATGGGACACTGATATCACTGACGAGTCCCAGGCCAGGAGTATGCCTCCCCTAGTCTCCGTCGCCGGCAAGTAAGAGAATCCATCAAAAGATGGACCAAGACATTGTAGCACCACATAACTATCGATCACCGCCATTTTCGTCTCCTGAAGGCACACCAGATTCACATGCAAAGAGGATATGAATAGGCGCACCGCGTCTCTTTTATCTGGATCATTCATACCACGAATGTTCCAGTTAAGCACCTCGGGATTTATATTCATAGGACTAGATAACACCATACAAACAGCACCACACTAGGCGCTGATCCCCTCCTGCAACACAGGCCCTGTACTGAAGAGTTCTACAGGAACTACCGCCCCATAAAATGCTGCAATCGCACGCAGATGTTGCTCCCTAATCGGCGAGTCAAAGATGAGATTCAGCTCCTTCAGATGGTTCTCGTTAACCTCCAGATCACTTGATGCAATGCCCAAGGTCTTGAGCAGGACTAGATCAGCTGCAGAGACTTTGCGCGGCGGTTTTGGAGTCGTGACAGCCGATGTAGATGCAGAATGCCGGGTTACACGGCGTGGGGTGAAGGGGGCAGCATCGGCGCGCAGCTCCTTGGCGGTATTCAACTCCCGGAGCAGCGGCGGCGCCAATTTCTTCAACAGCGTCGCACAAAAGCCTTTGATCCTGTCCAGGGCTTGCTTCTCCTCCACAGCAATCGCCTGACGCTGTTCATCATCCGGCACACGCTCCACTAACTGCATCTGATCATTAGGCCCATCATACGATTCGTCCAGGGTGACTGACCGCGTCCTACACGGCCCACTATCAGTTTCACGCCCAGGAGAGCATGGGCCTGGCCCAGCAGAAGTAAGCCCGGCCATGCCCGCACCCCCCACAGATTCCAACTCTCTGACGCCCTGGGGGCCACCCTCGGACAACTCCACCACAAAATATCCCTCAGGAGGGTGTAGTGGCCGCGCTTCCGCCACGTTAGCAACCTCCTTGTCTTGCACCACACGCTCCACACGGTCCTCCTGGTCCACTGGACCTCTGTCCGCCTGCCCCACAGACAAAAGTTCCTGGGACACCAACTCACCAGAGGGCCTGTCGACGGAGACTGCTTTAAACGAGGAGCCAGAATCCCCGACAGGATCAGCCCCGGGATCAGCGGAGAGCAGAGGGGCAGGATGTACAGGAGCATCTGCCCGTTGCGCGCTAGGCCCAGCACGATCCTTCTCGGAAGACGAGGCCGGGTCCAGGATCCTCTGCGACGCCACCACGCGTGTCTCCAGGATCTTCTGCGGCACCACCGCGTGTGTCTCCAGGTGTGGCAACATCCAGCCCCGGTTCCAAGCCCCAGCAGCACGAGCTCCGGGGAGCCCACCATGACGGTCGCCGGCAAGATCACCGGAATGGCCGCCACGCTGATCTGGGACACCAGGCACCCAACTCAGGGAGCGAGAGGTCCAGAAACCCTCCGCATGATCCCACGAACCCTCCTGATCCGGCCGCCGCCGATTCTCATCATCCGAGACCTCCGAACTCACGAACTCCTCCACTCTCGAGATATGGATCAGCACATCATACTTGAGGAGACCAAGGAACTTATCTCTGCGATCAGACACGGCATGCCGCGAGCTGCCTGAACGCTGAGCATCTGAAGAAGGCTCCGGCACCCACAGCTCTCTTTGTGTTGGAATAGCCTCCAGATCTGCGGACCAAGCCTCCGCCCTGAAAACGCTGAGATCCGCCCGACTCGCCGTCTCCGGCGCAAGAACCTCCAGCGAGCACGCCTCGCCAACCAACTGTTGAACGATCTCCTTATCCCAAGCATGAGGCGGCACTCCTTCGATCTCCAACCTCACCCTACTCCTCATCCGCACCAAGGAAGCCTGAGCTTGACGAGTCCATTGCCGAAAGAAGAGGGTGAAAAAGGAGAAAGGTAAAGAAGAGCGTCTCAAAACAGCCTCCTTGAACTCCGGCGCCGCGAAGACTATAAGGAAATCTTCCGGCTTGAACCTATGCACCGTGAACGCCGCCCGTGGAATGTTAGCCCTTGTGACCAGCGCCTCCGTGACTTGGGCGCACGACACCGCTGGCCTCGAGCCACCAACGTACGCCACCAAGGAGCAATCTAGCCTCCTTTCCAACTCGGCCATGTCGCCAGTCCGCCGGACAACGCACGGTGGCCAGCGGCGGCCCTCACCCGCCGTAGTAGTATTGCGGCGCCACGCCGACTCGGCCTCTCCAGAACCAACGGAGCCCGGCGAGGACGGGGAAGGCGAAGGCGAAGCCGCCGGGGGATTGGCACCAAAAGCAGGCGCACGTCGACCCGACACACCAGGCTGCAAAGCAGCAGGCATGCCCTGGCCACGCGCACCAGGCTGAGGTCCCCTCCGGCGACCGGCAAGACGCCTGTCCACCACCTCAATCGCCCTCAACCGCAGCATCTCCTCCGAATCTGGGCTTCGCGGCCTCTTGCAACCGCCCGAACCATGCCCCTCCTCACCACAGCGGTAACAGACCTGGTCGTTGCTGCACTCTCTTTTGGGGTGACCAGGCCTGAGACACTTGAAGCAACGGCCAGCCATGGACGGTGACACCGGCCGCGCCGCCGGGGCCTCCTGCCGCCAGATCCGCTGCTGACTCTTGCGACGCCTCCACTTTGCCTTCCGCGAAAGCTTTGGCCGGATCCACTCCAACCTCTCATGGACAGGCCTGGGTGGCGGCTGCGGAAGCGGCCCCGCCGGAACCAGCCCCACCTCCGCTGAACTCTGCATCGGCGACCCGCATGAGCCCGAGGATAGACCAAGCCCAGAGACGACCGGCCTCACTGAAGACACGGACGCTGGGCTGGGAGGCGCCTCATGCGCACGCTTGCCGGCGGCGGTGGCGGCGGCGGCGGCGCCCCGCTCCGCTGTCTCCTCGCGCTCCCTCTCACTCTCTCTCCCCATTTCTGGTCTCCCCTGATAATAATAAACTAACAGCAAACAAACCGTGGACTCGAAACAGCAGTAGGTACCCATACGGAGTGTCGAGGCCCGCTGCAGAGCAATCTTAATTTGGCTGTGCTCTGATCAATCGAGGCCCGATGCCCCTGCACAAATGTAGTATAACGGAGCATGGACGCTTCGTCGTTCCTGTGCTCACAGGGGTAGAGGGCCACCCAGTACTCATCCCCAGGCTTGGCTCGGAGGACGAGCCATGCCTCATCTCTCACGCAGAGCTGAAGGGTCGGCGGGGAGGTGGACTCGTCGAGGCCGGCGCTGGTCAGCACCGTGTCGAAGGCCGGGAAGCCGGCCGCGTAGGCTTCAGTGGCGAGGTAGGCGTTCGGCTCGGGGCCGAGGCCGGGGAAGCGGGACCTAAACGCGTCCATGGCGACACGGGCGTCCGGCCCCGCGCCGATGCGGTCCCGCACGTCGGTGATGTCCGGGAACTCGGCGAGCGCGCCGGTGAGCGGGTGGAGGACGCGGACGGCGTAGGTGGCCTTGTCGCAGAGCACGAGGAGGCCGTCGACCAGGCTGAGGTAGTGGGTGCCTGGGAATTCAGGGTGGTTTAACCGGACGATGACGCCGGTGACCCTGTTTCGGAGGCGGAGGTGGAAAGCGGACTCCACTTGCATGCTTAGCAGGAACCAGTTGCAGGGGCGGAACCGGCTGTCCAGGACGCCATGCTCACGGTCACGGGGGTCCTCCGTCAGCGCGCGCCACGGCTTGCACACGGCCCGGAAGCGCAGGTACTCCGACACGTCGAGGGAGAGGAGCCGGCCGGCGATGTCCTCGATGAACTCCGTCGATAGGTTGGCCCAGTCCCTCCTGCCATGGCATTGCCACTTGCCAGAGTGAGATGGCATGCCAAGAAAAACCAGAAAGGGGAGGGAGGCGGGACGTACAGATCGGTCACTTGTGGATCGTAACTTGAACGCGCGCCGTCGGTACAGGGTCCGAGCTGATGACGCGCAAGCTTGGGCGTCGGCTCCCCGCGACAAGGGCGCTGGCCCAGCGGCGTTCGCTTCCCCGGGCGGCCAGATCCGGTGCCAGGCACCTGAGGATCGGCAAACCCTCAAAAAAAAACCTGAGGATCGGCTAGGCACCCGCGCAGCCGCCGCCGTCGTGGTCCTGTCATTATCCTCTTGGACCTAATACGTCACGCCACGGTTTTAATTTTGGGCACGGCGTCGATTGTTGCGTTCCAGCGCGGCACCTCCTGTCTCTCCATCACCATCAGAATTCAGAAGCGACCCGTCCCCAAAGAACCCACTCGCATCCATTTCGTCCCAACCAACCAAACCCTAACCCCTTCCCCAGAAAGCGGCGGCGGCGACGGAACCAGGATGTCGTCGCGCTGGGCTTCCTCGCCGGCGCGCGCGTGCATCCGTGCGCGGCGCTCCGTCGAGCATGCCCGGCCGCGTCGCGCGCGATCCCCGGACCACCATCCGCAGCAAGGAGAAGGTGCCCGCCAGATCCGCCGGGGGTGCCTACCTTACCTTCCACACCGCCCCACGCTGAGCCAACGCAACTGCCGGCTCGCCGCCCAGGACGCCGGACGATACACCAGCAGCTGAATCAACCGCCGCATCGACCAGTCAGTGCAGACGTCGCCGTCTGGACCGTCGACCTACCGGACCTGCGACTGGACGCAACGCGAGGACCGGGACGGCCTGGCCATTCCGGAGACCCACGACCTCAAGCACGGCGTCCTGCAACGCGAAAGGTGCGCTCCTTTTTTTTTTTTGATCCCCATCTAGATCCACTATGCTCGATTCTTCCTTCCTTCCTTCGTTCGTGGGATCCAATTACTAGCTACTGTATGTATGTCTCTACTACTGCACACTCAACTGAATTCTCACAGCATGCCCACTTTCACATTGCTGCCACTAGTAACCTGCCACCGCACACAAAAGCTCTCATTATTTTGTTTCCTAATAATCTGTGTCTACATTTTTCCTTCTTCAGGTTAATAACTTACTGGAACAAGCCCAGCTGAAAATCCAAACTTTGCAACCATGTACACTGCTCACATGAGAGGTATAACACATACACAGGACAAAGCACACCTTTTCGTTGCTGCTGCTCTACTACACACAAAACGTTCCTTGTGTGTTACTGCAATCTGCTCAATTTCTGCCTAGCAGCACCAGCATATTATCTAGTTATTAAATCCTTGTGTGTTTATGCAGCATCCGAGTCCCGGCCGCCTACAGCTGCCATGTGACCCGGCCATTCTGCCTCTGCCAATGCTGCTGGGCCGTCCGTCGCCTCGCACCTGATTCCAACTGCATAGACCACGGCGAGACCACCGCAAAATTTTGGTGGTTGCGGTGGTGATGTCAACTCCCCAACCAGGTCCGGTCAGCTCCTTGGGTTCCCTTCTTCCTTTTCTACCTTCTCCGTGTTGCCACAACCGTGCCCATTCTGTGCTCCTCCTTCTAGCTCCTATCTAGCTTGATTCAGGTTCACGTTTTGTTTCAGTTTAGTTCTCCATTATATGGACTCTCTAGTTGATCGTTGGACAATTTTTACAATATGATCGTTGGAAACAAAAGATTTTGAAACATCTCAGTTGGATTCAAACTGTTGAAGGTTGCTGCTTAGATCATGGGTGCTGCATAAAAAAGCAGATGAACAGCCACGAGTAGTACTCGCATTCTCGTCTTCCTCTAGCCGATGGAGAACTTCGATTTGAATCATCCACCAGCCCAATCAGTGCCGGCCACCATGGTCGAGGTGGACGTACGCGCATTGCCGGCGCAGCCATGGTCGATATGACTGGATTGGGAATGGCCGGTCGAGGCTTCGTCGACCTTGGTCTTGCCGGCCGCGGTCAAGTCAGAGGCCGTTTCGGTGGTGGTGGGCTTGCTGGAGCTAGACATGACTCTGGCCAGGAGCCCGAGGGCATGACGGAGGCTGTGAAAACCAAGGGCCATACCATGAGTTACATTTCCATAATCTTCGGAGGGATTTTTATTCTTGCCATGTTGTACGTAGTTCTTTTCATAAAGTTGTACGGGTAGATTTTTATGTTTCCATAATTGTAGGAGTACGAGTGGTAGATGTTGACTTGTTTCCATTGATTTTTTGGGTCTGTAAGTTCTGCTGTGGAACGAGTAATTGCAGATCAACCAGTCCGCCGTGTTCTAATCCAGTGGACCAGATAGCAACAACGGGCTGTATTCGCGATGATTTTGGAGGACAACTTTTGGCGGGTTGAGCTACGGAGTGACAAAGGCGGTATCGCTGGCATCCACCATTTCGAGTACTTACGTGGAGGACTAGGTCACGAGCGCCGTCGACGGCGCCACCTCCCATGCCGTCGATGGCAGTTCTTCCACGTATAAATAGGCACTAGCGAAGGGAACCGGGTCCAAGACATCGTTAGAGCTGACGGCGTATGTATCCGGCTCGTACGACTCGACGGCAAGAGCAGCCGGGTCCAAGCCAGAAATGACACCAGCGGGGCTGCCGTCTGAGCCATCGTCAAACTCATTATGGGCTTATAGAAGTGGGTCGTAGGTTGAGAACCAGTTCTCCATGGGAAGGGAGGAGGTGGCCACGGATGTTTTCTCGTGGGAAGCAAAGCAGTGATGGTATGGTTTGTGAGAAGAGAGACGCCGGTACCGGACGTACATGAACAAGAGAGAGAAAGTCAGTCGTGCAAACAATCTACATCAATTATTCTCTACCTCGCTTGATGCGTCAGATTCAATTTCCATTATGGGCAAAAAGGGCACATCGATACCTTTATGCCCCCTATTTTGAGATTTTTACATTCAGATTTCACACTACATCCTCTTGGACGGAGGGAGTACCTCGTGCTCTACTTTCTTGCGGGAACCTTGTTAATGGTTTGGGTTCAAACCAGCTAAACCAGTGGCCCAACCCGCACCAGACCAGATGAACGGTTTATTACAGTTTCAGTGGTTTCTGGAGTCAACCGAGAGGCCAATATGTCTAGCTTGGTTGAGGACGGGCTGGAATCGACAAACCCGTCAAAACCGTCGTTCTCAATCAAACCGAGAGCCAGAGAATCCCCGCATCGGCCCTATGCAATGGTGGCGGCTGAGGGCTCCGGTGCCGAGGCCGCGATGAAGATGGAGATATGCCTCGTGCCGACGGTTGGCGGTGGCTGGCGGTGCCGGCACATTCTCCTTGGTGGCAAGCCGTCGTTTCTTCTCATCGACGACCTGTGGTTGTTTCTTCTTCTCGAACGCCGACGTTATCGTCGCGGTATCCGTGGTCGGGAGCGGCGTTGTGAGGAGGAGGGTGCGGGCTTTGTGGCTGGTGCGACGACCGCTGAGCTCCTGGCGTTCTGCTTGGCGGCCGGCGGCCGTTTCTTCTTCTCAAATGCCGTTGCTGTGGACGGACAATCAGATGATAAGCACATGGAAGGGCTGATTTGAGGAACCACGAGAGCCCGACTTAAACCGGGAATGCGCAGGTTGACTTGCGAGCGTGTGTAGAAAACTAGGTATCCATCGGCGGTGCGCAGGTTGCCACCCAAAAAATAAATAAGCTAAGTTGGTTGTCTCCACGTGTGATATCTTCCGTCACCGGGACCTAGCTACACATAGTACATGGAAGCCCACAGCCGAAGCAGCCGATAATTGTATCTTTTTTTATTGTGTACGGGAGAATGAATAAATACAAAGACGCCTTGTCAATCAAGAATATAAAAGACTAACAATAGACCCAATCTCCCTTTCTCACGTAGAAACACATAACTTACTCGTAGACAACATATATGGGGAGGAGACTGCCACCGCCATGGACCTCCTCGCCGGCGAGCGTTGATCTGCGGGCATCTCCGTCATTTAGATCAATCATGGTTTCCGTGTGTGGGCAAGGTCGAGGATGGAGACGTATACAAAGGACACCCTTGGCGACTCAGCCGTGATTTCGTGCGCCCTTGGGTCAATTGGGGAGGCGCTGGCTTGGCCTTCCTAACGGAATTAAGATCGGGAGGGAAATCCACCGAAAGATAAAAATCGGTGGGAAAACTTCAACCACACGCCATAAGGATAGGTTCGAATACTGTGGAATTTTTGGACAACCTAGAACCCTAGAACGCCGGCACAACTTTGAGACGACACATAAAAATTCCGTGAATGCGATATCGACACACACGACCTAAAATGGAGTCACGTTTATTAGCCATCTTAGTAGACGAAATAAGTACGTGAGCCAGAATGATTACACGCCAAATGATTGGTGGTCCTTGTCCCTTCGCACAAAATAAGGTGGTTATCATTCCATACATAAAATAACGACGCCGACATGAGAAAGGCATGTGGAATCATAGAGAATGGATAAAACGAGGCTACGATGCACCGCGTGGAACGATATGCAATAACCTAACTTCTCGAGAGCTTTTCAGGTTCACCTCATTTGCCACGACCAAATACCGTATGCAATCGCCTAGCCCAAATAATGCATGCAACCTCTACGATGCTTGCAAAACACTATCGATCGATGAAATCTCCTGGCGATAAATTTGGGTTGGCTCACCATGAAAGTACGCGTGTGTCAAAGAACGGGTGAGAAAGTTGTTGGGACCAAGAACATGACGGTAAGTTGCAGAAAGACGAAAACACGCAGGGAACTCCCAAAACATACGGCATTTTGAGGCATATGATAGATACCTTTGGTTCATGTCGCATGTGACCTTGTATGCATGCACTATCTCGATCCAAAGTTGGCAGCAAATAACACCTCAATTAATTGGCATCTGACAGATTTGGTCATGCGAGAACGTCGCCACAGTTGTACATGATCCACATATGGTCATATGATCTAGCTAGTGCTCGTAGGATCCTAGACAACTTCCCGTTGGTCATGTCGATCAAGAGGATGGACAAGGATGCGCCCACCGTCTACCAACACGGACTTCACGCTGTGAGTTCATATGCTTGTGTCATGTCATGTGTCATCCTCATCTGGTTATGTGAATTCTCATTTGTATATTTGTCTTTGATGCCAAGACAAATCTTTTTAGGAGGAGGAGCATTTCATCCATACCCACCTCACGTTCCTGGAGAAGTACCACAAGATGCCAAGACAAATCTTTCCGGATTGTTGCTTTTGAGTTGAAGTTGCTCAGGTTAACTGGGAAAAGTATATGTTGAATAGCCTCTTCTGTATGTTTGATGTTCTTCAGATTTTGGATCAGCTTACTGTCACATCTCTGCAGGATACAGTGTCAAGCATGAAAAGGATGGCGACTAGAAGGGGAACGCGGCGCGCCTCAAGCTCTATGATCCACATTCTCGGCGGCTCGTTTTGGACTCCATTCTCCTCAGAAAGTTGAGGACAACAAAGACATCATCTTCTCCCACGATGTGAATTTCGACGGGAGTGAAGTAAAGCATGACATCTAAAATGGGTGTGAAAGGTGCCTGTCTTCCAGGTTGATTTCATAGTTTCCCTGCCTTTTCCGGGAGGCTATATCACACTGTTACCATTTGGCGTTTTCCCACCCATATTTTTGTGTGTTGGCAGTTTTATTTAAATCCTTTTTTTTTTGCTTTGTCAGTTTTCCCGCCCAATTCAGACATGGTTATAACACACATGCATTCGACGGTTTCGCGCCCAAATTTTCGTAGGTAATTAGTGTTTTCGAAGAGACGTAGATTCTACATACATGCTGCTGACCGAGGCGGTTTTGGTGGCATTAGAAGGTTCTCAAGGAGAAAGATTTTTCTTGAATTGAACTTTTAGATATCTTGTCATTTTACCATACCGGGAAAATTTGTTTCGGGGCCACAACTTCAAATCAACCAAAAATTAGCCATATTCTCCCTCTCGATATTTTTGAGACTTTTAGGGCCCGATGAATAGATTATTACACATCAATCCATGTGTTTTTCAGGGGCCTTTCTCTCGTTGCACATCATTATTTTATGCATGAAACACCGGTTTTATGCATGAAACATCGGTGAGAGGTGTGTTATTCTATGTGCTATCTTGCCATTGTGGGTCCTCTGTGAGAGAAAATCCATATCGTGGTTCAATTGTAGGGTACCCTGACATGTCATGTGTTATATTTTTATGTTCTTAGAAATTGATCTCGCCATTACCCATTGTTGCATGATAGTTGTCCTAATTATAATTATGAGCACTCACATATGCAATTAAGGTGCATTAAGGAGCATGCTTGTAGGTTACCACCATGGGATATATAATCCTCTTAGGCACACTTCTTTTGGACTGATGCTTATCCATAAGCTAGCCTATGGTTTTCGGTTTGGGGAAGCTATGGCGGAGAGAAACTCTAGAAACTAGGCAAGAGATTTTTTTGGGGGTTTCTAGAATGTTGGCTTCTTTGGAGATTAGGGAGGGAGATCTTAATTAAGGTCAGCCCCGTTTGTGGAGAAGAAGCACGAGTTTGGGTTCGACGATTGTTGGGGAGGAGGCGCTCGAGCTCGTCGTTAGTTGTGCGGGTTGAGAGACGAAGAAGGCAGAGGTTGGGGAGATCGAGCTCCAGGTCAGCGCCGCTTGTGAAGGAGAAGGTCGAGTTTGGGTTGGGAAGGTCGAGCTCGTCGTCAGCGGCAGGTGAAGAGGTGGAGAGGGAGGAGGCGACAACAGCGGTGGAGCGGCGGCGGTCGTGGGGCGGCGGCTGAACCCTAGCTCTATACCGGGTTGCGTGAGGGGACATAATCTGGTCGGGGTCGCGTTGTCCTTCTCTTTTATTTTCCATAGCTGGAAACATTATTTTAGAGTAGCCCTGGTAAATACAAGATAAATAGAGGCTTCGGCTGGTGACTACACCTTGAAGCCATCTTAGACGCCCAACAGAAGTCCCCCCTTAGTGTGACGAATCTTGTGTATGAGATGTTACCCAATGAGAAATTGATGGCATGAATATGCATGCATACATCATGTTTACTCGTCTTGGCTCCGTATCATCGCTTCATCTGGCCGTCTACTTCCCACCACTGCGAACAATATCCCACTTGCTCGGCTGCGTTTCCAGGTACGTAGTTTTACCTGCATGAACACTTGATCAAGTAAGTGTGCACGTCCGAAAATTCTCAATTGTTTAAGGTGCGATTTACTGCTCTTAACACAACACATGTAGTAAATGAAACATTAATTTATTTTGTAGTAACCCATATTGTGGGGCTATTAATTAAATGTTAGGTAGGTGAAGATAATGTCTTTTAATTGTTTGGATTTGGCTAATCTCCAATGTTTAGAGTAAGTACAATAAGTTCTAGTTAGTTGGCTATAAGAATTAAAATATTATATTGTTTCTTAGTTGTAGGAGAGAGAGGAGGAGAGAGAATAGAAGTGGGCTCTCATGCAAAAGCCAGCTCTAGCACGTGCTTCTAGACACTTTGTGAGAGTGAATGGTGAGCCATGGATTGATAAAGTACTAAAATTTTATAGCTCAATATTGTACATGTTGGCTCTAAGTTGACAATATATAACATGACACTTACTACCTCCATCCCAAAACTTAAGGCTTATATTTTTTTGAAAAGTCAAACCAAATAAAGTATGACCAAACATTTAGAAGAATATATCAACGAATATAATATTTTTTAGATACCACACGAAAATATATTTCATTATCTATCTAATGATATTGATTTTATATTTTACATGTTAATGATTTTTGGTAAAACTTAGTCAAACCTTTCTAAAAATAATATAAGACTTAAGCTTTAAGATGGAGGTAGTCAGTTCTTGGCTCTACTATTAAACTTTCTCTTAAGTTTTCAATAGTTGTAGGCAATAAAGACTAGAGTACTTAACCTAGCGGCAAGATGGCACTTGACTTGTTCATGCATTATCACTACCATGTGTCGATCAGGCTAACTATAGAAAGTGGTAGTGACAGTGCATTAGAAGACCCACAAAAAGACAAACTTAATCATAAAGGAGCTATGATTTGTTTAGTATTAGAGAGTATGCATGCATGTGCTGGCAGCACCACGTACGAGCATGGCTTGGAAACCCACCTCCATGTGTGGACGTGATGCATGGTGTCTAGGGAGAAAGAAGTGATCACCTGATCAATCGCCTGGGACGTTGGCCAACGATTTTTACGCCTAGGTCCAAGCTGACTCAAAGCTTCAAGGTGTAAAGGTTATTTCGGCTGGAACTGTGGTCGGCCTGGTGAGGAGTGTGCCGTGCCCGTCTCGCGAGGAGTGCTTTACCTTTAGCTGAGGTCGTCAGCGTGGAGGAGGAGGACGCCAACGACCAATGAGTATCTCAGGGCACCAACTTATGATGTGGCATGTCAATTTCAATAGGGTGTGCCTGGTGCCTCCTTGCCCGAGCTCGCCTCGATAGTCTTGACCTCGGGCGTAGCATGGCTCTCGCTTGGCCTCGCCACTCTTTGCATTGGAACGCTTTGTCGGGCTCGACTGCTCCATAGGACTCCTCGCCGGGATTCTTCCAATGTCATATCCCAAGCCGATAATATGTGTATGCTTCTCTGTGACCCTCTGGAGCGAATGTCTAGTTGCTTGTGGACATGCGCTATCCTCTCGGCCCGGCTCCCTTGCTCCTATGCACAAACATCAACAAAAATTAACCTTAATATTTTCAACATGGTTCCAATCTATCTATTCGTGGAGAACCATGATAGAGAAAGATATGCATAAAGTGGAGTTCATGCAACAAGGCGCTACAGAAGTGGAGTATTTATAGGGAAAACCGTACCTACAAAAGGACATGTATTTGTGGAATTCTTTGCTAAGTTGCTGCTTAGTACTAGCTATCTAGGCAAAGTTTCATTTTAAAGGAAAATCAAAACGCTAGGACAAGGACCATTGTACTGAAAAGGTATTTCTAAGAGTTCAGCCACATAAAAGAATAGTAACTTACTGGACAATATTTAAAGGTAAGCTCCACCCGTGACTGCTGGCAATGGCCCACCAAATATATGTATGCGTCCATGCCATAGGCCAATCACGAATCCGGCGCGAGACCGAATCAACCAGAAGCGTACACACATCTTTGTAGAGTATGTTTTTACTGTGGCATGCTAGTATTTGGCCCAAAAGTGTCGTGCTGGGAGGAAAGAACATCACAAATACACAACCTGAGAGGCCCATTCACGGAACCGGTAGCCCAGCTAAATCATGAAAAGTCTAGTGCCATCACCAAACTTTAGTCCCACATTGCTAAGGAAAGAAAGTTTGGACCAACTTATAAGGTGAGCTCTTGTTGACATGTAAAATGGTAGAAACACACATAGGGCTAGACCCAACCCGTGTAGCGCGTGCGCTCGCGTGAATATTCGCGACTTAAGACTTGGCGCGCTCGCGTCAATGGAGTTTTTTTTTTTGCAGAAAAATGTTCTTTCTTCAATCATAACAACATTGAAGTACAAATTGACACTTCTAACCGTAAACACGTAGTGGAAAAGTGGTTGGGACTAAGAGCATGCCGGTAAGTTGCAAAAAGACTAAAACACGTATGGAACTTCCAAACTATGGATGTGTGCCAGACATAGCCTCACAAGAACATATGGGAAGACCGAGGAATCTTTAACAAACCTAAAACCCTAGAATGTCGCCACGGCACCAAGATGACACATGAAATCACGTTCGTGCGATATTGGTGCATGAGACTTGAAATGGGCTCATATTTGCGCCCGGAATGCGTCGCGGCGGACGCTGCGCGGACGCACCAAGTGACCGCTCGCATCTCCATCGGGCCCGCCTGGCAGCAAGCCTGTATCGAGGGCATCGCTTCCGCGGCCATCGCTTCCTCGGTCAGCGCTTCCGCGTCTGCGCCGCAGCCTTCGCCATCAATGTCGCGGCTACCTCTTCTGCGCGCACACTGGCGGGCGGCGGCTTGGCTTCTGCGCCGCCTTCAATGGCATCGTTTCCCGCGCGCGGCCGGCCTTAAAAGTCCACCGGCATCGTTCCTCCATCGTCCACACCTCCACTCCCACCACCACCGCCGCAACACCATGGGCAAGAAGAAGAACGACTTCTTGGCGTCCGGCAGCGGCAGCAAGAAGGAGGAGCGGGCGAGCAGGGTGCCGCTGCCCGTCAGCTTGGGGAGGCTGATCCACGCGAACTGGACGCCGTG
Source organism: Lolium multiflorum (assembly GCA_030979885.1). NCBI lineage: Eukaryota > Viridiplantae > Streptophyta > Magnoliopsida > Poales > Poaceae > Lolium > Lolium multiflorum. The sequence goes on along the minus strand of CM061750.1, from coordinate 47,027,498 downwards.
CGACGCCTGGAAGGACGTGCACATGGCTGGCGGCTCAGCTACTGCCGGGTGCCCGTCCCTCCCGTACCTATGCGCGAGCTAGATAGGAGCGCAGAGATCCGGCGAAGGAGGCGGTACCTGCCGCCGGACCTCCGCGCCGATCCCGCGTACGCCATCGACTCCGATAGCTGGCGCATGTATCTTGTGTCCGAGAGGGCGGGCTTCATGGGACTTCCCCTTCGACCGTCCACCGCCGCCTCGTCGTCGAAGACATCAGGCATCGACGCCTGCGCAGTACAACATGAGGGACGACGAGATCGCGAGGCTTGGCGTCCTCGTCTCCGAGAACGACCGACCTGTGCAGCCGCCGCTGCCTCGGTATGCCACCAGAATCATGCCGCCGGGCCTGTCGGAGGATGAAGCCCTCTGACTGGCACTACAGGACTCAGCCACGCTGCAACCGTCACCGTACAACCTGTGGGGCCCCCACCTCAGCCCTGGGCTCCTCAACCGCCGCCACATTCCTGGGCGCCTCCACCGCCGCCACATCCTTGGGCGCGTCCACCTCCGCCACAGCCCTGGGCGTCTCCACCTCCACCTCCGCCACAGCCCTGGCCGTGGGTGGTACCGGAGCTCATCGTGCTCGACAGCGATGAGGAGAAGCAGTAGGCGCATGCGTTTATTGTTTATTTCCATGTGTTCAACTATGTAAATTATGTTTTCATGTTATAAAAAAAATGATTCGAACAAAAAATGCGTCGTGCCGTTGGAGCCACCCCCGGCGCAAACGGACACACGGTTGATTTCGATCATTTCGGCCGACGTAAACGGACGCACGCGGACATTTTCGGACGCTGAAATACGTCGCCCCGTTGGAGATGTCCTGCCAAGGTATTTCTAAGAGTCCACCCACCTACAAGAATAGTAACTCAGTCGATAATATTTAAAGGTAAGCTCCACGTGCGACTTCCACGTGATGGCCCACCGAACATATGTATGTGTCCATGCCGTAGGCCAATCATGAATCCGGCGGGAGACCAAATCAACCAGAAATGTACGCATATCTTTGGAGATCACGTTTTTACTGTGGCATGCTAGTATTTGGCCCAAAAGTGTCGTGCCAGCAGGAAAGAACATCACACATACACAAGGTGAGAGGCCCATTCACGGAACCGGTAGCCCAACTAAAGCATGAAAAGTCTAGTGGCATCATCAAACTTTAAACCCACATTTCTTTGCTAAGAGAAGAAAGTTTAGACTAACTTATAAGGTGAGTTCTTGTTACATGTAAAATGGTAGAAGCACACCTAGGGCTACACCCAACCCGTGTAGCGCGTGCGCTCGCATGAATATTCGCGATTTAAGATGTGTCATGTTTGAGGCTTATAAGGTGAGCTCTTGTTGACATGTAAACTTACGGAGTCCACTAGTAACTATCATGGTATGAAATAAAAATACATGATGTGCCCTGTTTGAAGCTTTACAATTTTCCGGGACCCAGTGCGTTTCGTAAAGTCACGGCCGATTTTTAGTTCTTAAGCGTCTACACTGAATTTTCGCATGCATTATATTTTGTGTCACAATTGACCATGGGAGCAAGCCATCCAAGTAGTATGTCTTAAATCGTGATCACATGTGGTAGCAGCAGCAGAGGCAGGCATGTAGACGTCGTACAGGCGAAGCAGGCAGCTAGACGCCTTCCTTTGACATGTTCTTCACCTACCCACATCATGTACTAGTCTGTGATTCCCGCGGGCTCTCTAGAGCAGCTGTCCAATGTGCAGCCGGACCAAGAGGCCAGGCGGCCGTGAGAGCACGCGTCGACGTATGTGCAAAAGTTGATGCCCTCTTCTTTATTGGAAAAACTAGATGAGTTTTAGTCTACTCGGTACATAGATAAACTATGCCGATGTTTGACTCGTACCTAAAATATGCTTTGTCCGTATGTTCCGGCATGACATTCTACTAGGGATTTCTAGCTAGCTGCAGCCGAGAGACATGCATCTTTTACTTTTTTGAGCAACTTAGCGGAGGCATATGTAGCTAGAACGGCTTCTCTCTCTCCAGCCTTTCTAATCTCACTTTCTAATGAGATAGCTAGTCGCTGCTTCACTTGCCTATGTATAGTATCACACTAGCCCACCACCTCAGTACGTATGTGAGCCCACTGTACCGTCCACCATAACATGGTTTTTTGTTCCAGCCCACACAAGAGTGTTACAAAGCCCAACACTTCCTTCTCAGTGGCCCGTTAGAAAAATATTCTGAAGATTCCAAAGTTGTGTCCACAATTTTAGTCCCACCTTGCTAAGGCAAGATACTTGGGACCAACTTATAAGGAGAGCTCTTGTAGACATGTAAAATGCTATAGACACACAATGCCTTGCACTATATATGCCCGCATAGCGCGTGCGCTCGCGTGAATATTCGCGACTTATGACTTCGTCGTCACGACGTATCTCCTTCAGAATCATCACGGTGAGCGGTGAGCGCCACGACGAAAGCGTGGTCCACGCCGGCGTTGACGCTAATACGATACGTCAGCATATTGAACAGAAGACCCAACAATGTCGCGGGGCCACTGTTGATCTGAGCAAGGGTGGCACCGCCGCGGGAGACAGTGTAATCGCAGCCGAAGAAGCCGCGGGAGTGGACGACGAAGTCGGGATCCCGCCCACCATCGCGGCCGGGGAGGTGCACCTGGACGACTCCGGGCTTGAAAAGCGGAGACTCGGCGGCGACGAAGAGCAGGTCACTTTGGCTGGTGCTGTTCCCGCTGTACACGTTCCACCTCCGGCGGATCTCGAAGAAGGCAGGCGAGCGCCTCACGGTGAGCACGGGGCGGCGCGATGCCGCGGAGACGTCGAGGAGGAGGTGGCGGCTAGGGCAGCTGAAGGGGGCCTTCTCGGCCCGCATCACCGTCGCGCCGCGGGCGTCTGTGACGGGGAAGCCATCGAAGAACGTTTCTGTCGCCGTGAACGTCGTCCCGTGCGGCGCGCAGTACCGCGCGTCCACCACCGGCGCCGCCGTCGTGAATAGTGGCCGTGTCCATCGACATCGAGACGAAGCCACAGATCGTGTAAGGCTAATTAACATCGTAATCTCCTCGGTGGAACAACTGACGATAGAATTGAACCATCAGAGTTTCTCAAGTTTCGAGATCGTATTTACCGATGATGGGATTATTTCCTTGTTGTACACGACACTATCTCCGGAAGCTATATTACTCAAGAACGGCGGGCTTACAGTTTACAAAGACAATCTCCAAATAAGAAAACTACATTGTAGTTCTCAACTTTTACTAAAAGGACCCTAAAAAGAGAATATGAAACGCCATGAGGTCCTTCACCATGCCGCCCCCGGGGACAAGACCACCGCAATGGAGCTGCAGAAGACCCTCCCCTTTGGCACACAGGCCGGGAGTGAGAAACAAAGATGGCACCAACCCAAATATAGCACTAGAGCGTAGCGCTCGCCTCACGGCCATTAGAGTCAGCAGCATGACGGCGTATCACCGTCACGGAAGATCTGCTGAGGATGCTCCCCAGGAGAAATCCAAAGTAATAGCTTTAACACCCAAAGCCACATATCCGGTCAAATCTGAGGCCTTGACAACCTCTGCCTTTCCCCCAACCACGATGGCAAAGGAAGAAGAAGACCACATCACCAGGAATCAACAGATTTGAGGCCAAACCTACCTTATTTAGAGGTAAGGCCGCGGGGATCTTCCCTTCCATCTTCGGCTCCAGCCTCCAGAGCGCCATGGATAGGCAGAGCACCGCCACCAGCCACCAGGAGCTGCTTGACTGCTCTGGCGATTATCTCCCCTTCGGCATAGCGCCATACTCCACATGGGTAAACTTTAGAAAGCAAAACCTACATCTACTATGGACAAGAGGGGCACGTCCTCTTCTCTCCAACTCACTTTGGCCGGCAAAGCCGCCGGAGGAGAGGGAGAGAGGAGCCGAGAAAGAGACGGCGAATCTCAAGGGAGTGGGTAGGAGAGAGAAAGGGGAGAAAGAAATGAGACATTTTTTATTCTTATTCTTAAGTGACTTTGAGTCACACCTAAGGTGGTTCTTGGGCACATCTTACGCGGAGAAAATTGGGGATGAGAGAAACATGACAGGGCTTCCGTGTCGTTTCCTAGGGCGACACTGGAGCGAAACCCTAGCGCTGCCAAAGACCAAGACCCATGCCACCGCTTGGCACCAGCGTGGGCCGTGGTGACAACGAGTATGGGCGGACCCAAATAATTAAGAATATTATAGTATTTATTCATATTTGAGAAAAAAATAAACTTTAGATTATGTAAATTTTATGTAAGAAATGCCCGCGCTCACTTGATTTGCTCGCACTTATAATTTTCTCTAGACCCGCCCCTAGCTGGTGGTAGTCCCAACGCCGAACGTGCCGAGGCTGGAAGATTGCGGCAACATCAGTGGAGGTGGCCTACTTGCGGCGCCCCTGGTCGTGCATCGGGGGTAGCCTTCCCTTGTGGGCGTCTTCATGTGCAGAGTGAAGGCAGATGGCCGTAGGTCTAGGTTTCCCTCATGAATCCACCGTTAACGGTGCAACGTTTGGCTGTTTGGAGGCATGTGGGGCGGCAACACGAAGCAATGCTGTGTTTGTGCTGGCTGCTCGCGGTGGTGCAGGGGGGACGGTAGGCGCCTGGCTTGCTTCTAGTATTCTCCAGAGCTGCCAGCGATGGTGCCTGCGGGCGTCACCCCCCTTCTTGAAGGCGATGTTGTGGTACCATGCTCGCCTCCCACATCCTGCTGGACATGGACCAAAAGCTCTGCACGGTGAGCACGGAGGAGCGAAAACTAGCCGGCGACCACCACCGACATGCCATGATGCCGCAGCCAGCTGCCAGGTGTCTTGGCGACGGTGAACGGCGTCGCGTGCTGTAGGCCCGAACACACGCATCCTCGGTGCCATATCGGACTTGGTGAATCTTGACCGTATTGGTCAAAGCCGAGAGAAGGCCACATATTAGCAAGGCTAATTAACATGCATAAGAATGAGGCTAGAACACCTGACGATCGAACTCATGAGACTACATTTGAATCATCAAAATAAAACACACCTGACAATAATAAACTAACAGCAAATAAGTTGTGGACTCGAAACAGCAATATAGGTACCCATACAGAGTGTCGAGGCCCGCTGCAGAGCAATCTTAATTTGGCTGTGCTCTGATCAATCGAGCCCGATGCCCGCCCTGGATGCCCCTGCACAAATATAAGTATAACGGAGCATGGACGCTTCGTCGTTCCTGTGTGCTCACAGGGGTAGAGGGCCACCCAGTACTCATCCCTAGGCTTGGCTCGGAGGACGAGCCATGCCTCATCTCTCACGCAGAGCTGAAGGGTCGGCGGGGAGGTGGACTCGTCGAGGCCGGCGCTGGTCAGCACCGTGTCGAAGGCCGGGAAGCCGGCCGCGTAGCCTTCAGTGGCGAGGTAGGCGTTCGGCTCAGGGCCGAGGCCGGGGAAGCGGGACCTAAACGCGTCCATGGCGACACGGGCGTCCGGCCCCGCGCCGATGCGGTCCCGCACGTCGGTGATGTCCGGGAAGTCGGCGAGCGCGCCGGTGAGCGGGTGGAGGACGCGGACGGCGTAGGTGGCCTTGTCGCAGAGCACGAGGAGGCCGTGGACCAAGCTGAGGTAGTGGCTGGCTGGGAATTCCGGGTGGTTTAACCGGACGGTGACGCCGGTGACCCTGTTTTGGAGGCGGAGGTGGAAAGGGGCCTCCACTTGCATGCTTAGCAGGAACCAGTTGCAGGGGCGGAACCGGCTGTCCAGGACGCCATGCTCACGGTCACGGGGGTCCTCCGTCAGCGCGCGCCACGGCTTGCACACGGCCCGGAAGCGCAGGTACTCCGACACGTCGAGGGAGAGGAGCCGGCCGGCGATGTCCTCGATGAACTCCGTCGTCAGGTTGGCCCAGTCCCTCCTGCCATGGCATTGCCGGAGTGAGATGGCGTGACAAGAAAATCCCAAAAGGGGAGGGAGACGGCGGCGCACGTACCGATCGGTCACTTGCGGATCGTAGCTGGAACGCGCGCCGTCGGTACAGAGGCGGAGCTGGTGACGCGCAAGCTTAGGCTTCGGCTCCCCGCGACAAGGGCGCAAGCCCAGCGGCGTTCGCTTCCCCGGGCGGCCAGATCCGGTGCCAGGCAACTGACGATCGGCTAGGCACCGGCGCAGCCGCCGCCGTCGTGGTCCTGTCATTATCCTCTTGGACCTAATACGTCAAGCCACGGTTTTAATTTTGGGTCATCCCCTTTTTATCGTCTAAGTTCTTTTTTTTTTGCCCACGTCGCCCAAATTAGCATTATTAGAAAGTTGAAAGGATAATTCCATTTTAAACTCAAAAAACTAGACACAATTGTGGAATGAAATTAGCGTTTGCAGAGAAGACGGCCAGAAGACGATAGAGGCAATTTGGTAGCTGGGCGAATCTGTCGAGGTCGTCCGGGAGGTCCGCTGGTGTTGAATTGGACGTGCATAATGAAACCACGTTAATAAATGTTCAATACAGCTCTGGTCCTTCCTACTTCCCCGGAGTAGAAGGAACTTAGAGTATCTCCAGCCGCGTCCTCAAAGCCTCATTCAAAAAGTTCGCGCGTCCAAATGCTCTTTCCGTCTGGACGTAGCTAAATACGATGTCCAGCGTCCTGAGCTTGTCCCCAGGCATGCCTGACAGAGCGAGAAGCGAGGTGGGAAGTGGCAGGCCCGACGCGTCACTAACACATTCAAATTTAAACCAACCGCCACTTACCTCGCGACGAAAGTTATTTGCGTGCAGCGACGGTGCAGTTTCTGCAGAGGCGCAACGATGCGTCTCGTCGCGCCTAGCTCTCTGTGCCGGCGTTAATGAGCGCCACCGCCCCCTCGCCTCGCCTCCGGTCTATAAAGAGGGCCTCCGGTCTATAAAGAGGGGCGCTTTTGCGTCGTCCCTCACACACAAACCCTAACGCTTCTCTCCGTAACCCTAGCCGCCACCATCTCAAGAGTCGAGGGTCATTTCATGGCTGGTAGAGGTCGAGGCCGAGGCCGAGTTCGCGGCCATGCTGGAGCAGCAAGGCTTGAACGGTCGCTATCGCCTGCGACGTCGCTGTCTTTCGAGGGGGAGTGGAAGTTCGAGTTCATTGTCGTCCTCAATGGCGACCCACTTGGCATCCAGAGGCTGCTGGACAAGTTCGTCGAGTTCATCACCGGCAACAAGCCGGCCGCGCTGTAGCCTGCGGCTGCGGGAGGCTTTCTGCGGCTTCTGCCGGTGGCCGGTGGACGTGCTCTTCGATGGGCGCGGCAAGATGTACCTCCACACCGGCTGGGAGAAGCTCGGCACTTCCATGACCTCCAAGCCGGTTGCGCCCTCACATTCTCGTACCAAGGCAAGGAGGAGATGAGCATGAAGTTGTTCGACGACACGTCCTGCCGCCGGCACTACCACGGCGACGACGAAGAGGACGACGATTGAACACGCCGAGTGTTCTTTGTTCGCAGCGAAAATGGTCACAGAAGTTTCTGTATGTTCTCCGTGCATAGGACCAACAAGACTATCATTATCAGCTCGATTTTCCAGTTTTGGTGACTAAGAGTACACCAGAGTGTTCTTTCTAACGTACGAAATTTGCGAGGCCAACTCTATTTAGGTTTCCTTATTTTGCAATATTTTAACTATGTATTAGTTTATGTAAATCATGTTCCAAATTATGTATTAGTTTGTGTAAAACTATATTCTCAATTATGTATTAGTTTGTGTAATGTTCCTCCTCTCTATTAAAATAAAAATGCAAAAAAAGAAGTTTAATGTAAAAACAAGTTTAGGTCCCGCGTTTTGGAGACGAAGCTGAAGAGTGACGCCTCTAAACGCGACACGAAGAAAAAGCGTCCCCCAAACGCTCGATTGGACGTTTAGGAAACGCGGCTGGAGATGCTATTATAGCTTCATCCTATACCTTCAGCCAAGCTTGCATATTTGTTGACTACAACATGCTTAGAGCATCTCCAACACATGCGGTAAAAGATGCACGCGGCAAAAAAAAAACGCAAGTTTGGCGCGCGTGAGCGCCCCGGTGATGCGCGTAGATGTACACGTCCGTTGGGAACCCCAAGAGGGAGGTATGATGCGCACAACGGCAAATTTTTCCTCAGAAAGAAACCAAGGTTATCGAACCAGGAGCCAAGAAGCACGTGAAGGTTGTTGGTGGAGGAATGTAGTGCGGCGCAACACCGGAAACCGGCGCCAACGTGGAACCTGCACAACACAATCAAAGTACTTTGCCCCAACGTAAAGTGAGGTTGTCAATCTCACCGGCTTGCTGAAAACAAAGGATTAAGCGTATCGAGTGGAAGATGGTGTTTGTTTGCAAAGAACAGAAAAGCAGTAGAATGTATTCAGATGTAAAAGAATGGACCGGGGTCCAGTTCACTAGTGGTGTCTCTCCAATAAGATAACTAACATGCTGGGTGAACAAATTACAGGTGAGAAATTGACAAATAAAGATTCAATACATATCAACGATGATTACTATGTGATTTAATCGGGCATTACGACAAAGTACATAGACCGCTATCCAGCATGCATCTATGCCTAAATAATCCACCTTCAGGTTATCATCCGAACCCCTTCCAGTAAAGTTGTAAACAACAGATAATTGCATTAAGTATGGTGCGTAATGTAATCAACACAAATATCCTTAGACAAAGCATCAATGTTTTATCCCTAGTAGCAACAGCACATCCACAATCTTAGAACTTTCTCCACTGTCCCAGATTTAATGGAGGCATGAACCCACTATCGAGCATAATTACTCCCTCTTGGAGTTACAAGTATCAACTTGGCAGAGCCTCTACTAGCAACGGAGAGCATGCAAGAACATAAACAACACATATATGATAGATTGATAATCAACTTAACATAGTATTCTCTATTCATCGGATCTCACCAAACACAACATGTAGCATTACAAATAGACGATCTTGATCATGTTAGGCAGCTCACAAGATCTAATACAATGAAAGCACAAGCGGAGAAGACAACCATCTAGCTAATGCTATGGACCCATAGTCCAAGGATGAACTACTCACGCATCAATCCGGAGGCGGGCATGATGATGTAGAGCCCCTCCGGTGATGATTCCCCTCCGGCAGGGTGCCGGAGGCGATCTCTGAATCCCCCGAGATGGGATTGGCGGCGGCCTCTCGTAATGTTTTCCGTATCGTGGCTCTCGGTACAGGGTTTCGCGATGGAGGCTTTAAGTAGGTGGAAGGGTAGGTCAGGGCGACACGAGGGGGCCACACACAGGCCGGCGCGGCCAGGGCTTGGGCCGCGCCGCCTGGTGTGTCCCCACCTCGTGGCCCCACTTCGTCTCCTCTTCGGACTTGGAAGCTTCGTGCAAAAATAGGACCCCGGGCGTTGATTTCGTCCAATTCCGAGAATATTTCCTTACTAGGATTTCTGAAACCAAAAACAGCAGAAAAAAAGAACGGCACTTCGGCATCTTGTTAATAGGTTAGTGCCGAAAATGTAAAATAACGTTGTAAAGTATGTGTAAAACACTCAAGTATTGTAATAAAAGTAGCATGGAACATAAGAAATTATAGATATGTTTGCGACGTATCAAGCATCCCAAGCTTAGTTCCTACTCGTCCTCGAGTAGGTAAACGATAACACAAATAATTTCTGAAGTGACATGCTACCAACATAATCTTGATCAACATTATTGTAAAGAATATGAGATGAATGGAGTGATCTGAACAAAAGATTGCTAACAAAGATAATGACTAAGCAAATGAATCATATAGCAAAACTTTTCATGAATAATACTTTCAAACAAGTATCAATAAGACTTGCATAAGAGTTAACTCATAAGCAATAAATTCATAGTAGAATGCATTGAAGCAACACAAAGGATGATTAAGTTTCAGCAATTGCTTTCAACTTGTAACATGTATATCTCATGGATATTTGTCAATATAGAGTAATATAACAGTGCAATAAGTAAACATGTAAGAATCAATGCACACAGTTAACACAAGTGTTTGCTTCTAAGATAGAAGGGAATGGGTAAACTGACTCAATAATAAAGTAAAAGATTGGCCCTTCGCAGAGGGAAGCATTGATTACTATTTTTGTGCTAGAGCTTTTTGTTTTGAAAACATAGAAACAATTTTGTCAACGGTAGTAATAATTCATATGTGCTATGCATAATACTTCCTACAAGTTGCATGCCTCATGCATAGAGTACCAATAGTGCTCGCACCTTGTCCTACTATCTCGGAAAACACGGATTCTCATCGCATACATATGCTTCAACCAAGTGTCACAAAGGGGTACCTCTATGCCGCATGTACAAGTGTCTAAGGAGAAAGCACGCATTGGATTTCTCGCTTTTGATTATTCTCAACTTAGACATCCATACCGGGACAACATAGACAACAGATAATGGACTCCTCTTTTTAATGCTTAAGCATTCAACAATAGTTAATATTCTCATAAGAGATTGAGGTTGTATGTCCAAACTGAAACTTCCACCATGATACATGGCTTTAGTTAGCGGCCCAATGTTCTTCTCTAATCATATGCATACTCAAACCATTTGATCATGAAATCCACTACTTCAGACAAGACGAACATGCATAGCATCTCACATGATATCCAACAAAGATAAAGTTGATGGCGTCCCCAGAAAACATGGTTACCGCTCAACAAGCAACTTATAAGAATTAAGACACATAACTACATATTCATCACCACAATAGTTTTTAAGCTATTTTTCCCATGAGCTATATATTGTAAAGGTAGAGGATTGAAATTTAAAGGTAGCACTCAAGTAATTTACTTTGGAATGACGGAAAAATACCACATAATAGGTAGATATGGTGGACACAAATGGCATGGAGTTTGGCTCAAGGTGTTTGGATGCACGAGAAGCATTTCCTCTCAGTACAAGGTTTGTGCTAGCAAGGTTGTTTGAAGCAAACACAAGTATGAACAGGTACAGCAAAACTCACACAAAAACATATTGCAAGCATTATAAGGCTCTACACTGTCTTCCTTGTTGTTCAAACACTTTACCCGAAAATATCTAGACTTAGAGAGATCAATCATGCAAACCAAATTAAACAAGCTCTACAGTAGTTCTTCATTAATGGATTAAACTACATGATGCAAGAGCTTAAACATGATCTATGAGAGCTCAAACAATTGCCAAATTGCCAAACCATATGCATCATTTTCCAATTCCAACCAAATAGCAATTTAACGAAGCAATAAGCTTTCGCCATGAACATTAAAGCACAATTAAGAACACAAGTGTTCCATATGAAAAAACGGAGCGTAATATCTCCAATATAAGGATGGTGAGATCCAACTTTATTCAAAACAAAACAAAAATAAAAACAAACCGACGCTCCAAGTAAAGAACATAAGAATGTGACGGAATAAAAATATAGTTTCACTAGAAGTGACCTGATAATGTTGTCAATGAAGAAGGGGATGCCTTGGGCATCCCCAAGCTTAGATGCTTGAGTCTTCTTAAAATATGCAGGGATGAACCACCGGGGCATCCCCAAGCTTAGACCTTTCTCTCTTCTTGATCATAGTATATCACCCTCTTCTCTTGACCCTTGAAAACTTCCTTCACACAAACTTCAAGCAAACTCATGAGAGGGTTAGTGCATAACCACAAATTCACATATTCAGAGGTGACACAATCATTCTTAACACTTCTGGACATTGCACAAAGCTTCTGAAAGTTAATGGAACAAAGAAACTCATTCAACATATCAAAAGCGGCAATGCGAAATAAAAGACAGAATCTGTCAAAACAGAACAGTCCGTAAAGATGCTTCTGGAATGGGCACTTAACTTGCTCAAATGGAAAAAATCAAAACTAATGAAAGTTGCGTACATATCTTAGGATCACGCTCGTAAATTTGCAGATTTTTTCGAATTTTTTACAGAGACTTGTGCCAGAATTCGTGACAGACAGCAATGCTGTTTCTGCGCAGCGATCCCAAATATAACATCAAATTTAACATAGAAACTTTACTTGGCACAAAAACATGATAAGGAGAGGTTGCTACAGTAGTAAACAACTTCCAAGACTCAAATATAAAACAAAAGTGTTGTAGTAAAATAAACACATGGGTTATCTCCCAAGAAGTTCTTTCTTTATAGCCATTAAGATGGGCTCAGTAATTTCAATGATACTCTCGCAAGAAATAAGAGTTGAAGCAAAAGAGAAGAAAATAAGAAACACTTTTAAGTCTAACCCACTTCCTATTAAAAGGAATCTTGTACACAAAAAAATTCATGAAGAACAAAGTGACAAGCATAGAAAAGCAACACAAGCGCAATTTCAAGATTCTCAACATAAAGAGGGGAAACTTAATATTATTAAGATGCATATAACCATGTTTCCCTCTCTCATAATAACTTTCAGTAGCATCATGAACAAACTCAACAATATAACTATCACATAAAGCATTCTTGTCATGAGCTACATGCATAAAATTATTACTCTCCACATAAGCATAATCAATTTTATTAGTTGTAGTGGGAGCAAATTCAATAAAATAGCTGTCATTAGTATTCTCATCACCATAATCATCATATATAAGAGGTTTATTGTAATCATAATTAATTTTCTCCTCAATAGTAGGTGGACTGAAAATATCATATTCATCATTGCAAGCATCATATATAGGAGGTAAAGTATCATCAAAGTAAATTTTCTCCTCCATGCTTGGGGGACTAAAAATATCACAACCAGCTTCCCCAAGATTTAATTCTTCCATAGCTTTAGCAATAATAGTGTTCAAAGAGTTCATGCTAATAACATTGCTACAACTATTTTACAAACAAAGTTCCATGGGTTTTTTAATTTTCTCTTCAAACACATCATGTCCTAATTCAAGATATAGTTCATAAAGATCTCTAATTTTTTTGTTGTTTTCCATTAAGCCTAACTAGTGAAAAATAAAAACAAGTACAGGACTAGACATGATAACAAAATAAATTAAATGCAAGTAACTAATTTATTTGTGTTTTTGATATAAGAAAGCAAACAAGGCAGAAAATAAAATAAAGTAAAGCTAGCAACTAATTTTTTGTGTTTTGTTTAAGTGCAGCAAACAAAGTAGTAAATAAAATAAAGCAAGACAAAAACAAAGTAAAGAGATTGGAAGTGGAGACTCCCCTTGCAGCGTGTCTTGATCTGCAACGGCGCCAGAAAACAGGCTTGATGCGCGTAGATGTACACGTCCGTTGGAAACCCCAAGAGGAAGGTATGATGCGCACAGCGGCAAGTTTTCCCTCGAAAGAAACCAAGGTTATCGAACCAGTAGGAGCCAAGAAGCACGTGAAGGTTGTTGGTGGAGGAATGTAGTGCGGCGCAACACCGTTAAACCGGCGCCAACGTGGAACCTGCACAACACAATCAAAGTACTTTGCCCCAACGTAAAGTGAGGTTGTCAATCTCACCGGCTTGCTGAAAACAAAGGATTAAGCGTATCGAGTGGAAGATGGTGTTTGTTTGCAAAGAACAGTAAAAGCAGTAGAATGTATTCAGATGTAAAAGAATGGACCGGGGTCCACAGTTCACTAGTGTCTCTCCAATAAGATAACTAACATGCTGGGTGAACAAATTACAGGTGAGCAATTGACAAATAAAGATTCAATACATATCAACGATGATTACTATGTGATTTAATCAGGGCATTACGACAAAGTACATAGACCGCTATCCAGCATGCATCTATGCTAAATAATCCACCTTCAGGTTATCATCCGAACCCCTTCCGTATTAAGTTGTAAACAACAGATAATTGCATTAAGTATGGTGCGTAATGTAAGCAACACAAATATCCTTAGACAAAGCATCAATGTTTTATCCCTAGTAGCAACAACATCCACAATCTTAGAACTTTCTGTCACTGTCCCACATTTAATGGAGGCATGAACCCACTATCGAGCATAATTACTCCCTCTTGGAGTTACAAGTATCAACTTGGCGAGCCTCTACTAACAACGGAGAGCATGCAAGAACATAAACAACACATATATGATAGATTGATAATCAACTTAACATAGTATTCTCTATTCATCGGATCTCACCAAAAACAACATGTAGCATTACAAATAGATGATCTTGATTATGTTAGGCTGCTCACAAGATCTAATACAATGAAAGCACAAGCGGAGAAGACAACCATCTAGCTACTGCTATGGACCCATAGTCCAAGGATGAACTACTCACGCATCAATCCGGAGGCGGGCATGATGATGTAGAGCCCTCCGGTGATGATTCCCCTCTCCCAGGGTGCCGGAGGCGATCTCGAATCCCGAGATGGGATGGCGGCGGCAGCCTCTCAGTAATGTTTTCCGTATCGTGGCTCTCGGTACAGGGGGTTTCGCGATGGAGGCTTTAAGTAGGCGGAAGGGTAGGTCAAAGGGCGACACGAGGGGGCCACACACCAGGCCGGCGCGGCCAGGGCTTGGGCCGCGCCGCCTGGTGTGTCCCCACCTCGTGGCCCCACTTCGTCTCTTCGGACTTCTGGAAGCTTCATGCAAAAATAGGACCCTGGGCGTTGATTTCGTCCAATTCGAGAATATTTCCTTACTAGGATTTCTGAAACCAAAAACAGCAAAAAGGAACGGCACTTCGGCATCTTGTTAATAGGTTAGTGCCGAAATGTAAAATAACGCTGTAAAGTATGTGTAAAACACTTAAGTATTGTAATAAAAGTAGCATGGAACATAAGAAATTATAGATACGTTTGCGACGTATCACCCGGCGAACCCAGCGGACGCAGGAAAAAGACGCGCGCGCTAAAAACTTTACCGCGCCCGCGCTTTTGCGCTATCCCGCGCGGGAAAGTTGCCGCGTCGGCTGCCGCGCGCGCTATAAACGCGACGCGCGCGCACGCGCCAACCATCTGAAGTTTCCGCGTGTCGCTCCACCTCTCTCTCTCCCCGCCGCTCTGCCTCCCACGGCGACGCTCCGCCTCCGACTCCGGCAAGATGCCTCCGCGCCGCCGCTCCTCCTCCGGCTACCGCGGCATTCGCGCGCGGCCAAGCGACCGCTTCGACGCAGAGATCCGCTCCGGCGAGGAGCGCATCCGTCTCGGGACGTTCGACACAGCGCACGAGGCAGCGAGGGCGTACGACGCCGTCGCCTGGTACCTCGATCGCTCCTGCCGGCAGATGAACTTCCACGACGTATGGACGTGGGAGCAGGCGGAGCAGCTCGCGCCGCCATCGCCCGCCATCATGCGCGAGCAGCAGCGGCGCCAACGGGAGCTCGAGCACCCCTCATAGCCGAGCGCGACGAGCGCCTCCGCCTCGAGTGGGCGCGCCAGTTTCCCGAAGACATCGCCGCGATGGAGGCGTTTTACGCGCAGAAGGAGGAGAAGGCGGCGAAGAAAAAGGCAAGCCGCGAGATGCGCTGGGCGGAGTCCGCGGCGAGGAAGGCGGCGAGGAGGGAGGAGGAGAAGAAAAACGGTGCAGGGCCGTCCACCATCATTCTCTCCTCCTCCTCCTCCTCCTCCTCCTCCTCCTCCTTCGAGTGGACTTCAACGCTGGTGTCCGAGACGACTCCGAGAAGCCACTCGTCCGACGTCACCTGGGATTCGGAGTAGGATAGAGTCGTTTAATATATTTCGTATTTTCAATTAAATTTTTGTGTTTTTGTTTGATTTATTTTCAAACGAGAACGGTCGAAGTAGCCGTTCGCGCCACACCGCGCGCTGCATAATGGCGCGCCCGGCGGAGGAGCACTTTTTCCGCCCGAGCACGCGCCGCAAAATGCCCCTTCCCGCGGGGCAACTTTCACCTCAGCGCCCGCTATCTGTTTAGAACGCGGTCGAACCTACCTATAGCGCGCCGATTTTTGCCGCGCCCGTTGGAGATGCTCTTAGCTTCTAAATGTTCTTTATTTCTCACTAGTTGATTCATATGACAACGCTGGATGATACTCCGTTGTAATAAAAAGCTATGTGCATTGGTGCAAAGGTTGGGGGGTACGGAAAAGACACTGCTTGCCCCGCGTTTTTTTTCAAGGTTGACTTAATTGGCTGGTCAAAATTGGAAGGCAGTGCAGCGTAGGCCACTGCTCAAGGCCGGACTTGTTGTGTGATCTGTCTGTTCATGCATCTGGTTAAATTTCTTTCATGGAACAAAACGGATACCTGTACTGGAAAAATGGAAACGTGCGCAAGGATAAGGTGAGGTTGTGAAATGGAATCTGTTGCCCGTCTATGTCCGAAAATGTGTTCAGACTAGCACAAGTGCAGTCAACACCTGTAGTACTTATCCTTTCTAAAGGAAAATTCTACGATGATCCATCGTGGTACACGAAAGGACTCATCCACATAAGTGGCAGTGTCATGCTATTTTTCTTTTGAACACGCAAGCTTTATTAATCTAGCAACACCTTACAAAAAGAAGCGTGCACTGAGACACGCATGACATTGAGGTTATACCTGCATTTAGACAAGTTTCGTTGCCTGTATCTAAACACTTGAAAGTTGAAACTGAAAGGCAGTGTCATGCTACATGGAGCGCCAGCTTTTCTTATCAAACTCACGTTTTTAACTTATTACAGGTTCAATCAATCTAAATATATTTTAGTCTATATTATTATATTTAAATCTGTGACACATATTTAACGTTAGAGGGAGTGATAAACCTCTGACACTACTATGGATTATGGAGCGATGAATCCTCTGTGTGGTGCGGGTAATGGTGGCGGTATCCGCTGAGTTCTCTGGGCCACCGTTGGGCGGCGTGGAGGGCCTTCCGATCTTGCTAATAAAGGTGACGGTCCTAGTGCCTTCATGGCATCACGGTAACTATCTCAGTGATCAATCCTCCTTGATCCGGCCGTCGACGTTTACAGGACCAAGGCGCTGCAGGTATCACCACCTACCTCTACTACTAGCCACCCCTAGCCTCTCATCGAAATGTACTGTTATCTGGATTTGCAACCACAGAGACCAACTGAACTGATCATCATGCCTACTGCCCAAGCCTGAAAAAAGCAGTGGATTTTTGGTTCATTCAAGAACAATCAATCAATCATAGCTGCGATTAACCAGTACAATTCGGATATGCAACACCAGAGACTTAATTAATCAGTTCATCATACTTCAGCCTGAAGAGAAGTTTCTGGATTTTTTTTTTGTTCTTCAGGGGAAATTTATCATATCAATTCCATACATATTTGCAGGCTTTGCTCTCTTGCCCGACAGCCTCGATCCACACCGAAAAACCCACGAAGGATATTCTCCAAGTGCAGAACACGTTCCCGCTCCCCATCGATGACGATCTTCCGGTATAAGCCTTTTCATATATGTCCCCTCTTCTTCTTTCCTTTCTACACAAGAAATTTAGCACCGGCATTCGTGTGCTTTTTTACTTGCCGTTGGCTAATCATTTTTTACCCATATATATATTCAGGGTGTTTACCTCTGCGGTTACCATTCTGAGGACTCATATGGAGCAACTTCTTATCTTATAATTCACCCAGAAGGGAACATAATGGTTGACAGGTAAATAAATTCCAAGCAACTTATGAAGCCTCTCCTCTGCTACAAGGACTGCATATGTTCCTGATAAAAAATTAGCTTCACCACATAGTGATAGTATTGACCATTTTGTATAGCATTTTTCATATAAGAAAAATAATGAATTGATTCCCATAATTCATACCTCCAGTTCACCTTTGGTTGTTAAGAGATGGTGTTATATTTCTCTGGTATTTTCCATAGAGGCCCAAATAATAACAGATGTCTCCATATTTTTTTTTGTATTTCAGTCCAAGGTATACGCCGAGACTGGTGGATAAGATTAAAAATCTCGGTGGAGCGCGCTACATGTTTTTGACCCACATGTATGTTCAGATCTACGTAATTCTATATTTATTTATGCATCTACCATATTTTTAATAAGGAGACTGAAGAGTATATCTAATTATTCACCAAACAGTGATGATGTAGCCGATCATCGCAAGTGGGCCAATGAACTGAAATGCGAGAGAATCATCCATTCAGGAGATGTAAGACCCTCACCCTATAAACACATTTTCACCCATAGAAAGAAACTTAAGAGTGTTGGAATGCTCAACATTTTTTTAACACTTGATGTTTTGAAAGATATTTGAATTCATATTACAAATCCAAAGAATTTTAAATGTCCAATTTTCTCTCTGATACAGGTAGTGGATATTACTGCCGATGTTGAGTGGAAACTTACTGGAAATGGTCCCTGGAACATTGGAACAGATTTTGAACTTATTCATACCCCAGGACATACCGAAGTAAGAAATTCAACTCTAGGAATGAAATTATGTTTAATATTTACCTGCAGCCTTCAGATACTGAATGGGTTGTCTGGGTTAAAAGAAGCTGCAACATAAGTTAGGAATATATTGCATAATTGTACTGTCCAGTCCCAGGTCAATTTTCTTAAACTTCAGAGATAGTGAAACATATGTTCTTTTACTGTTGAAAGCTACTAAACGTCTTCTGATCTATGTAAATGTAAGATTGTACTGTCATTGCGGGAGAAATTCATGTGCTCTGTTTAGTATCAGTTCTTATTTCAGCAGCATGCTAATTTTTTCAACACATTTTTTGGCAGGGCTCAGTCTGCTTGTTGTACAAGCCGCTAAAGGCGCTATTCACTGGTGACCACGTCGCGAGATCGGAAGAATCAGACGATCTGAACCTCTTCCGTATGTACAGCAAGCAATCAGGTAGAACAATCTCCTCTCCCGGCCCTCCTCACGATTCTAACTCGCTAAAGACCAGTAATGGTCAACTGTAACTTCAAGTAAAACTTAAATTTCTTATTGATCTTTCTCTGTGCTGTGCAAACTTGCAGTGGCTTTACAACTGGACAGCATGAGGAAGTTGTTGGACCTAAACTTCGTGTGGTATTTACCTGGTATGTATGCAGCCCAGGGAGCATTGCATACAGAATATGACTTCCAACAGATTCAGGTCTTTTCACTGATTTTTGAATTGTTTCTCTATCCAGGGCATGGCTATCGAATCCGGTACGAAGATATGCAGGCCAAGAATTCGGCCATTGAGTCTCTATTGGCGGACTACACAATCTAGGAGCATCTTATGAGTATGATCAGCGACTATGCAAATAAGGATTATACAGAATAAAGGGGTCCCATACTCCCATGAGGCTGATACTTTGGCGATGCTGTCGAGAATTGGAAGACTATGTACTATGTTTTGCTATCCTGAATATAGCTATTGTAACAGCTGTAGTGTGCTTTGCACTGTCGTTTTGATATAATTGCATAAGTATCGGTGCCCTGTTTGCCGTATGCTGTTTTTTTCTTCTTTGGGTCAGGTTTTGGTGTGATCGTGCGGTCGTGCCTGATAAGTATGGATGTGTTTGAGAAAGAAGACGGCTTTTATACCACATGAAATTAGGAGAAACCCTTGCCTTGGCCTCAGCGGGTGTTACGTTGTTGGTATATGGCCAACAATAATGACGGAATCAATTAGTACAAAGATTAAAAATTGTACTACAAGTTTGGTTTATAAGTTACCAGACGCAATTACAGCAGAAAATTCCTAGGATTACATACATGAGAGTGGTGAGAGTGGCGATACGTAGACCGAGCTACACGTAGGCCGTTTTTTAAATCTATAAGAATTTCATCCAAGCCATGTTTAAAAAAATCGAAAAAATATATCATGAAATTTACAATATTGTAATCTACAAATGTATAAATTTTCAGAATATAATATATTGTATTTTGGACTCATCAGAAATACAAAAATCATTATTTCATTATCGGTGATAGAAACACCCATACCCATGCGTGGGTGTACAAAAGTATTTCCAGTATTTCCATTTCATTATCCATTGATATTAGTAATGAACAGTACAATATAATCTAGGGTTTTCATTTTATAAGATTTTGTCTTTTTATTGAGGGCAAAATACAATCTATTTTAATCTGAAAATTTACACATTGATAGATTCCAACATTCTCTACGTCTATGTATTTTTTTTAAAGAGTAAATTCCAGTTTAGTCGTGCATTTCTGACACATATTACCCCATTTAGTGGAACTTTTACCAAAATATCTCATTTAGGAGACTTTACCAAAATTTTCACTCGGCGGGGTAATTAATGTCACAAATACAAAATTATAGGATAAAACGTGGAATTCACTCTTTTCAAAATTTTCTAAAACTATAAAATCAGATGTATTGAAGTTTTTGAAAACAAAAAAAAAAACAGGCTACATCTAGCCCGTGCTACAAAAGAGGTTTTCACATACACTACACAAGTTTGCCAAAAGTTGGACTGTTGTAATAATCCAGGTTAAAACTCAATGCCGAACGCTGCTGGCGGAGGCGAACATGACACCTCGATTCTTGAACAGTATTTGTCTTGTACAACAAGGAAAAGTTATATTCCTTTTGAGACGAAAGACCTTGACGATGGCGCGCGTATATAAATACGTAGCTACCTTGTCTTGTTCTGTACCCAATCAATTACAAGCTTCTTCGATCTAAATCTCGGCGCACGTTCCATCCTCATCTCGAGTCTCGAGTTCTCGACCGGCCTCACCGTAGTACGCCGAGATGTCGTGGCCGTGGGAGAGCAAGGCGGCGGTGGACGGGCGCTTCTACGCGGAGCACCCGACGGCGCTGACGGTGACCAGATCCGACACCTGGAGCGGGCCCGGCTTCAACGTCACCAGCTTCGGCAGCAACGACGCGACCGTGATGATGAAGGTGCAGACGGCCCACCTGGGCAACGGCAACCTGCGCTCCCTCCTCCTGCTCGACGCCGCCTCCCAGGCCCCCCTGCTGGCCGTCGAGGAGTCCCGCTTCGGGATCGCCGGACAGCGCCGGTGGGAGGCGTTCCGGGGCCGCGACATGAAGGGCGCCGACCGCCTCTTCGTCGCCGTCGACAAGACGCGCTTCCTCCAGATGGGCAACACGGTGCACGTCTTCCTCCACGCCAACTCCTCCGGCGAGCGCGTCCCCGACTTCGTCGTCCGAGGCAGCTACCTCCGCGGCACCATGACCGTCTCCCGTGGCGGCGGCGACGACGCTGACTTCGTTGCGCAGATCAGGAACGAGAGCAGCCTCTGGGCCTCGCTCGTCGGGGAGAACAGGTACACGCTGTGGATCAAGACGGGCGTCGACCAGGCCTTCATCATCGCCCTCGCCGTCATCCTCGACCAGATGCAAAGTCCCCGTCATGATGCAGCCTCTCGACGTTAATATTAATAATTTACGTACGTGTAATCCAACTGTCGATTAGAATGCTAGTATAAGGCAGATTGGGAGTCTTAGTAGTCATAGTATCGTCGTGGTTAGTCATTTAGTTCGATCAAGTCAACTAGGTTGTGTTAGCTAGGGACGAACAACGTTGAGCTTTACTTGAATTAGTTTTGGTTTTGCAAGTCGTCACTCCTCGAGGTTTATTATGTTTTTTTTTCTGTTATTATGCTTCAATATTTGTTCCAAGCCACAAGCAAAAAAGATTAAAAAAGGGTGTGTCTAAGTCTCAGTCGACTGAGACTTAACTTATGTCTAAGTCAAAAATTACATCAGTGTGTTTCGATGTGGGCCTAAACAAAGTACAAACAACAGCAAACACAAATCTTCAAGCAGAAACAAAATCCAATGATGGAGCACGTGACTTCCGTTAAAAGAAAGAACCATGATATCGGGTCAACCTAAGTTTTCTTATCGGCGAATTTCTAACTGTAGTACGGAGTAAGAGATTTACAAAGAAATATAGATTATTAGTAGCTACATTAGCTGCTCTGGGGATGATTTTAGGCGCGGCGTATTCCCTATGTAACCGTGTGGTTTCTGAAAATTTTACACCAGATTTCCTCTCTATAAATTCTCCGTGCGGCAACTCGACAGAATTGGGGCACTCCTTTAAATCTGGACACCGGTGCTGTTTTCTTAATAACCAAAGAAAAAATCTAGAAATTGCCAGCCTTGTAATTAACGTGCTTCGGATGATTGCAGCCTCTCGAGATCGACGTACATGTCATAATTAAGGTGTAATCGAATTGTCACTCAACGCTAGTATAAGGCAGATACGGACTTAAGTCATATCATACTTCCTCTGTTCTATAAAACTTGTCTTAAATTTATCCTAATTTAAACGTGTCTAGATGCTATTGTCTAGATACATCTAAATTTGTATAAAGTTAAGATAAGTTTTATGGGATGGAGGAAGTGTTTAGTTTAGTTCGATCAAACTAGTAGATTGTGTTAGGCGCAAACTTGTTACTTCCAGCGTTCCTTGATATAAGGTGTATAGCTTTTTAGAAAAAAGCTTCAAAATATAAGGTGCATTGCGTAGAACCACTTATTTGGACATTTTTTACGGATTCGATTGCATTTTCTTAACTCATGCAAACTTCTCTATTTTCTCAAACAATAACTCACACGTAATCTTGCCCAAAACTTGTGTAACTTGTCCTCAATGTGCGTTTCTTAATTTCTTTGCCGAAAACTATACAACCTATATCTAGAAACGGAGAGAGTAATAAACGCTAGGAAGAAAGGTCAAGCTTTTGTTAAATTCGTTTTTTTTTTTTGCATGTCATCAATCCTCGAGGGCTATAAGGTCTTTCCCAGCATTTTGTTCCGCAATATGGGGTGCCCCTTTAAATCTAGACGGCGGTGCTTTCTCCAGAAAAACCAAAGAAAAAACTAAAAATTGTTGGGCCCCACACAAAAAGGCGCAACCTACCTTTGCCATCCCACGGAGCGCCTAATGTGGGCAAGTTCCCTAGCTAATGCCAGAACTAGTTCATATGACACTTCGGCATTAGCTACTAGTATTATCTTAAATTAATTACGGTCAATAGCACTTATCCTGATTAATCACAATTTACATAATCAATCTCATATATATACTAGTAAAATAAGTAGACATCATTGTATGAAGAAAGTCATATATCTTGGAGTAAGATATTTACTATAATATGGGTGAAAAGAGCACAAACAAACACAATTTGTTGAAGAACATCTTTCACGCTCACGGCATGTCCATGATCTCGGTATATGGACATCTACATTGTACTATTTAAAAAGAAAAGCAAACACAATGTAAGTTTTGCCGCAGCACAGCCTGACTCTAAAGAATCCTTTGTAGTAATACAGTTCTTTGGTTAACTCTAGTGCCCGCTTGCATGCTAGCAGCTCAGGTCTTTCCGGTCCGTCAGACTACTCATAGTGGGAGTAACATAGGTAGTAACATAGTACTACATGCAATGCCAACTAAGCATTTTGGTGACATGGCAAGTCATTAATTGAAGAAAAAGAGGGTTGTGGTAACTAGCTATGTTACCATCACATCACACATTCCAAGACAATATGAGTCTACAACTTAATAAATATGACTTTGCATGACACCACATATATGTTACTACCCACTATGAAGGTAGTAACATCTAAAGGTATAATTGCTGCACCCCCATGGGGGTCTCACAGCGCACATGGATTCTTGACCGTCGGATCTTTACATAGATGCAATCTTGTCCGTCCGTTGTGGCTTGGAGCGTGCGTGCAGATTGGCCATGGCGTGCACGTGGGGCATTCTCCCGTTTGTCCTCCCACTAGATAAAGCCATGCAACGACAGTTTGTTACCCGCCTCAGGCTGTAAGTGGGCCCCACCATCGCCCAGGCCCACTCGTCGGTCGCTGCGGATGAGATTTGCTTCGGTAAGGCGTGTTGTTTGCCAGTGGAAAAGATCTCCACCCGCAGGGGTATAGTAGACCTTTCCTCTCGCGTGGCCGATCGGTGCGCTACCCTAGCCGCCAGCCCCCAATCGCATCGTGTGCTCCATCCTCCCCAATCTCCTGCCTCCTTCAGCCAGGCCCAATCTCCTCGTCCTCCCAGCTCTTGCTGCCGCCACCATCCTTCCTCTCCGCCCCTGTCCCCTCCCCGTGCCTTCACCATATCCATCAGCCGGCTGGGGACTGCTTCCTCGAGCCACGCCCGTCTTTGTTGTGGAGCGACAAGATGAGGGCGACGACGACGACGGACGGAGCTCCTCCTTTGCGGCGCTCGCCGCCGGTAGGAGCACAGCCTGCTGCGCCAGGACGTCGAGCTCATCTGGTGGGAGGAGCACGACCTGCTGCACCACGGCGTCGAGCTCATCTGGAGCCCACCGGCGGAACGGCGGCCCGCAGCAGTAGCGTCGGAACGGCGGCCCGCATCAGTAGCATCGTCTGTTCCTTGAGTTGTCGCCACACGATGTCTTGTCGCTAGGAGGAGCGTGTCGGTACTCCACATGAGGTAAGCTCCTTCTCTAATCCCCTGTTGGATCTAGATGTGTTCACGCATCAGGAATCGAATTGATCTACATCACGTTTTTTGTTTTGATATTACGAGATTGCAGTTTCGTTTGTGTGTACGTAAGCTGCTTGTGTAAATGCCTATGGGCAAAGACTACTGATAGAAGATGACCAGGCATGCATCTTCTTTTGTTTGAAAAGGACGACCAGATGCCAAATTTGACAGATTCATCTTCTCTATTTAGTATGTATGTTGTTGCTCATTATTATTGTATTAGTAAATGCTCAGGTTGTAGTTCAACATCATCACCGAGATCCATTAAAGATGATGATTAGAAAGTTAATTTATCCTCTGCTAGCCTTCTGAAAAATATTTGATTGGGTGTCGCTGTTTTCAGGATCAGCATCGCCTCGTCGGCACCATCGCCGGGAGCAGCACTGCCTCAAGTCGTCGACACCAGCACAACATCATGTTGTCCTCGCCGGGAGCAGCGTCTCCTCACGCCGTTGAGCTCAGAGGCATGCCTAGATTTCTCCATACACGATTTGCATCGGCCCAAAGTGGTAGGTAATAATTTGTCCTTCTTTCCGGCAAGAGGAGCACGGACTGCTGCACCACGACGTCGATCTCATCTGGAGCCCATCGGCGGAACGGAGGCCCGCGGAAGTAGCGCCGTCTGTTCCTTGAGCTGCTGCCACATGCTGTCTTGTCGCTAGGAGGAGCTTGTCGGTACTCCACATGAGGTGACAGCTGAAGGTAAAGCCTTTTTTCTCTAATTCCCTGTTCGATCTAGATGAATTCACGCAGCATGAATTGAATTGATTCACTGCTTACTTTTTGCTCAACACGTTGGGAGATTTCAAGGACATGGAGGACAAGAAGCACATGGCAGTCTACCTCGACTCTAGCCAAAACCTGTATTATATAGTTGTGTTCATCTAAAGATCTTGTTTTTATATCATGAAAGAGCTTGAAAAATCTATTTTCTGTCTACTCTCGATGAACTTCTTCTATCATGTTTTCAAGTACAAACATTTGCACTATCCCTTTCCAGTTACTTGCCTTAATTTGGTTTTTCTATGTGTACTTCCTTTTACTCAAGATTTTTTTATAATTAATTTTGTCATATGCTCTATCTCAAGAATTTCTTTTAGATTTCTTTCTTCCATTTCCAATTCTAAATGCATTGTTTCAGGATCGGAAGAGGAAGGTTTTTGCGCTGCAATTCAAATGGACATTGATCAGGTTAGTAATTGGGTTATCATTATCATTTACCACTGATATGTTTTTATTTCTCAAGTTAGTTGAGCATGTTTGATGGGAATTTTCTCCTTTTGTTCATAGGTTCAGAAAAATACGCCTTACATGACACACGGATTACTGGATTAGACATAAACTGAAATTATTATACTTGTCCTTGGCTCATATTTTGGTTTGTCAAGTGTATCCCAGTGAGTAACATGGTCCCCTTCCCCAAATACCTATTTATTATTTGGTTGGGTTGCACTAAAAGAATTATTGTGCAGTTCTTAGACACTGAAGCTATTATTTAAATTCAATGGGTGCATTTTTAGTAACTTGCGCAAATTATTGTGGGTGTCTAGCATTTTAGTCCTGCATCAATGATGGCCTAGCCATGCAGCCAGCATTAGAACAGAGCCACATCGATGGGGATGAGATCTCCGATGTGTTTTACTCTCGATGATCTGATGCAACCTTTGGGATTAGAGGATTGTCGCCATTGTATGGAGGAGCACCAACCTGCTCCATTGGAAGGAGCAGCCGACACCGCCGCCAGGCGTTCATCCTCACCTTGGCAAGGCTGTGGTGCCCTTGGTTACTCTAGGTGTTATTCAACCCAGATTGTTAGCATGGATTTATTTTCTAGGTGTTGATTGTGCTAACTACTCACTATTTCACTTTTTACTTGAATGAGTCAAGCGTTTTAAGTGGAAGATTGGGGTGAAATCTTGTTCTCCGAGTAAGCAAAGGTTTGAAATAGGCCAATTAAGGTCATTCATATTGCTTAATGTATACATGATGCTACTGTCCATTCCTCTATTAGTACCATTACAATCAAATCTCCTGTGTAATGTTACAATATATATTGATGTTTTTATGATATGCTGGAAGGGTTATTATGAGCGGCAGGGTCACATGATAAATGAGATACAAATGTAGTTTAATGTTAACATGAGGTGAAAATATGCTGTGTACTTAGGTTCATCATTTTAGTCAGTAATTACTGTCCTATGATCAATTTTACTTTTTTCTGCGCCTAGCTGTACATGAAGCACCACATTCAAAGTATAACTGGTATATGCTCAGTAGAAGTTTTCGTAGTGTGTATGCCAATTTTATTAGATGTATACATTTTGACAATTGTTCTCTGAATAATCTTTCTGTACATATGTAAACACGATCATATGTTGTACTTATTGTCTACAGATTTTTTGGCATACCAGAGTGTTTCTTATTTGATGGACTCTTTCGCTTTTTTCTGGTATTAAGTGTTATGGTTGCTGCCATGTTCTCGTGCATGCTACTCTAGCCAGATCATATATCTACCATTATTGCTTAATATGAACATTTCGTGTAGTAGGCCGACCTGTTAAATCTTGGTGAGTTGGAAAGTCATTGTACTTTAAACTCTGGTTTTTGTTCAAACATTGGCTGTGAACTGTGATCTCAACTACATGTATTTTCTAGCGCTCCGCAACCATCTCTTCTGTATTTACTTGCAGCTTGAGATGCATATGTACAGGGAATCCCTTTCTGCCTAATGTAGATGTTTTTTTTAATTTACGAAAGAGAGAATGCCCTACTGTAGATGCTACAAAGCTTTAGGTGTGCACTTTGATATATTCCTATAATTAGGAGTGCATGGCTTTAGTCATTAGTTAACTGAAATCACCTAAAGCTTTTAGTCGTTAACTGAAATAACCTATTTGTGTTGTGATGTGCTTACGTTAGTATGCTAGAAACAAAACAATTAATTGGTTTGTTGGAAATTTCTTCCTTGTTCTTCGGGAGTGCCACCATCTTTCTGAGCTTTCTGTTGGGTATGTGGCTACATTTGTATGCTAGAACCATAATAGTTTTGTTTTTCATTCCTTGGTTCCGTCCTCCACTAGAGCCTTTTGTCAAGATCTATAGTGCTCGTTTCCTGCAGTGGACTAGAGGCCTTTCTTAGTTTTCTCTATGTATCATTATAAACTTACAAGTAGATGTTGTGCACCGAAATTCATGTTTACATCTTGCTCTTGTTGTACAGCACATCCATGAAATCGTCCAAAGGTCCACGAGCTGGCTCTAAGGGAAGTTCTGATGATCCTTCTCTCCGCCAATGGATATATTCTGTCTAAGGCAAGTATTAAACTTCCAGAAAGAGACTGCAGTGATGATTTGGCTGGAGTCTATGGAGCCAAGTTTACTCCTATGTACAAAATACAAGGAGGAAAGGTGACTCAAGGTAAATGAAGTCAAAAGCATTAGCACCTCTTAATTTGTTCTAGCTACATTATTCTGATTCACGATATTTAAGATATTTGAATAGTCTGTTAATGCACAGAATGCATTCGGTAGTTGTTACTTTCTTGCTCTTATAATGTGACAACAAGTTGTTTCAATTTCCAAGAGTATTTCTTATGGTCCAGTTTTCTTGCTAATATCAACCCTACTTTTTAATATGTTTCCACCACGTGATAAGGTTTGTCTCAGGAAGCATCTCAACAATTTGGGATGTATCACGGCCTTCTCTCCACTGGCAGACCAGCCGTAATGCAAATGCCTTTTTCCTTCACATCACTCCAAGCAGCGGCTACAGGTACCATGTTTTAACTCTGTAGTATTGGGCATGCCATGAAAACGGGCAAAAGATAGATTAGATCTCATGGTACAGTAGGCATGGAAGATGCTATTCTGCTGCATTAGTGCAACGAACAAATTTCCATTGATATGATTAATTCGATGGTCAAGCTTGCAAATAGAAAATAGTAGCATGAGCTGGCGGAGTTTGAAGCAAAGCTGGTAAACAAGTAGTCATATTTAATTCAGTTTCATTAAGCTAAAGCTTATAAACATTAATATGGTAGGATGGCATGCCGCTACATTAGCATGATTTAGTGTTCCAACCGTGGTGAATATATGACTGAATTTAACCATGATTTAGATTGTTGGCATAACATATCAGTTGGCGCAAAGATGATCATACCATGCTTTTCTATATTATTTCAGTTGCACTCATAGGCAGAACCAATTTCTGTCCAATACAGGATTGACAGCGTAGAACATGGCCAGGAGGCCAGGACTATCACATGGAGCATACTCAGGTGAATTGATGCACTTTTTATCTACCATGATCACATATTGATTCAGTTTGTTTATGAATGTTGTTTCACCATTGACCTTTACAGTTAGATGTTTCCATTTCTCAATCAAGACTCGAGAGTTCTACAATATAAATACTAATTATTGCTTAAAATATTAGTAGATTGTTTCTTTGATGTTAGAAAGATACAAAACGTTAACAAAGAGGCTTATTAGTATTGGCTTTGCCAGAATTACCGTTTCTTTGTTAAAAAAAGAGTGAACTCAGTTATATACTTGGCTTTGCCAGAATTACTGTGTGATTCCATTTTGGTTTCCTTTTCTCCTATATACTTATACACTCGATGTTATAGTACTCATTATATAATTATTATTAACCCACTGCATCAAATGTTTCAGGTTGCATTTGGTTCCCTTCCAGAAACCAGGTAATCACATCATTTTTTTTGTATATGCAGTATAGAGAAAGTATTAAGCACAACCTTCTACAGTTTTGTTTTTCCTGTTGTTCTCTGTCATAATATTGCCTTCTCTATATGTTGCTCCTATTACAGAAATTATTCGAGTATGAAGGAAATAAGATGATATTTTTGTATAGATCCATGATGCCTTCTTTCCTGTCCCGTCAACTTCAGATTTTTGTAAGAGCAGTCACTCCAGTTTGTGTAAAGGACATTTGAAATTCGCGTTGACCTGGTTGAGCCTCCAAAATCTTCTGCCACGGAGAAGAAGGTAACCTTTCCTGGGCACTCGGGAGAGCCAGAGCCTTCTCTTAACGCCAAGAGTAAGAGTTGGAAGAATTATATGCTGACCTGCACATCAACAACAAGTTTGTCGCATACCTCAAAGGTGGTTCACAACTTCGGTTGGGGTATGCAAGGCCAGGAAGACAGACTGCATGAATTGGACATACAAAAATTGAGGCTGGGGTATGCAAGGTCAAGACTACAAATACTATGATAAATTATGATTTACCATTTGTTCCGATGTTCCATGGAAATCATGGTGTGCAAACATGCATTAAATGATAGCTGAGGGACAACTATTGTAGGCTGTGAAGAGAAGCAATAATATGGTGAATGTCTCCTAAGATAGCTGAATGAGAAGGACAGATAAATTGATGTGTGCAGGATACATTTTGTCAACTGGGCTTTGTGATGATTTGGATATAACGTAGTGAAGGAACCTGAAGATTCTCATGTATTCTTAAGTATGAAGAGACCTTATGTATGAAATAGCAGTGTATTTTGATCTTAATATAAACTGTTCCTGCTATGTATAACATTTTTCCGTACATTCTCTCTATGTCTCTTTATTGACTAATTATCTTCGGTTTGTATGAGTGCTTAGCATAGTGTTTTAACAATCTTATACCAATGCGAAAGGTGGGAGCCGCGACGGTAAGCTGCATCCCACAATATGTATTTCCTTTTGGAACAAGTAAGCCTTAAGCTTTTGGAACAACTAAGTATCAAACATGACTTAAGCGTCTATTCTTCCCGTTTCTTTCATTTTAACTTCTCATTTGCAGCTGGTTTATGTTTCCTCCTCTGTAGCCTCTAAAGACCATATTGTCACAATGACATGCTTTTGTAGGTTTTCTATGTTTATAATTTGGTGTGCTTTTTCCTAAGTTTGTCCTATCAACTTTGTTTTGTGAAACCTACAAAAAAGTATTATTTTTAGCGTTGTTATACAGAGTTTGCATCGGCACGAGTTTCACGGGATCGTGCGCCAAGGCGCACATCTAAATCTAGTAGAGTAGTAACATGTAGATGTTACTACTCCATGTTACTCCCCACTATGACTAGCCTCACAAAGGTCAAAAAATGGCTAGCTCCCATCAAGAATTCGCCGTGCTGATTCCCAAG
Source organism: Lolium multiflorum (assembly GCA_030979885.1). Taxonomy (NCBI): domain Eukaryota; kingdom Viridiplantae; phylum Streptophyta; class Magnoliopsida; order Poales; family Poaceae; genus Lolium; species Lolium multiflorum. The sequence goes on along the minus strand of CM061750.1, from coordinate 46,996,992 downwards.
AACCACACCGCACCCTTTGATTCCAGAATCCACATTGAAAGCTCCATCCGGCTCCGCATTTGCCTTGTGCCAGCCATCTTCAGGAGGGGGGGGGGGGGCAGCGCTCCACCGCCCTTGGATAGTACTGATCTTCACCCACACTTACTAAAAAGGTACAATTTTCTCTTGGTATGTTTGGTTTATGCTCTGGTCAGCCCTACCAAATCGTTGGCACGCCAAAATTTTGGCGAGCAATTCCTCCGCCCGCGGTTCACTAGTGATTAGCGAAAAGTTATACTAATGTGAATGCATGGGTTGGGCTGGACTAGCCAATTTTATGGTGGAGAACCAAACGGCGGCCGATAACACACGCACCAATATTTTGGTAAGGCCACCGTCAGCTTAGAACCAAACATACCCGTAAGTCCTTTTTTCAAAACAGAGCAATTGGATAGTATACTGATCTTACACCCACCCACTAGCTCTCGTTCTCCCATGACGTCGTCCTCCGATGCATCAGTTGCACATCTGCTTAGCCACACAGTGCATGAGAAACTCACGAGTGAAAACTATCTCGTGTGGAAAGTCGGTCGTTATTCCCGCAATCCGTGGTGGTCTCCTATTCGGGTACCTCCATGGCTCCATCAAAGCTCCGGCAAAAGAACCACCGTTGAGATGGATAACCCCGGGTCCCACCTATACGGCATGGATCAAGAAGGATAAGCAGGTGCTTGCCTATATTCTCCGATCTCTCGCGAATTCTAGTGGAGATAACCGAACATCACATGATCGATGCACCTGGCCTAGATGTCGATCCAGACCATGCACGTGTCGCAGTCCCGCACAAGGATCATTTACCTGCGGCTGACTCTTAACAATCTGAAGAAGGAGATGACTTGCAGTTGTCACTAGAAGAATGTGTTGATTTCTGATCTTTTGATAGAGACCGTGGATAAAATCGTCATAGATCTACCATGATTTCGCACAAGATCCTAGCAAGTTGTTTGAAGGGTCAAAACTCTAGAAAATTATGACAATTTAACTCAAGAACGTCATTATTTTCCTGGCATAATTGTCATAATTTGGGCCACGCGGTTTAGAACTTTATATTAAATCATTACAACCAATTTAAATCATCATAATTTGTAATAAAATTATATTTTTAATACAAAGTGCTAGGCTAACAACTAAGCAATGTGTCTACATGTCATGTGTATGTGGACATCCAAATTACCAAATTCCTCTCACACGTGGGGCGCACGCGATCCTTAGACACGTTGCAAGGTGGGACCTGCACATGGGAGCGGATGAAGTCAACATGTCTGAGATAATTAGCATAGAGTGATAAAAATTGTCGAGCTTGGAACTCGAAACAAAGACATCATATCATAGGCAGATGCGCAACGGCATAACCATTACACCACAAAACTTATTTTGAGATATACCGTAGATGGGTAACCTATTAACTATTGCTATAGGTTGGGCTTGGGCCGACTGCTGAAGGCCGATCTTTCAACTAAGGCCCAGGATTGAAATCCGGATGCATCGAATTGGCCAACAGAAAATAGGCTGAAAAAGGTGAATAAAGTGGGGGCATATGGGTTTGGGTAGAGTTTGAGTCCAAGAGAAATGGAGGGAGTTTAGAATGTTTTTAGGAAAGTAAAAGTAGAAATTTTCCCCTCAACTTTGCTTCTGACTTCGGATTGAGATGATCCAAAGATCAATTATGTTCATCTCGAAAAGACCTATAAATTTTGTGTTCGCATATTTCTCACTTCACGTCATCTCGATAGCATGACTACTTTTTGCAAAATCGACAAAAAGCTATTCGTTGGGCTAAAATAGATAGAAATCTTGGAAATGCATACAAGTTGGTGTTTTTTTCAAAAAAAAATTGGGCATACTACTTTTTAGAATTGGATTGGTGCAAATATGCACCATATTCTTTTCGTAGCCACTTCCATTTCTCCCTTTTTCGAATTTCTTTTGTCGCTTTCAAAATGCGGCCAAAACTACCGGCATGATCATTTTAACTAAGGTTTGAACTTCGAAAATTTATTTGTGGACCTAAGATGCAATAGATAGCTATGAACCTAAAAGTTATTTTTAGAAAAAAAATCCTCAGCAACCTATCAAGCACATGTAGTTCTTATTTGACCCACACTTTCAGGGGAATCGACAACTATTTATCTTTTTTTTTAGAGGTCTTAGAAATCTTTTGAGACGCAAACAACTATTTATTTGTACATACAATGTGGTATAGTATTTTTGATAATTTGGGTGGTCTAATTTTGGAATGGTTTCTTCGTAGGTGCTTCAGAAACATATCCATTTTGACGCTTAGAAAATGATAAATGGATTTCTATTAGCAAACACATGAAAACTCCCAACACCAATGTTATTTTCATCCCAATGTGCACACACGTGCACGTTATGGGGTCATTTGAACAAACTATGCCATGCTTCTAGTCATGACCTAGCTCATTTGGTATGAAAGCCATGAAATTTCCTACTTGGTAGCTCATTTATGAGAAGGTTTTCTATAATATTTTTTACAATTAAAGTTTAATATTTTCGTAGTTAACTAGGTCACGTATTTGTGATGGTGTGAAGGATTTCCATCTTTATTTTGATTTTTTTGAATTACTTGTGATTCCTTCAATATGTCGCCAAAACTACGAGTATGAACTTTCTTGCCTAGGCTTTGAATCTTGAAAATTTCTTTGTGGACCTATGATGAAATAGATAGTTGTGATCCTAAAAATTATTTTTAGAAAAAAATCATGAGCAAAATATCAAGCACTTGTAGTTCAAATTTGACCCACTTCTAGCTGAATCGACAACTATTTGTCTTTTTGGTGAGAGATACCTATAAATATTTTGAGACATAACCAGCTAGCGATTTACACATAAAATATATTATAATATTCTTGAAAATTTGGGTAGTCCAATTTTGAAATGGTTTTCTTGTAGGTGCTTCACAAATAAACCCATCTTTTACGTTTAGAAAATGAAAATGGTTTTTTTGTGCAAAGACAAAAAAATCTCCCAACATCTACATTGTTTGCCATCCAAAGATGCACACATATGCACCATATAGGATCATTTAAAAAAAATGCCATGATTCTGGTCATGACCTAGCTTATTTGGCTTGAAAGCCATGAAACTTCATAATGCTAGCTCATTTCTAAGAAGGTTTTTCTATAAATTTGTTGATACTCCAAGTTTAATATTTTTTCTAAGAACTACATCGAATAAGAAGACATGGTGTGAAGGATTTCCATTTTTTTTTGATTTTCTTGAATTACTTGTGCTTGATTCAATATGTCACCAAAACTACGAGCATGAACTTTCTTTCATAGGGTTTAAATGCTGCAAATTGCTTTGTGGACATATGATGTAATATATAGGTACAATTATAAGTGAAATTTAGAAATAAATCATCAGATAAACTATGGCGCATCTGTATTTCAAATTTGACCCACTTCTAGCTGAATTGGCAACTATTTGTAATTTTTATTGGGAGGTACCTATAAATATTTTAATACGCAACCAGATGGTGATTTGTACATACAATATGGTGTAGTATTCTTCAAAAATTAGTTGGTACAATTTTGGAATGTTTTCTTGGTAGGCGCTTCACAAATAAACCAATTTTTAACACTTAGAAAATGAAAAATGGTTTTTTGTGCAAAGACAATGAAAACCCAACATCGACATTGTTTTGCCATCCCAATATGCACACATATGCACGATATGTGGTCATTTGAACAAACTATGCCATTGTTCTGGGTTTGACCTTGCTCATTTGGCTTGAAAGCCATGAAATTTCGTCCATGTTAGCTCGCTTATGAGAAGGTTTTTCTATAATAGTGGTGCTTCAAGTTTCATATTTTTCCTACCATCTAGGTCACGTAAAATGACACAGTGTGAAGGATTTCCATTTGTTTTTTTTTCACGAATTACTTGTGCATGATTCAATATATCCCCAAAATTGCGGGTATGCCCTTCTTTCCTGGGTTTGAATATTGCAAAACAGTTTCTGGACCTATGTTGAAATAGATAGTTGTAAATCTAAAAGTTATTTTTAGAAAAGATCATGATTAAACTATCAATCACATGTCGTTCGAATTTGATCCACTTCCAGCTGAAGCGGCAACTATTTGTCTTTTTGGTGAGAGGTACCTACAAATCTTTTGAGATGCAACTAGCTGGTGATTTGTACATACGATTTGGTCTTGTATTTTTTTTTGGTTTTTCCAAGTTTGGATTGGTTTCTTGGTAGGTGCTTCACAAATAAACCCTTTTTTGATGCTTAGAAAATGAAAAATGGGTTTGTTTTGTGCATAGACAATGAAAATCCCTAACATCAACATTGTTTGCCATCCCAAGATGCACACCTGTGCACAATATGGTGTCATTTTAACAAACTATGCTATGATTGTGGTCATGTGTTGTCACACATATGTCGCCTTCCACAAGTATTTGGTTGTGACCGAGATCAAGTGTACGAATAGGCTGCAACATGTAGTGGAATCAATGCATACATTGTATCGTCAAGGTTATTTTTCAGTCTTCAAACATAGTATTGGTATGTTTTATTATAGGCCAATAAACCTATTTACACCTTAACTGCATCATCTTGAGATGAAGAAGCTAAATCTAAGTTGCATTCGTTTCACTGTCTATCGCTCGCATTCGTGTTTCACAATTTCGATCTAAAGTGTAGTTCTTTTTTAGCAAGCTGATATAGCGGTATCGTTCTGATTAGAAAATATTTTCAAATGAGCAGGTATATGCTCATGATTCAGAATAGTGGAGTTTTTTGGTTTCAAATACTTAATACTTTCTTATTGGTTTAATATTTTCTTTTGCACTTATGTGACGAGTTACGGCTAGACATGCACCCAAAACATGTGCTAACACTTCCGTTTTTGTTAACTCTTCTTGTATCTTAATATGCTCAATTCTTCATTTCTTTTATTGATTCTTGTTAAATATAAATATAGTGTCTAGCCTCTTTCCATCAGATCAGTCTTTTGGGGTAACTGGCTAGTGCATCAATCTTGAGTTCAAAACCCTGATTGCGCAATATTAAAAAAACAAAAAAAAGATTTTGCGGCCTGTGCACCGAACCCACGCTAAGGACTAAACTAGCCTAGACGTGAGGGAGAGTGTTGAATATAAATATAGTGCCTAACCTCTTTCCATCAGTTTGGTGTTTTGGGATAACTAGTTGGTGCATCAATCTTATAATTCTTACAAACTATCACCATTATGTATTTTTCATCTCTCCTTCTCTGCAAGTGTTACATATTCCCTGTTAACTCCATATGGGCATTGGGAATGATCTTGACTCTTTTAAATTGTGGCATTGCAAGCTAAAAGCGATATTGAAAAGATTCTATCTAAACCTTGTACTACCCGCACTTTCAGAATTTAGCAGTTTACTTGGATGGATCCATTATGCACCTGAGGTATACAAAATGTAGGGTTTCTATCTGGGTTTTATCATGGCTATCAATCAATAAACCAAAGCATTACAGGAATATGTTAGCTTGCTCCTACAATCAATGAAGGGGGATTTCAGGACCTGAGAAAGCAAACCTAATTTCTCTTTCATGAAACTGAACTGATACTGCGGTGTAGAAGATAGTTATAGAAAAAGACAGTATGAAGTTGAGCTGTTTGTACTTGTGCCTTCTCTGTAGTCGTTGCTAGGTGTCTAATGACATATTTGCAAATTTTATTACGTTTGTTTTGGATACTTTGTACTACGTACTATGGATGTTTATCAATAGACCGGTGACCTTGTTGGTAAAATAAAAGGGAAATGTGAGAATAGCGGATAATATTTGAGTTGAGAGCAGATGTAGCATATGGATGCTGCTATCTCCTGCAATATTACTAAATGAGTAGGTTTTATGGTTATAAGTGAATGGCCTCAGATATCTTAATTAGCTATTCTTATCTTCTTACATGGCTTCAAAATATCCTTCTAACAATATTCTCCTTCTACTTGTAGATTTGCAACTTTTCATATTAATCATGATGTTCTTGTGTGCGCTTCCGCTCTTTTAGTGTTAACCAAGCTGGCAAGAGTAGAGGCTCTCTCCATTAAGTTGCATAGACCTTTTAATCCCCTATTTTGCGATCTGTCACGTACCCTTCTTGCAATATTGTTATATCTTACTTATTTTTTGTATTCGAATTTCTATACTTTGCAGCTAACATTTAGGTACGTGTGAGGTTCAGTTCAGGATGGAACATTTACATGTGTTCTATACTTGCAGCTAGTTCAAGAATTAAGTTACTCTCCCTGAGTGAAAGAAGTGAATAGTTTGTAGAAAGCCATGTTTTTCATGTTCCATTCACTATGTCGTACTTTGTATTCTACAAGGTACCTTCGTATTGGCTGATTAAAAGAACTAACTATTCCTGTTGTGAACTAGCACAGGATTGTTGTGCATGTGTCTCACCATAGTTCGTACCAAATATACATACCCAGCAATTTTATCTACATGCACGAGGATTGGTTGATTCGACGAGAATTTTTTTTTGCGGGCAATTCAACGAGAAAAATGCAAAGAGAACGAGCATTCATATATATAAGGTAAGAAAGTTTAAAAAAGTTAATAAATCTACGCTGTCATTTATTTCTTGCACAAAACTTTCACTCCCCAAATAATTGAATAAACATCCGTTCAGGAGCATCCTGCTGTTTCCCTCAAAAAGATTTCTATTTAGGAACAAATAAGTTGATGAAATTCCATTACGACAAAAGAGACCCCAAAAATATCTGCAAAAAAACTAAATAGCTACATAACACTATAAAAATATTTCAACATATCGTGCACTGATTTTTAGTAGCTGGGACAACTTTATGCAAACATTAAAAGCTATATATATAACCAAGGGCATGACATGTCGCCGTGCCAAGGCCTACTAGTTTGTCCAATGGAAGAGGTACAATTTAAAGTCGAAGAGTCATATATATGATATGAACAAACTTTCCGATTAATGTACTACTTAGCCTATCGCATGAAATCAGATATGGATGCATAACCAAAGTAGGGCATACAATCCTAAGCACGAACGACGAAAGGGTTGAAGAACGGGAAAAAATGGTGACGATTTCCACGACATCTCAAACCTTGTTTCATCATATTGATTCGCTTTAAATAGAGTTTCAAAATGAGTTTTGCATCTACTTAAACCATGCCCAACTTGACAGCCACCATGATAAACCAACCTAGGACGACACGACTAACTCCGAAACTGCCTTATAACAGGGCTCCCCTAGCTGGCGCACGATCGCTAGGTTCTTATTAAGCGATCGGTTTCCGACGGCTCAATTAGGAAAGTAATTTACGCGTTGTGAACCACAGAGGGTTCCTTATTGGAAAAAAATCTGGCGTAATTTACTATAGGGAAAGTTCTGTATGCAGCTAGAAAGCTGATGTCAACGGAATCTTTCCAAATTTGAAAATTCAAAATTTTAACTTTCAAACGACAACTCCAAATTAAGATCCGCTTTCACCAATAAATCCTCACGAGATCTTCAAAACTAGCACCCATGTTAATATGTTTCAACAAACTTTTTTGGCTAAAGTTATCAACCCTTTCTATTTGAATAATCAACCTCTCTTTGAGTGATCAACGGTAAATGTATAAAATTATCAACCCAGAATTATTGAGAAAAGTTCTAATGTGAAAATAGACAATTTGTGATGCTTAATCTTTCAAATTTGAAAATTAAAGCGTTTTAACTTTCAAACGACAACTCCAAATTAAGATCCGCTTTCACCAATAAATCCGTCTCGACGAGATCTTCAAAACTAGCACCCATGTTAATATGTTTGACAAACTTTTTTTGGCTAAATGTTATCAACCTTTCTATTGAATAATCAACCATCCGTACTTGAGTGATCAACGGTAAATGTATAAAATTATCAACCTGGTGCAGACTATTGGAAGGGTTGCATATAGCAATAAATTGAATCATGTCAAAGGAATCTTTTCAAATTTGAAAATTCAAAAGTTTTAAATTTCAAACGACAACTCTAAATTAAGATCCGCTTTCACCAATAAATCGTCTCGACGAGATCTTCAAAACTAGCACCCATGTTATATGTTTAGAAACTTTTTTAGCTAAATTTATCAACCCTTTCTATTTGAATAATCAACCCTATGTATTTAAGTAATCAACGGTAAATGTATAAACTTATCAACCCCAAAGTTAATTTTATTTTAAATATTTTACGAATCTTTTTAGTTTAGAAGCTATCGACCTGTCCGTTATTTATCAATTAAATATAAATAACTACCAACCCTAAAAATCTAACTTCATTTAGAATATTTTGGCGACTCTTTTTAGTTTACAAGTTATCAACTCGGTGCCCGTTATTTATCAATGGTAATTATAAAAAACTACCAACCCTAAAAAGTGTTTCATTTAGAATATTTTAGTAAACATTTTTTTATTTTACAAGCTATCAACCTGGTGCCTCGTTATTTATCAACGGTAAATATAAATAAATAATAACCCTAAAAATTATTTCATTTAGAATATTTTAACGACTCTCTTTTAATTTACAAGCTATCAACCCGATGACCCGCTATTTATCAATGATAAATAGAAATAAATATCAACCCTAAAAATGTAACTTAATTTAAAATATGTAGCGATTTTTTTATTTACAAGTTATCAACCCGTGCCCCGTTATTTATCAACGGTAAATATAAATACCTAGCAACCCTAAAAAGTAATTTTTTCATTTAGAATATTTTAGCAACTTTTGTTAGCTTACAACTTAAAACAGTACTTAATTTGAGTAGCAAGTGGTAGTTCATTTGAGTTGCAAGTGGATCTTCCCACCCGTTATTTTCCCCCTAAAAACCAACTGAAAAGGGAATTGTAAAATTAATCTAAAAAAACATGAATTACCGTACGAAAAAACAACATAAAGGGAATTGCAAAAAAGAGAATTGTGAAAAGGGAATTGCAAATAAAGAGAATTGAAAGTATACGTCGTTTGAAAAAAGAGCGTGATGCTATGTGCATGCATGCACAACTTATGAAAGAGTCTTAAAAGTTGCTCATTAAATGCAAACCCAGAGATCTTTATAATGCATGCGTGTGAATCTTTCTTGGCTGTATGCAAGTGGGAGCGTGTTTGTTAGTGAAAACAAAGCTACGTGAACGTAATTAAACACTACCAGACAAAAAAGGAATTGATTTGCATGCGCTGCTGCAGCGCAATGATCGAAAAGATCGATCTGAAGATTTGCTTATAACATTGACAATTCGGTTACACCACGACTAACTACAAAACCATCTTCTCTCTGACAAATCCGTACTTACTACGTTTCAAATGTATCATTTATTTATTGTCAGGCAACGTTTCAACGTTTATTACACTCAAAGTGACACCTTTTCTTTTCACGCACAGGATTAAGGATCTGGTCGAGGATCACAGCGAGTGCAAGGACGAGCACCTGGTCGACCCCCCGGTGAATCCACACGGTATACGTGCCATCTTCAACCATCCAGGACCACAGGCTTGACTCCTTTTCGATCTGCGCAACAGAGTCGCCGCTGCCGTCGCTGCCACGGGAGACGGTCATCGTGCCGTAGCAGTAGCTGCCGCGGACGACGAAGTCAGGGACCAGGCCGCCGGAGGAGTTGCCGTGGAGGAACACGTGACGATTGGTTGATGCGATGAGAAAAATACAATGAGAACAAGCATGCATAACGTATCAAAATGAAAAAAATCTACATTGTCAGTTATTTCATGCAGAAAACTTTGTCCCCAAATGATTGAATAAATCTTGGTCCAGGAGCATCCTGCTGTTTCCCTTAAAAAGACCTCTATTTAGGAACAAATAAGTTGATGAAACTCCAATACGACCAAAGAGATCCTCAAAAATATCTGCAAAAAACAAAATAGCTGCACAACACTATAAAAACATTACAACACATATCGATCGCTGATGTTTAGTTTGGACTACTTTATGCAAAAATTAAAAAGCTATAACCAGGGACGCGGCGTGGCGCCGTGCCAAGGCCTACTAGTTTGTACAACAATATTGTAAGAGGTACAATAGGAGTCATATGCTACTAGCTAGTAGTATGAAGAAAATTTCCAATTAATGTACTACTTTGCTGATCGCTTGAAATCAGATACGAATGCATGGAAAATAATAACCGAAGTAGGGAAAACAATCCAAGCACGAACGACGAAAGGGTTTGCAAAACGGAAAAAAATTGGCGAAGATTTCAACGACATCTCAAACTTTGTTTCCTCTTATTGATTCGCTCTAAATAGCGTTTCAAATGAGTTTTGGATCTACTTAACCATGTCCAACGTGACAGACACCATGATATATAACGAAAGCTACGACGACAAGACGACCAACTCCGAAACTGCCTTATAACATCAGTAATGCTACACTTACGGGATAATTTCTACGGGATTAACTTACGGGATGACGACATGACGTGCCTAATTTTGGTTTGTTGAGAATCAGTTACCTCCCGTAATTTTAGGCCCATGATGGATTGACAAATCCCCACATCAGCCCGTAAGATGTTTGCGTAAGAAGATTTACGTAGGTGTAGCATTATTGTTATAACATTGACAGTTCGGTTACACACCTGGACTAACTCCAAAGCATGCTTGTCTCTGACAAATAAGCAAAACTTACTATCGTTTACCTCTGATATTCTTCCACGGTATCTTTTAATAATGTCAGCGCGCCAACGTTTCAACGTTTATTACACTCAAAGTGACAACTCCACTTTTCACGCACGGGATTAAGGATCTGGTCGAGGATGACAGCGAGTGCGAGGATGAACACCTGGTCGACCCCCCGGTGAATCCACACGGTGTACGCGTGATCTTCAACCATCCAGGAGCCGGACTCCTTTCGGATCTGCGCAACAGAGTCGTCGCCGCCGTTGTCGCTGCCCCGGGAGACGGTTATCGTGCCGTAGCAGTAGCTGCCGCGGACGACGAAGTCCGGGACCAGCCCGCCGGAGGAGTTGCCGTGGAGGAAGACGTGCACCGTGTTCCCCATCTGGAAGAGCCTCGTCTTGTCGACGGCGACGAAGAGCCGGTCCGCCGTCCCGGTCGCGCCAGGCGCCCTGAACGCCTCCCACTGCCGATGCCATCGGCCGGAACCGATACGGAGCCAGGACTCCTGGACGGACACGATCTGTGCGTGCGATGCGGCGTCGAGAAGGGCGAGGGAGCGTATGGTGCCGTTGCCCAGGTCGACCGTCCGCGCGTGCATCACGGCCTGGCCGCCGTAGTTGACGACCTTGAATCCGGGGCCCCTCCAGGTGTCGGATCTGGTAACCGTGAACGTCGTGTGGTTGTCCGCGTAGAACCGCTCGTCCACCGCCGCCTTGCTCTCCCACGGCCACATCTCTCCAGCGTCGCTGCTCGTGCTTGCGTTGAACGTGCGCTGGTATTTAGATCGGGGAGGGTGCTAATTAATTGGATACGGAGCCTGTCTAGGTGGCTGCGTATATATTTGCGTCCTGGTCTAGTTGTCTCGTGGAATCTAAAACAGGTTCCTTGTTGTACAAGACAAACCCTTTCCAAGAACTGAGGTGTTCGCCTTTGCCGCGTTCGATCGGCATCGAGGTTATGCTTGATTACAACAAAGGCAGTGCTGAGAGTCCCGGGATCAAAACTTCCCAGCACGGGTTCTCAACGTACCCTTAGATCAAACTGCTCTGGGCCATTAGATCGGTTTCTATGTCTAGTTTCGCCTCAAACCCTGCTTTTGCTCCTTTGTAGCTAAGCAAAATCTAGACTCGCTGAACGAGTAGGCTGTAGCCAGGTGCGAATAGAAACTGATTCTATGAATGTGGTTCAAGGCTTCAAGCGTTTGAAGATCCGATGAATAACAGGATAGTGGGCATGGCGTATCTAGATGAGTGTTGAACGATCATGGCAGGGTTCGCTTCGGCACAAATAGCCCACTGTTCAAGCAGAGAAGCAAATAAAGTTGCGGATGTAATAGCTAAGTCATCAGTTTCTACAAGTAGTTTTTGGGTAGATGGTCCTCCTTTATTTATTATTCCACAACTTGTGGATGATGTAACACCGCTATTGCTTAATAATAAAGGTTACACAATTGTTCAATTTTTTTTGATTGTCTACATTACAGCAAAAATAAAACGAAAAATCTCGATTTTGCTTCATTAAAGCAAAAAAATAAATCTAGCAAAATATTTGTGCTATTGTCGCAAGCCCGATCTCGTTGGAGACATCGATGGAGATCTCGACGGAGAACTCGTTGCAAAATTTCTTTACTAAAATAGAAAACTGCAGAATAATTAGTAACAATATTATACTATCATAGCATTGCCCATTATTTGCTTTTGTGGCAAAACCGATCTCATTGTAAGACCTCGCCGGAGACCTCGCAGTAAACATTTGTGCTGTTGCAACAAAATCACATAACGGCAAAAATGTTGTTCCAATTATGCAAATCCACAAAACGTGTTGTTAAAAAAGTGCGAAGGGTTGTAGCAAAAAGTTTGTACCTATAGTTAAATAAAAAACAGTTGTACAAGAACAACTGTTGCTATGTTGCAAATCAAAACGAAAAAGTTCAGCAATGCCGGTGCTCGCAGCCATGGCAGACCGCTCCACGCAAAAGCTTGGAAATTGATGGGGGAGAGTAACTAGTGTGGGAGAAGGACCTCGCATGTGACGACCTAATAGGGAGAAGGGGCTCATCGTGCGCGGAGCTAGCCGGGACGAAGGAGCTCAACGCGCCAAGGGCACGCGAGCACATACGTGAGAAGGTAGCAGGCAGGGAAGGAGGGGGTGCCCCAGCTGGCGAAAGTGGGAAGGCACTTCAATCGGCGGTGGGTGGGCACCGACCAGCGGTGGAGGGAGGCGCTCTCGCTAGCGGCACGAAGTAACCTGTGCGTGATGGCGATAGCTACGCGCGGGAACGAAGATGGACAGCCCAAGTGCTAATTACACTCTATTTATTTGCTAAATATGAAAAGACAAAAGTCCGGACGTCATCTTAATTAATATAAAAATCTAACTATTTTGCAGGTTATATTATTATCCGATTTAGGACCCGTTTTCATCGTTGGGTTAGCCGCGATGAGTTTTTCAAAACTAGATCTCATGTTAATACACTTCGAAGATTTTTTTTACGCGACTTATCCAGGTCATGCATGATATGTAAGTTATCCACCATGTGACAAATAAATTACCCATCCAGGACTGTGGAGGGATTTTTTACTTAAGTAAAAAAACACAAAATTGTTAACAACGTCAGCATTAAATGCATAATTCGTAAATTTTTTTTTTTGCAGCTCAAAACCGTTTGCTCAATTTAGGCTTCATTTTTACTGTTGGACTAGTTGCGATAACATCTCTGAAAGTAAATCTCATAGTGATATGTTTCGGCGATTTTTTTGCACCCAAAAGTTGTCATCTAACACGCGTGAGTTATCAGGCCTGAAAACACCAAAACCCGGCAAACTATGCACCAAGCGTTGGTGGATAACCAAGTCCGATCAACCCATCCCTCAAAAAAAAAAGTCCGATCAACCCATGTGGCAAATGCCAGCGCCGCGTTATCTCGCCAGTGCCCCGTTCCCGCTCGGAAACTTACCAACCCACTCCCAAAACAGTGCCCACTCCAGCAACCCCCAAGCAACACTGCACTGTCATGTTCAAATGGTATAAATTGCGTGTGTTAGATAGGTAAGTAGTGGTAGATAGATATGTAGTGTTTTATTTAATAAATGGTTGTGTGCATCGATTGACGCAGAGGCCGGGACTATGCTCCCATATCTAAAAAAAGATTGGAAATTGTCATTTCAATTTGAGATTATTATTTGCCCATTATCTAGAAATTCACATATCTGGAAATTAAGAAGTATTTTAATAGTGGTCAATGTATCAATGTTTTCACAATTTCGGTGCCACGGTTGGTTCTATCCAACCTTGTATTATAGACAAGTTGGGGGTGGCAGGAAGGTGGCTAGAGGTCGGAAAAGGAAAATGGGAAAACTTCACACACAGTTTGGAAGAATAAATAGTCTGCAAAGAGAAAAGGAAACACACGATTTCTTTACATGGACTATTTGTGTTATATCTTATATCGCAGACTATTCCATATATATTACACCACATCTGCGATGTTCTTGCGTCGTGGATGAGTGGATACCTGCGTACGTTGATTTGGGGGGAGTCATTGATATTTCGCACACGAAAAGGACCTTCTATGTGCCAAGAGTTCTTAAATGATTTGTCTTGTACCGTGTGTCTTTTGGATGATGTCTTATTAACTGATACAGTATTATGACTTTTGGATTATGTCTTATTATGTGCGATGAGTTCTTAAATGATTTGGGGGAGCAGTATTAGATAATGTCAGGAGCTAGTTTAGGATGCATACAATTTAAAAAAAAAGACCCGTCGAAGCGACTAGAATCTCGCAGCAGTGTGAACAATATAACCACCATTGGAAACAATTAAATTGAAGGTTTTCCACAGCAACGCCCATATGAAAGTAATAATGACAAGCATCTTCGTCCTACGTTCTGACCACTTTATTAGATCATTTTTTTAACCCTAGAGAAGTCCTAATCTCCTGACAATGTCTTCAACAAGGAAAGAGTTATAGATAGGTTATTCGAAGGTATCACCAACGAAGATTAGACCTAGCAATTTTTACCTCGGAAACTGAGACACGGTGCTCAAAAAGCACTACAAGAAGTCACTTAATTTTATCGTCACTCCACTTATCGACAACTTTGAACCAATAATGCCATGCAATTATTTCACCATAACAATCAACATAAAGTGGTGTTTTGAGGAGCTGTCACACTGGAAAATTAAACTTACAACATGCACTGTAAAAAGAATTGCCCATGAAATTTATAGTATCTACCAACTACTACCATTTCATAGGAGCAATATATAGATCAAAGAGTAAGAATACACTTTTCGGATGCAAGGACAAAAAGGAATAACATGGAATCGTGATCAATCCAAACATTTATTTCTCTTGGAAACAATGGGTGCAACTCTATTTAATGCAGACTCGAACAGAAATTTGAGTATGCTCTTTTGCAAGGACTTGACCGAAGAGGCAAAACGTGCCCAAAATCTTAGCGACTGAGTCTTTATTTTGGTTCTTTCCATTGCTTAATTGCTTGACAAGACTCACTGATCAACACACACTACTACCCTGTAGAACTCTGGTTTTATAGACTCAAAGACGAGAAACCTAATGCGGTGCGACAACATCATCGCATGCTCACAAACTCCGGCCTAAACACGACTTGACCGACGACAAACCTAAGCTTATGCTAATTTATCTGTGATATACGTGGTCCCATGCATGCATCCACGCAACCCTTTTTCCTAGTGGCGTTTTACCCTTCTACGTGTACATGTATGGTTACAAGGACATACACAATAGTAACAATCGTACATCTGATCGACAACCACCGTGAGTGCCAGGACGAACGCCTGGTCGACGTCCGGTTTGATCCAGACAGTATACTTGTTCTCCCCCGGCGGACGATTCGCGTCCCCCGGGGTGTTCTTCCTGTCGATCTTCGCAATTTCCTTGTCGTGGCCACCGTCGCTGCCGCCACGGGATACGGTCATCGCGCCAGTGCTGTAGTTGCCATGGACGCCAGTGTTGTAGTGGCCATGGATGACGAAGTCGGGCGCCTGATCGCTGGAGGATGAGTCACCGTCGATGAACACGTGGACCATGGGCCCTGCCTGGTAAAAAGATGCCTTGTCCAGCGCGAGGAAGAGCCGGTCGCTCCCGCTGGTGCCGTCGCCCCTGAAACACTCCCAACGGCGCAGCTTGCCGTTGCCGAACTCTTCGAGGGTGACTACTGGGAGCCGCGAGGCGGCGTCGAGGAAGCTGAGGGAGCGTAGGTTGCTGTAGCCGATATGGGCGGTATCCACCTGCATCACGGTCGCGCCGTGGGCGGAGCACGTGACATGGAATTCGGACCCCAGCTGGGTGTGCGACTTGGTCAGCATGAACACCGTGCGGCGCGGCGCGCAGAACTTGCTGTCCACCACCGCCGTCGGTGTAGGCTCGCAGGGCGCCGCCATCTTCCGCTGATCGAGTCGTGCTCGTGACCGTGAAGAGGGGATAGAACGTGAACGTGCGTCGATGGATCGATTGTTGTCGAGGAGGTATGCTATGCATACATATATATGCCGTTCTCCACGATATCTTACTTGTGGTACAAGACGTACTGTCCCGGAATTGAGGTGTTTGGTCCGTTTCTAACTCAGCCGGCCGTAATCTCCAGGCGCTGATGCGGAAGCAGGACTCCTGGACAGTTACCATGGATGTGTCTGTACTGCGATGAGGGTCGACAAGGACGAGAGGATGCGTGCATATGCAGTGGTTGTATAGGAATCGATGTTGCTAATTTCGTCTTGTTTCTTTGCTACATTTCCTCTCTTCATAAGTATAAGATGTTTTAGACGCTTTAATGCAAGCTAGATACATACCATAATAAGTGAGTCTATACATTAAGAGTAAAGCATCCTACATTATTGAACGGAGGAAGTATTTATTCACTAGTGGAAAATGTGGCATCCATCTAAGCGCGCCATTGGTACCGGTTCCCTAACGAACCGGTACCAATGGGGTCATCTGCACCGGTTGGGGGCTCAGGCGGGTGAGGAGATCTGGCACCGGTTCGTGAGGGCTTTCGTACGGTTCGTGTTAGGAACCGTACGAAAGGTCTTCGGCCAAAACTCAAACTCGTGGTGGGGCCCGGGCTGGACCTTTGTACCGGTTCGTAACACGAACCGGTACCAAAGGTGCCCTATATCATCATCGCCAGCCCGTCCCTGGCTGCTGCTTCATCATTTTCTCTTCTTTCTCTCACACAAATTTTTTTGCACCTCTCACACTCCAACAAATCTCTATTTTTTCTCCACCATTTTAACAAGATTAAGGGCATACATCTATCCAAGAGTTAGCAATATCATCCTTTCTTCCGGCGTTCCTAATTTAGCACATTTCTTTGGTAGTTTTAACTCGTACTATTTTTCTAGTGCTAGCAAGGTGTTCGATGAAATGCCTAAGTTAGGGATTTTACTTTTTATAATCAATTTGAGCTGAAATTATGGTATATTTTGTAGTTTTTAATTAGTATCATCCCCGTCCTCACCGCCGTTGATCGCCAGCGTCGTCCCCTAGCCGGCACCGTACAACCTCGATGAGCCTCTTCTTTTTTATAAAAAAACTTAGTTTTATGTGATGAACTTGAACATTAATTAAGTTGGTCACTCATATATCCACGATGTTGTGTAATTAATGATATTTGATATACATATAAAATGCAGCTGAGTCGACAATGGATGTACGGTGACCGGTGCCATCCCGACTTCATTAATGGCATGCATTATTTTCTCAATGTGGCTGAGGCAAACAGGCAGTCGAATGGTTTCATCTATTGTCCATGTAGTTCCTGTAAGAATATGACGGATTACTCTACCTCAAAGACCATTCACGTCCACCTGCTGGAGAACGGTTTCATGCCCAACTATAATTGTTGGACCAAGCACGGAGAAAGAGGGGTTATATTGGAAGACAACGAAGAAGAAGAGGATAGTGACAACTATCATATGTTCACTGAAGACGGTGATAGTAGAATGGGGGAAGACGAAGCTGAAGAAGAGCCCATTTTTGATGAGCCGATTTTTGATGACCCCGATGACAATTTGGGTCGGGCCATTCTTGATGCGAAGATAAGCTG
Source organism: Lolium multiflorum (assembly GCA_030979885.1). Classification (NCBI taxonomy): domain Eukaryota; kingdom Viridiplantae; phylum Streptophyta; class Magnoliopsida; order Poales; family Poaceae; genus Lolium; species Lolium multiflorum. The sequence continues at coordinate 46,979,222 of CM061750.1, read as the reverse complement.
CGGAAGTGAAAACGAGAGGTTGAAGTTGGACAAAATGTTAGAGGATCACAAGACACTGTTGTACCCAAATTGCGAAGATGGCAGAAAAAGTGGTACCACGCTGGAATTGCTGCAATGGAAGGCAGAGAATGGTACTTCTGACAAGGGATTTGAAAAGCTGCTGAAAATAATAAAGAAGATGCTTCCAGGGAGAACGTATTGCCCTCTAGTACGTACGAAGCAAAGAAGGTTGTCTGCCCTCTAGGATTAGAGGTGCAGAAGATACATGCATGCATCAATGACTGCATCCTCTACCGCGAGGAGTACGATAATTTGAATGCATGCCCGGTATGTAGTGCATTGAGGTATAAGATCAGGAGATGACCCTGGCGATGTTGAGCGCAAGTCCACCCCCAGGAAAAGGGTTCCTGCGAAGGTGATGTGGTATGCTCCTATAATACCACGGTTGAAACGTTTGTTCCAAAACAAAGAGCATGCCTGATACGTCTCCAACGTATCTATAATTTCTTATGTTCCATGCATGCTACTTTTATGACAATACTCACATGTTTTATACATACTTTACATCATTATTATTAACAAGATGCCGAGCGCTGTTCTTTGAGCTGCTGTTTTTACCTACAAAGAACTATCTGGAATTCCAACGCCCAGGTCTTATTTTCCACGGAGCTTCTTCAAGACCCAGGAGGATACGAAGTGGGGCCACGAGGTGGCCACACCACGGGCGCGCGGCCAATGAGGCCCGCGCCGCCTATGGTGGGCCCGGGGCCTCCTGCCTTGCCCTTCCGCCTTATGCCCTCCGTCGAAACCCTATTATGCGAGAGCCACGATACGAAAATACCAGAGACGCGCCCGCCAATCCCATCTCGGGGATTCGGAGATCGCCTCACCCTGCCGGAGAGGGGAATCATCACCGGAGGGCTCTACATCACCATGCCCGCCTCCGGATTGATGCGTGAGTAGTTCATCCTTGGACTATGGGTCCATAGCAGTAGCTAGATGGTTGTCTTCTCCTCTTGTGCTATCATGTTTAGATCTTGTGAGCTGCCTAACATGATCAAGATCATCTATTTGTAATGCTACATGTTGTGTTTGGTGGGTGCTGGCGTGTAGTCGACACGTCCGTTGGGAACCCCAAGAGGAAGGTGTGATGCGCACAGCAGTAAGTTTTCCCTCAGTAAGAAACCAAGGTTATCGAACCGGTAGGAGCCAAGAAGCACGTGAAGGTTGTTGGTGGAGGAATGTAGTGCGGCACACCAGTGAAACCGGCGCCAACGTGGAACCTGCACAACACAATCAAAGTACTTTGCCCCAACGTAACAGTGAGGTTGTCAATCTCACCGGCTTGCTGAAAACAAAGGATTAAGCGTATCGAGTGGAAGATGGTGTTTGTTTGCAAAGAACAGAAAAGCAGTAGAATGTATTCAGATGTAAAAGAATGGACCGGGGTCCATAGTTCACTAGTGGTGTCTCTCCAATAAGATAACTAACATGCTGGGTGAACAAATTACAGGTGAGCAATTGACAAATAAAGATTCAATACATATCAACGATGATTACTATGTGATTTAATCAGGGCATTATGACAAAGTACATAGACCGCTATCCAGCATGCATCTATGCCTAAATAATCCACCTTCGGTTATCATCCGAACCTTCCGGTATTAAGTTCGAACAAGATAATTGCATTAAGTATAGTGTAATGTAATCAACACAAATATCCTTAGACAAAGCATCAATGTTTTATCCCTAGTAGCAACAGCACATCCACAACCTTAGAACTTTCTGTCACTGTCCCAGATTTAATGGAGGCATGAACCCACTATCGAGCATAAATACTCCCTCTTGGAGTTACAAGTATCAACTTGGCTAGAGCCTCTACTAGCAACGGAGAGCATGCAAGAACATAAACAACACATATATGATAGATTGATAATCAACTTAACATAATATTCTCTATTCATCGAATCTCACCAAACACAACATGTAGCATTACAAATAGATGATCTTGATCATGTTAGGCAGCTCACAAGATCTAATACAATGAAAGCACATGCGGAGAAGACAACCATCTAGCTACTGCTATGGACCCATAGTCCAAGGATGAACTACTCACGCATCAATCGGAGCGGGCATGATGATGTAGAGCCCCTCCGGTGATGATTCCCCTCCGGCGTGGTGCCGGAGATCTCGAATCCCCGAGATGGGATTGGCGGCGCCTCTCGGTAATGTTTTCCGTATCGTGGCTCTCGGTACGGGGGTTTCGCGACGGAGGCTTTAAGTAGGCGGAAGGGTAGGTCAAAGGCGTCACGAGGTGGCGACACACAGGCCGCGCGGCCAGGCCCGAGCCGCGCCTGCCACGGTGTGCCGCCTCGTGGCCCCACTTCGTCTCCTCTTCGGTCTTATGGAAGCTTCGTGCAAAATAGGACCCCGGGCGTTGATTCGTCCAATTCCGAGAATATTTCCTTACTAGGATTTCTGAAACCAAAAATGAAAACAGCAATTGGCACTTCGGCATCTTGTTAATAGGTTAGTGCGGAAAATGTAAAATAATGTAAAGTATGTGTAAAACACTCAAGTATTGTAATAAAAGTAGCATGGAACATAAGAAATTATAGATACGTTTGCGACGTATCAAGCATCCCCAAGCTTAGTTCCTACTCGTCCTCGAGTAGGTAAACGATAACACAAATAATTTCTGAAGTGACATGCTACCAACATAATCTTGATCAACATTATTGTAAAGCATATGAGATGAATGGAGTGATCTGAACAAAAGATTGCTAACAAAGATAATGACTAAGCAAATGAATCATATAGCAAAACTTTTCATGAATAATACTTTCAAACAAGTATCAATAAGACTTGCATAAGAGTTAACTCATAAGCAATAAATTCATAGTAGAATGCATTGAAGCAACACAAAGGATGATTAAGTTTCAGCAATTGCTTTCAACTTGTAACATGTATATCTCATGGATATTTGTCAACATAGAGTAATATAATAGGTGCAATAAGTAAACATGTAAGAATCAATGCACACAGTTAACACAAGTGTTTGCTTCTAAGATAGAAGGGAATGGGTAAACTGACTCAACAATAAAGTAAAAGATTGGCCCTTCGCAGAGGGAAGCATTGATTACTATTTTTGTGCTAGAGCTTTTGTTTTGAAAACATAGAAACAATTTTGTCAACGGTAGTAATAATTCATATGTGCTATGCATAATACTTCCTACAAGTTGCATGTCTCATGCATAGAGTACCAATAGTGCTCACACCTTGTCCTACTATCTCGGAAAACACGGATTCTCATCACATATGCTTCAACCAAGTGTCACAAAGGGGTACCTCTATGCTGTACAAGTGTCTAAGGAGAAAACACGCATTGGATTTCGCTTTGATTATTCTCAACTTAGACATCCATACGGGACAACATAGACAACGAGATAATGGACTCCTCTTTCATGCTTAAGCATTCAACAATAGTTAATATTCTCATAAGAGATTGAGGTTGTATGTCCAAACTGAAACTTCCACCATGATGCATGGCTTTAGTTAGTGGCCCAATGTTCTTCTCTAACATATGCATACTCAAACCATTTGATCATGAAATCCACTACTTCAGACAAGACGAACATGCATAGCATCTCACATGATATCCAACAAAGATAAAGTTGATGGCGTCCCAGAAAACATGGTTACCGCTCAACAAGCAACTTATAAAATTAAAACACATAACTACATATTCATCACCACAATAGTTTTTAAGCTATTTGTCCCATGATATATATTGTAAAGGTAGAGGAATGAAATTTAAAGGTAGCACTCAAGTAATTTACTTTGGAATGGCGGAAATACCACATAGTAGGTAGATATGGTGGACACAAATGGCATGGAGTTTGGCTCAAGGTGTTTGGATGCACGAGAAGCATTTCCTCTCAGTACAAAGTTTGGGCTAGCAAGGTTGTTTGAAGCAAACACAAGTATGAACAGGTACACAAAACTCACACAAGAACATATTGCAAGCATTATAAGGCTCTACACTGTCTTCCTTGTTGTTCAAACACTTTACCGAAAATATCTAGACTTAGAGATCAATCATACAAACCAAATTAAACAAGCTCTACAGTAGTTCTTCATTAATAGATTAAACTACATGATGCAAGAGCTTAAAATGATCTATGAGAGCTCAAACAATTGCCAAATTGCCAAACCATATGCAGCATTTTCCAATTCCAACCAAATAGCAACCTAACGAAGCAATAAGCTTTCGCCATGAACATTAAAGCACAATTAAGAACACAAGTGTTCCATATGAAAAAGCGGAGCGTAATATCTCCAATATAAGAATGTCGAGATCCAACTTTATTCAAAACAAAACAAAAACAAAAACAAACCGACGCTCCAAGTAAAGAACATAAGGATGTGACGGAATAAAAATATAGTTTCACTAGAAGTGAGATAATGTTGTCGATGAAGAAGGGGATGCCTTGGGCATCCCCAAGCTTAGATGCTTGAGTCTTCTTAAAATATGCAGGGATGAACCACCGGGGCATCCCCAAGCTTAGACCTTTCACTCTTCTTGATCATAGTATATCATCCTCTTCTCTTGACCCTTGAAAACTTCCTTCACACAAACTTCAAGCAAACTCATGAGAGGGTTAGTGCATAACCACAAATTCATATATTCAGAGGTGACACAATCATTCTTAACACTTGGACATTGCACAAAGCTTCTGAAAGTTAATGGAACAAAGAAACTCATTCAACATAGCAAAAAGCGGCAATGCGAAATAAAGACAGAATCAAAAGCAATGTCAAAGATGCATCTGGACTGGGCACTTAACTTTCTCAAATGGAAATACTCAAAACTAATGAAAGTTGCGTACATATCTGAGGATCACGCTATTAATTTTGCAGATTTGTTTGATTTTTTTACAGAGACTTATGCAGAATTCGTAATAGACAGTAATGCTGTTTCTGCGCAGCGATCCCAAATATAACATCAACTAGCATAGAAACTTTACTTGGCACAAAAACATGATAAGGAGAGGTTGCTACAGTAGTAAACAACTTCCAAGACTCGACAAAACAAAAATTGCTGTAGTAAAATAAACACATGGGTTATCTCCCAAGAAGTGCTTTTCTTTTAAGCTAGGCGCAGAAAGTGCAAATCAAGTAACATCAAGAGATGAAGCATCAACATCATAGCTTGTTCTAATAATAGAATCAAAAGGCAACTTCTCTTTTGAAGTGTTCATACCTTTCTTGAGAGCAAATCGATATTTAATATTACCTTCATATCAATATGACAGTTCGAAGAAAAGGTCTTCCCAACACAACGGGACAAGATGCATTGCATTCGATATCCAAGACAACAAAATCAATGGGGAAAAGGTTATTGTTAACCAGTAATGCGACATTATCAATCCTCCCAAAGGTTTCTTTTTAACATTATCGGCAAGATTAACATCCAAATAACAATTCTTCAATGGTGGCAAGTCAAGCATATCATAAATCTTTTTAGGCATAACAAAATACTTGCACCAAGATCACATAAAGCATTACACTCAAAATCATTGAATTTCATTTTAATGATGGGCTCCCAACCATCTTCTAACTTCCTAGGAATAGAAGCTTCAAGTTTTAATTTCTCTTCCCTAGCTTTAATGAGAGCATTTGTAATATGTTTTGTAAAGGCTAAATTTATAGCACTAGCATTGGGGCTTCTAGCAAGTTTTTGTAAGAACTTTATAACTTCAGTAATATGACAATCATCAAAATCTAAATCATTATTTTCTACAGCAATGGAATCATTGTTACCAATATTTTAAAAAATTTCAGTTTTATCACAAACAAGCAATTTTGTGCGCTTTGCACTAGGAGTAGAAACATTGCCAACACCAATTATTTTACCATTAATAGTAGGAGGTGCACATGTGAAGGATTAACATTACTAGTGGTGGTAATAGTCCATACTTTAGCTACATTATTTTCTTTAGCAAGTTTTTTTTTTTTTCTATCCCACCTAGCATGCAATTCAGCCAACAATCTAATATTATCATTAATTCTAACTTGGATGGCATTTGTTTTAGCAAACCTAGCATCTTCAACTTTTTCTCAGGCATAACTTTCAATTTTAAAAGATCAACATCAAGAGCAAGACTATAGAAGAAGAATATCGATTTTATCAAGCTTTTCTTCACAGTTTTATTGAAACGGTTTGTGTACTAATAAATTCTTTAAGCATCACTTCAAGACCAGAGGGTACACTCTATTATTAAGATTACCAAGAATTACCATAACCATTATTAGAAGGATATGGCCTAAAGTTGTTGTTACCATAATTACAAGCATTGTTGTTGAAATTATTGCTCTTAATGAAATTCAAATCAACATTTTCTTCTTGAGCAACCAATGAGGCTAAAGGAACATTATTAGGATCAATATGAGATCTACCATTTGCAAGCATAGACATAATAGCATCAATCTTATCACCCAAAGAAGAGGTTTCTTCAACAGAATTTACCTTCTTACCTTGAGGAGTTCTTCAGTGTGCCAGAGTAATTGATCATATCATCAAGTAATTTGGTTGCGGCGCCCGGGTGATGGACATAAAAGTACCCAGCAGCTGATCCAATAGGTTCCTAAATTCAACCCCATATAAAGGTTTGGATGATCATCCAGTAAGTTATTGGGTTTTATACCAAAGATTTCATTCTCTCCCATGCTTGAGCAACATGTTCATTATCAAATTGTTTAAAATTCATTATGCTACTTCTCAAAGATATAATCTTAGGAGGATAATATTTACTAATAAAAGCATCTTTACATTTAGTCCATGAATCAAATACTTTCGGCAAAGATAGCCAATCTTTAGCTCTTCCTCTTAAGGAGAAAGGAAACAGTTTCAGTTTTATAATATCACCATGTATATACTTATACTTTCAACAAAATTATTAAGATGGCAGCAGTCATCGCATAACAATAAAAATATTCTCATAAGTCTGCTAATTTCATAGAATTCTAGTAGCAGGTGGAGCAATAGAGTACATATAAAATCATTATTATTTGTGCTAGTGAAGTCTTAGTATTTTCAGGAGTATCATTATAGCAGTAGTAAAATAAACTAAGCAAATAAAGTAAAGACAAAATTTTTTTGTGTTTTTGATATAGAGAACAAGACAATAGTAAAGTTAGCAACTAATTTTTTTGTGTTTTGTTTAAGTGCAGCAAACAAAGTAGTAAATAAAATAAAGCAAGACAAAAACAAAGTAAAGAGATTGAAGTGGAGACTCCCTTGCGCGTGTCTTGATCTCCCAGCACGCGCGGAAAGTCTGCGTGTAGAAACACGTCAAGTTGGGAACCCCAAGAGAGGAAGGTGTGATGCGCACAGCGAGTTTTCCTCGGTAAGAAACCAAGGTTATCGAACCGGTAGGAGCCAAGAAGCACGTGAAGGTTGCTGGTGGAGAATGTAGCGCAACACAGTGAAACCGGCGCCAACGTGGAACTTTGCACAACACAATCAAAGTACTTTGCCCAACGTATCATGAGGTTGTCAATCTCACGGCTTGCTGAAAAAAGGATTAAGCGTATCGAGTGGAAGATGGTGTTTGTTTGCAAAGAACAGTAAAAAGCAAGTAGAATGTATTCGTAAAGGAATCGGTTTCACTAGTGGTGTCTCTCCAATAAGATAACTAACATGCTTGGGTGAAAATTAGTATGAAATTGACAAATAAAGATTCAATACATATCAACAATGATTACTATGTGATTTAATCAGCACATAATACGCTATCAAAATGCATCTATGCCTAAATAATCCACCTTCGATTATCATCCGAACCCCTTCCAGTATTAAGTTGCGAACAAAAGATAATTGCATTAAGTATGGTGCGTAATGTAATCAACACAAATATATGTTCTTGCATGCTCTCCGTTGCTAGTAGAGGCTCTGGCCAAGTTGATACTTGTAACTCCAAGAGGGAGTATTTATGCTCGATAGTGGGTTCATGCCTCCATTGAATCTGGGACACAAAAAGTTCTAAGGTTGTGGATGTCTCTTCAATGCTTTGTCTAAGGATATTTGTGTTGATTACATTACGCACCATACTTAATGCAATTGTCTGTTGTTTGCAACTTAATACTGGAAGGGGTGGATGCTAAACAAGGTGGACTATTTAGGCATAGATGCATGCTGGATGACGGTCTATGTTCTTTGTCGTAATGCCCTGATTAAATCTCATAGTGATCATCATGATATGTATTGAATCTTTATTTGTCAATTGCCCACTTGTAATTTGTTCACCCAGCATGCTATTTATCTTATTGGAGAGACACCACTAGTGAACTGTGGACCTCCATTCTTTTACATCTACAATCTACTGCAATCTCTGTTCTTTGTTACTCTTCGCAAACAAACATCATTCTCCACACCATACGTTTAATCCTTTGTTTTCAGCAAGCCGGTGAGATTGACAACCTCACTGTTACGTTGGGGCAAAGTATCTTGATTGTGTTGTGTGCAGGTTCCACGTTTCGAATCCCGGTGCTGCGCCGCACCACTCCTCCTCCACCAACAACCTTCACGTGGTCCTTGACTCCTGCGTTCGATGACCTTGGTTTCTTTCGAGGGAAAACTTTGCTATGCGCATCACACCTTCCTCTTGGGGTTCCCAACGGACGTGTGCTTACGCGCCATCAAGATTATTTCAGGCGCCGTTGGAGATCAAGACACGCTGCAAGGGGAGTCTTCCACGTTCAATCTCTTTACTTTGTTTTTATCTTGCTTTACTTCATTTTATTTACTGTCTTGTTTGCTTCATATTAAAAACACAAAAAAATTAGTTGCTTACTTTATTTCATTTGTCTTGTTTACTTGCTCTATATCAAAACACAAAAAAAATTAGTTACTTGTCTTTACTTTATTCTATTATGTTTGCTTAGTTTACTTTTATTATTGCTAAAATGAATACTCCTGAAAATACTAAGTTGTGTGATTTCACTAGCACAAATAATAATGATTTTATAAGTACTCCTATTGCTCCACCGCTACTACGAATTCTATGAAATTAAACACGCTTTGAATCTTGTTATGAGAGAGCAATTTTTTCTGGTGTTAGTAATGATGATGCTGCCCATCTTAATAATTTTGTTGAACTTTGAAATGCAAAAGTATAAGGATATAGATGGTGATATTATAAAATTGAAATTGTTTCCTTTCTCATTAAGAGGAAGAGCTAAAGATTGGTTGTTTTCTTTGCCTAAGAATAGTATTGATTCATGGACTAAATGCAAAGATGCTTTTATTGGTAAATATTACCCCCTGCTAAGATCATATCTTTGAGAAGTTGCATTATGAATTTTAAGCAATTTGATGATGAACATGTTGCTCAAGCGTGGGAGAGAATGAAATCTTTGGTAAAGAATTGCCCTACCCATGGACTAACTACTTGGATGATCATCCAAACCTTTATGGATTGAATTTTTCCTCGAGGAACCTATTGGATTCAGGCTGGAGGTACTTTTATGTCCATCACCTGGGCGCGCGCAACAAAGCTTCTTGATGATATGATGATCAATTACTCTGAATGGCATACTGAAAGAACTCCTCAAGGTAAGAAAAGTGTTGAAGAAACCTCTTCTTTGGGTGATAAGATTGATGCTATTATATCTATGCTTGCAAATGGTAGATCTCATATTGATCCTAATAATGTTCCTTTAGCCTCATTGGTTGCTCAAGAAGAGCATGTTGATGTGAATTTCATTAAGAATAATAATTTCAACAACAATGCTTATAGGAATAATTATGGTAACAACAACTATAGGCCATATCCTTCTAATAGTGGTAGTGGTTATGGTAATTCTTACAACAATAATAAGAATGTACCTCTGGTCTTGAAGGCATGCTTAAAGAATTTATTAGTACACAAACTGCTTTTAATAAAACTGTTGAAAAGCTTGGTAAAATTGATGTTCTTGCTTCTAAGGTTGATAGTCTTGCTCTTGATGTTGATCTTCTAAAACTGAAAGTTATGCCTGAGGAAGTTGAAGATGCTAAGTTTGCTAAAACAAATGCCATCCAAGTTCGAGTTAATGATTGTAGGATAACGTAGCATAGAAAACAAAAATTTTCCTACGGCGAACACGCAATCCAAGCCAAGATGCAATCTAGAAGACGGTAGCAACGAGGGGATTATCGAGTCTCACCCTTGAAGAGATTCCAAAGCCTACAAGAGGAGGCTCTTGTTGCTGCGGTAGACGTTCACTTGCCGCTTGCAAAGCGCATAGAAGATCTTGATCACGATCGGTTCCGGCGCCACGAACGGGCACCTCCGTACTCGGTCACACGTTCGGTTGTTGATGAAGACGACGTCCACCTCCCCGTTCCAGCGGGCAGCGGAAGTAGTAGCTCCTCTTGAATCCGACAGCACGACGGCGTGGTGTCGGTGGCGGTGGAGAAATCCGGCGGAGCTTCGCTAAGCGTGCGGGATATGGTGGAGGAGCGGGGCGCTAGGGTTTGGGGAGAGGGGGTGGCCGGCCACTAAGGGGCGGCCAAGGTGGTGGCTTTGGTGTGTCCGGCCCCCTCCCCTATGCCCTCATTATATAGGTGGAAGCCCCAAGTGTTGGACTACAAGTCTCCGAATAAGACCCGAACCCAAAACATCCATATGGTGGGAAACCTTCCCAAGCTAGGATTCCCACTAGAGGTGGGAATTCCACCTACCATATGGGGGGGCCGGCCCCTTATGGGGGAGTCCACTTGGGACTCCACCCCACTAGGGGTGGCCGGCCATGGAGGTGGAGTCCCATGTGGACTCCACCTTCCTTGGTGTGTTCTTCCGGACTTTTCTAGAACCTTCTAGAACCTTCCATAGAACCTTCCGAATCATTTTAATACACATAAAATGACATCCTATATATGAATCTTATTCTCCGGACCATTCCGGAACTCCTCGTGATGTCCGGGATCACATCCGGGACTCCGAACAAATATTCCAATTCCATTCCATATTCAAGTTCTACCATTTCAACATCCAACTTTAAGTGTGTCACCCTACGGTTCGCGAACTATGCGGACATGGTTGAGTACTCACTCCGACCAATAACCAATAGCGGGATCTGGAGATCCATAATGGCTCCCACATATTCAACGATGACTTTAGTGATCGAATGAACCATTCACATACGATACCAATTCCTTTTGTCACGCGATATTTTACTTGTCCGAGGTTTGATCATCGGTATCACTCTATACCTTGTGTTAACCTCGTCTCTGACAAGTACTCTTTACTCGTACCGTGGTATGTGGTCTCTTATGAACTTATTCATATGCTTGCAAGACATTAGACGACATTCCACCGAGAGGGCCCAGAGTATATCTATCCGTCATCGGGATGGACAAATCCCCTTGTTGATCCATATGCCTCAACTCATACTTTCCGGATACTTAATCCCACCTTTATAACCACCCATTTACGCAGTGGCGTTTGATGTAATCAAAGTACCTTTCCGGTATAAGTGATTTACATGATCTCATGGTCATAAGGACTAGGTAACTATGTATCGAAAGCTTATAGCAAATAACTTAATGACGTGATCTTATGCTACGCTTAATTGGGTGTGTCCATTACATCATTCATACAATGATATAACCTTGTTATTAATAACATCCAATGTTCATGATTATGAAACTAATCATCTATTAATCAACAAGCTAGTTAAGAGGCTTACTAGGGACTCTTTGTTTGTTTACATAACACACATGTATCAATGTTTCGGTTAATACAATTATAGCATGGTATATAAACATTTATCATAAACATAAAGATATATAATAACCACTTTTATTATTGCCTCTTGGGCATATCTCCAACAGTCTCCCACTTGCACTAGAGTCAATAATCTAGATTACATTGTAATGTACCTAACACCCGGTGTTGGTCATGCTTTGCCCTAGGGAGAGCTTTAGTCAACGGATCTGCTACATTCAGATCAGTGTGTACTTTGCAAATCTTTACTTCTCCATCTTCGATGTACTCGCGAATCGAGTGGTAACGCAGCTTGATATGCTTCAGCCTCTTGTGTGACCTTGGTTCTTGTGCATTGGCGATGGCACCCATGTTGTCACAGTAGATGACTAGTGGGTCCAATGCACTAGAACCACACCGAGCTCTACAATGAACCTCTTCATCCATACGCTTCCGATGAAGCCTCTGAAGCCGCTATGTACTCCGATTCTGTCGAGGATTTCGCCATGCACTGCTTCGAGCTTGCCCAGCTTACTGCAGCACCATTCAATATAAACACGTACCCAGATTGTGACTTAGAGTCATCAGGATCAGTGTTCCAACTTGCATCGGTGTAACTTGTTACAACGAGCTCTTGGTCACCTCCATAACAAAGAAACATATCCTTAGTTCTTTTCAAGTACTTCGGATATTCTTGACCGCTGTCCAGTGTTCCATTCCTGGATCACTTTGATATCTGCTAGTCAAACTAACAGCATGTGCTATATCCGGTCTTGTACATAGCATGGCATACATGATAGAGCCTACTGCCGAGGCATAGGGGATCTAACTCATCCTTTCTCTTTCTGCCGTAGCCGGTCCTTGAGTCTTACTCAAGACCTTGCCTGGTAACATAGGTAAGAATCCTTTCTTACTTTCGTCCATTCTAAACTTCTTCAGAATCTTGTCCAGGTATGTACTCTGATAGCCCTATTAGACGTCTTGATCTATCTCTATAAATCTTGATGCCTAATATGTATGATGCTTCACCAAGGTCTTTCATTGAAAAACTATTATTCAAATAACCCTTTACACTGCTTAATAGTTCTATATCATTCCCAATCAATAATATGTCATCTACATATAATATCAGGAATGCTACATAGCTCCCACTCACTTTCTTGTAAATACAGGCCTCTCCATGACACTGTATAAACCCGAAGTCTTTGATCACCTTATCAAAACGTCGGTTCCAACTTCTCGATGCTTGCTTCAGTCCATAGATTGAACGCTGAAGTTTGCATACTTTGTCAGCATTTTTAGGATCGACAAAACCTTTGGGTTGTACCATATACAACTCTTCCTCAATGTCTCCATTAAGGAACGCCGTTTTGACATCCATCTGCCAAATCTCATAATCGAAAAATGCAGCTATTGCTAACAAAATCCTCACAGATTTTAGCTTCGCTACTGTGAGAAAGTCTCATCGTAGTCAACACCTTGAATTTGTCGGAAACCCTTTGCGACAAGTCGAGCTTTATAGACAGTAATATTACCATCAGCATCTGTTTTTCTTTGAAGATCCATTTATTCTCGACAGCCTTGCGGCTATCAGGTAAGTCTACCAAAGTCCATACTTTGTTATCATACATGGATCCCATTTCGGATTTCATGGCTTCTTGCCATTTGTTGGAATCTGGGCTCATCATCGCTTCTTCATACGTCGCAGGGTCTTCATCATTGTTATCCACAATCATGACATTTAGACAAGGATCATACCAATCTGGAGTGGCACGATCCCTTGTCGATCTGCGAGGTTCAGTAGCTGTCTCATTTGAAGTTTCATGATCATTATCATTAGCTTGTTGGTGTAGGTGGTACAGAACATTTTCCGGTACTGCGCTACTCTGATCAACGAGTAGAGATTCTTCAATCTCATCGAGTTCTACTTTCTTCCAGTCACTTCTTTAGTGAGAAATTCTTTCTCAAGAAAGGTTCCGTTCTTAGCAACAAAGATCTTGCCTTCGGATCTGTGATAGAAAGTGTAACCTATAGTTTCCTTAGGGTATCCTATGAAGACGCATTTCTCCGCTTTGGGTTCTAGCTTGTCCGGTTGTAACTTTTTTACATAGGCTTCGCAACCCCAAACTTTTAGGAACGACAGCTTAGGTTTCTTGTTAAACCATAATTCATACGGTGTCGTTTCAACGGATTTTGATGGTGCTCTATTTAAAGTGAATGCGGCTGTCTCTAATGCATAACTCCAAAATGATAAAGGTAAATCAGTAAGAGACATCATAGAACGAACCATATCTAAGAGAGTTCGATTACGACGTTCGGACACACCGTTTCGTTGTGGTGTTCCCGGCGGTGTCAATTGTGAAAGTATTCAGCATTTCTTTAAATGCATGCCAAACTCATAACTCAGATATTCACCTCGATCAGATCGTAGAAATTTAATCTTCTTGTTACGTTGATTTTCTACTTCACTTTGGAATTCCTTAAACTTCTCGAAAGTTTCGGATTTATGTTTCATTAAATAGATATACCCATATCTACTCAAATCATCTGTGAAGGTTAGAACATAACGATAACCACCGCGCGATGCTACACTCATTGGTCCACACACATCTGTATGTATGATTTCCAATAAGTCAGTAGCTCGCTCCATCATACCCGAGAATGGAGTCTTAGTCATTTTTCCCATCAGACATGCTTCGCATCTATCAAGTGACTCAAAGTCAAGTGATTCAAGTAATCCATCGGTATGGAGTTTCTTCATGCGTTTCACTCCAATATGACCAAGACGACAGTGCCACATATAAGTAGAATTATCATTCAATTTAATTCGCTTAGCATCAATGTTATGTATATGTGTATCACTACTATCGAGATCTAACAGAAATAAGCCATTCTTTCGGTGCTCGACCATAAAAGATATTATTCATAAAAATAGAACAACCATTATTCTCAGACTTGAATGAATAACCGTCTTGCATTAAACAAGATCCTGATATAATGTTCATGCTTAACGGGTACAAAATAACAATTATTTAGGCTTAAAACTAATCCCGAAGGTAGATGTAGAGGAAGTGTGCCGACAATCACATCGACTTTGGATCCATTTCCAACGCGCATCGTCACTTCATCCTTCAGTAGTCTTCGTTTATTCTTTAGTTCCTGTTTCGAGTTACAAATATGAGCAACCGAACCAGTATCAAATACCCAGGTACTAGTACGAGAACCATGAGATAAACATCTATAACATGTATATCGATATACCTTCTTTCTTCTTCTTGACAAGGCCGCTCTTCAGATCCGCCAAATACTTGGAGCAATTACGCTTCCAGTGTCCCTTCTCCTTGCGGTAATAGCACTCAGCATCAGGCTTAGGGCCAGACTTAGGTTTCACAGGAGGCGTGGCAGCTTTCTTGCCACCCTTCTTGAATTTTCCCTTAGACTTGCCCTGTTTCTTGAAAGCTGGTGGTCTTGTTGACCATCAACACTTGGTGCTCTTTCTTGATCTCAATCTCAGCAGCTTTTAGCATGCCAAAGAGTTCAGGAAACTCCTTGTTCATGTTCTGCATATTGTAGTTCATCACAAAGTTCTTGTAACTTGGTGGCAGTGATTGAAGGACACGATTAATCCCCAGTCTGTTAGGAATCACTATTCCCAAGTCACTGAGTTTCTTCGCATGCCCGGTCATGACGAGCATGTGCTCACTAATGGAGCTGCCTTCTTCCATCATACAGCTGAAAAAATGTTTCGATGCTTCATAGCATTCCACGGCCGCATGAGTCTCAAAAATAGTCTTCAACTCTTTCATCAACTCATGAGGATCGTGGTGCTCAAAACGTTTTTGAAGATCGGATTCCAGACTGCATAAGATGGCACACTGAACTTGAGAGTACCGACTTTTCAGAGTCGCGTAAACATTTTTTTACTCATCATTCAGTTTCTAGGCAGGGGGGTCACCTAGCGGCATCAAGCACATAATTGCAGATTTCCGCCATTGAGGGATGACGAGACGGTGAAGTTGCTACCGTTGCTCTGTGTTTTCTTAAGGCTCTCTTTGAATTGGGTAAAATCACAATCATATGCTTGCAATACGCTACACACTAGTTTATGCAATAGACTAAGTTCAAATGATTAAATATGAGTTCAAAGAACTCCAATTTTAATTCAACAATCTAGGTAAAAATCTGGTGCAACTATCACTACCTACTCAAATTCATCACAACCATGTCCCATCATCACGAGACGAGACAAGATGATAATTTCAACCCTGAACTATGCATCAAGTTGATCATGATCCTCACATACCAATCGGTGAAGTTCTATGCTCATTCTCACTGGTGAGACGGACCAATAGACAATTGAGTACCCTAGGTGTAGCATTGTCCACACTTAATATCTACATGAGACAAGATGTCAATGTTGCCGATGCTCTATTCATCACCCACCATGTCATCATCCACTAGTATCCGCCAAACGCACAAGATCTACCCGCAACGAGTGCTTGACATACTAAGGATGAACACTTTATTATCTTGAAATTTTAGTGAGAGGGATCATCTTATAATGCTACCGTCGCGATCTAAGCAAAATAAGATGCATAAAGGATTAACATCACATGCAGTTCATATGTGATATGATATGGCCCTTTGTCTTTGCGCCTTTGATCTTCATCTCCAAAGCACGGACATGATCTCCATCATCAACGGGCATGATCTCCATCATCGTCGGCGAAGCACCAAGGTCAATGGCGCCGTCTTCATGATCGTCCTCCATGTAGCAACTATTACAACTACTTTGAAATACTACTCAACATGAAATTTAAAGACAACCATAAGGCTCCTGCCGGTTGCCACAATACAATAATGATCATCTCATACATAGTCATCATCACATTATGGCCATCTCATCACCAAACCCTGCAAAAACAAGTTAGACGTTCTCTAATTTGGTTTGCATATTTTACGTGGTTTAGGGTTTTCGAGTAAGATCCAATCTACCTACGAACATGAACCACAACGGTGATACTAGTGTTGTCAATAGAAGAGTAAATTGAATCTTCACTATAGTAGGAGAGACAGACACCCGCAAAGCCACTTATGCAATACAAGTTGCATGTCGCGTGGAGCAAATCTCATGAACGCGGTCATGTAAAGTTAGCCCGAGCCGCTTCATCCCACTATGCCACAAAGATGCAAAGTACTCAACTAAAGATAACAAGAGCATCAACGCCCACAAACCATTGTGTTCTACTCGTGCAACCATCTATGCATAGACACGGCTCGATACCACTGTAGGATAACGTAGCATAGAAAAACAAAATTTTTCCTACGGCGAACACGCAATCCAAGCCAAGATGCAATCTAGAAGACGGTAGCAACGAGGGGGTCGAGTCTCACCCTTGAAGAGATTCCAAAGCCTACAAGAGGAGGCTCTTGTTGCTGCGGTAGACGTTCACTTGCCGCTTGCAAAAGCGCGTAGAAGATCTTGATCACGATCGGTTCCGGCGCCACGAACGGGCAGCACCTCCGTACTCGGTCACACGTTCGGTTGTTGATGAAGACGACGTCCACCTCCCCGTTCCAGCGGGCAGCGGAAGTAGTAGCTCCTCTTGAATCCGACAGCACGACGGCGTGGTGTCGGTGGCGGTGGAGAAATCCGGCGGAGCTTCGCTAAGCGTGCGGGATATGGTGGAGGAGCGGGGCGCTAGGGTTTGGGGAGAGGGGGTGGCCGGCCACGGGGGGCGGCCAAGGTGGTGGCTTTGGTGTGGCCGGCCCCCTCCCCTATGCCCCTCATTATATAGGTGGAAGCCCCAAGTGTTGGACTACAAGTCTCCGAATAAGACCCGAACCCAAAACCTTCCATATGGTGGGAAACCTTCCCAAGCTAGGATTCCCACTAGAGGTGGGAATTCCACCTACCATAAGGGGGGGGGTGGCCGGCCCCTTATGGTGGAGTCCACTTGGGACTCCACCCCACTAGGGTTGGCCGGCCATGGAGGTGGAGTCCCATGTGGACTCCACCTTCCTTGGTGGTGTTCTTCCGGACTTTTCTAGAACCTTCTAGAACCTTCCATAGAACCTTCCGAATCATTTTAATACACATAAAATGACATCCTATATATGAATCTTATTCTCCGGACCATTCCGGAACTCCTCGTGATGTCCGGGATCACATCCGGGACTCCGAACAAATATTCCAACTCCATTCCATATTCAAGTTCTACCATTTCAACATCCAACTTTAAGTGTGTCACCCTACGGTTCGCGAACTATGCGGACATGGTTGAGTACTCACTCCGACCAATAACCAATAGCGGGATCTGGAGATCCATAATGGCTCCCACATATTCAACGATGACTTTAGTGATCGAATGAACCATTCACATACGATACCAATTCCCTTTGTCACGCGATATTTTACTTGTCCGAGGTTTGATCATCGGTATCACACTATACCTTGTTCAACCTCGTCTCCTGACAAGTACTCTTTACTCGTACCGTGGTATGTGGTCTCTTATGTACTTATTCATATGCTTGCAAGACATTAGACGACATTCCACCGAGAGGGCCCAGAGTATATCTATCCGTCATCGGGATGGACAAATCCCACTGTTGATCCATATGCCTCAACTCATACTTTCCGGATACTTAATCCTACCTTTATAACCACCCATTTACGCAGTGGCGTTTGATGTAATCAAAGTACCTTTCCGGTATAAGTGATTTACATGATCTCATGGTCATAAGGACTAGGTAACTATGTATCGAAAGCTTATAGCAAATAACTTAATGACGTGATCTTATGCTACGCTTAATTGGGTGTGTCCATTACATCATTCATACAATGATATAACCTTGTTATTAATAACATCCAATGTTCATGATTATGAAACTAATCATCTATTAATCAACAAGCTAGTTAAGAGGCTTACTAGGGACTCTTTGTTTGTTTACATAACACACATGTATCAATGTTTCGGTTAATACAATTATAGCATGGTATATAAACATTTATCATAAACATAAAGATATATAATAACCACTTTTATTATTGCCTCTTGGGCATATCTCCAACAGTCTCCCACTTGCACTAGAGTCAATAATCTAGATTACATTGTAATGTACCTAACACCCATGGCATTCTGGTGTTGGTCATGCTTTGCCCTAGGGAGAGCTTTAGTCAACGGATCTGCTACATTCAGATCAGTGTGTACTTTGCAAATCTTTACTTCTCCATCTTCGATGTACTCGCGAATCGAGTGGTAACGCAGCTTGATATGCTTCAGCCTCTTGTGTGACCTTGGTTCTTGTGCATTGGCGATGGCACCCATGTTGTCACAGTAGATGACTAGTGGGTCCAATGCACTAGGAACCACACCGAGCTCTACAATGAACCTCTTCATCCATACCGCTTCTGATGAAGCCTCTGAAGCCGCTATGTACTCCGATTCTGTTGAGGATTTCGCCACCGTGCACTGCTTCGAGCTTGCCCAGCTTACTGCAGCACCATTCAATATAAACACGTACCCAGATTGTGACTTAGAGTCATCAGGATCAGTGTTCCAACTTGCATCGGTGTAACTTGTTACAACGAGCTCTTGGTCACCTCCATAACAAAGAAACATATCCTTAGTTCTTTTCAAGTACTTCAGGATATTCTTGACCGCTGTCCAGTGTTCATTCCTGGATCACTTTGATATCTGCTAGTCAAACTAACAGCATGTGCTATATCCGGTCTTGTACATAGCATGGCATACATGATAGAGCCTACTGCCGAGGCATAGGGGATCTGACTCATCCTTTCTCTTTCTTCTGCCGTAGCCGGTCCTTGAGTCTTACTCAAGACCTTGCCTGGTAACATAGGTAAGAATCCTTTCTTACTTTCGTCCATTCTAAACTTCTTTAGAATCTTGTCCAGGTATGTACTCTGTGATAGCCCTATTAGACGTCTTGATCTATCTCTATAAATCTTGATGCCTAATATGTATGATGCTTCACCAAGGTCTTTCATTGAAAAACTATTATTCAAATAACCCTTTACACTGCTTAATAGTTCTATATCATTCCCAATCAATAATATGTCATCTACATATAATATCAGGAATGCTACAGAGCTCCCACTCACTTTCTTGTAAATACAGGCCTCTCCATGACACTGTATAAACCCGAAGTCTTTGATCACCTTATCAAAACGTCGGTTCCAACTTCTCGATGCTTGCTTCAGTCCATAGATTGAACGCTGAAGTTTGCATACTTTGTCAGCATTTTTAGGATCGACAAAACCTTTGGGTTGTACCATATACAACTCTTCCTCAATGTCTCCATTAAGGAACGCCGTTTTGACATCCATCTGCCAAATCTCATAATCGAAAAATGCAGCTATTGCTAACAAAATCCTCACAGATTTTAGCTTCGCTACAGGTGAGAAAGTCTCATCGTAGTCAACACCTTGAATTTGTCGGAAACCCTTTGCGACAAGTCGAGCTTTATAGACAGTAATATTACCATCAGCATCTGTTTTTCTTTTGAAGATCCATTTATTCTCGACAGCCTTGCGGCTATCAGGTAAGTCTACCAAAGTCCATACTTTGTTATCATACATGGATCCCATTTCGGATTTCATGGCTTCTTGCCATTTGTTGGAATCTGGGCTCATCATCGCTTCTTCATACGTCGCAGGGTCTTCATCATTGTTATCCACAATCATGACATTTAGACAAGGATCATACCAATCTGGAGTGGCACGATCCCTTGTCGATCTGCGAGGTTCAGTAGCTGTCTCATTTGAAGTTTCATGATCATTATCATTAGCTTCCTCTGTTGCCGGTGTAGGTGGTACAGGAACATTTTCCGGTACTGCGCTACTCTGATCAACGAGTAGAGATTCTTCAATCTCATCGAGTTCTACTTTTCTTCCAGTCACTTCTTTAGTGAGAAATTCTTTCTCAAGAAAGGTTCCGTTCTTAGCAACAAAGATCTTGCCTTCGGATCTGTGATAGAAAGTGTACCCTATAGTTTCCTTAGGGTATCCTATGAAGACGCATTTCTCCGCTTTGGGTTCTAGCTTGTCCGGTTGTAACTTTTTTACATAGGCTTCGCAACCCCAAACTTTTAGGAACGACAGCTTAGGTTTCTTATTAAACCATAATTCATACGGTGTCGTTTCAACGGATTTTGATGGTGCTCTATTTAAAGTGAATGCGGCTGTCTCTAATGCATAACTCCAAAATGATAAAGGTAAATCAGTAAGAGACATCATAGAACGAACCATATCTAAGAGAGTTCGATTACGACGTTCGGACACACCGTTTCGTTGTGGTGTTCCCGGCGGTGTCAATTGTGAAAGTATTCCGCATTTCTTTAAATGCATGCCAAACTCATAACTCAGATATTCACCTCCGCGATCAGATCGTAGAAATTTAATCTTCTTGTTACGTTGATTTTCTACTTCACTTTGGAATTCCTTAAACTTCTCGAAAGTTTCGGATTTATGTTTCATTAAATAGATATACCCATATCTACTCAAATCATCTGTGAAGGTTAGAACATAACGATAACCACCGCGCGATGCTACACTCATTGGTCCACACACATCTGTATGTATGATTTCCAATAAGTCAGTAGCTCGCTCCATCATACCCGAGAATGGAGTCTTAGTCATTTTTCCCATCAGACATGCTTCGCATCTATCAAGTGACTCAAAGTCAAGTGATTCAAGTAATCCATCGGTATGGAGTTTCTTCATGCGTTTCACTCCAATATGACCAAGACGACAGTGCCACATATAAGTAGAATTATCATTCAATTTAATTCGCTTAGCATCAATGTTATGTATATGTGTATCACTACTATCGAGATCTAACAGAAATAAGCCATTCTTTTGTGGTGCTCGACCATAAAAGATATTATTCATAAAAATAGAACAACCATTATTCTCAGACTTGAATGAATAACCGTCTTGCATTAAACAAGATCCTGATATAATGTTCATGCTTAACGCGGGTACAAAATAACAATTATTTAGGCTTAAAACTAATCCCGAAGGTAGATGTAGAGGAAGTGTGCCGACTGCGATCACATCGACTTTGGATCCATTTCCAACGCGCATCGTCACTTCATCCTTCAGTAGTCTTCGTTTATTCTTTAGTTCCTGTTTCGAGTTACAAATATGAGCAACCGAACCAGTATCAAATACCCAGGTACTAGAACGAGAACCAGTGAGATAAACATCTATAACATGTATATCAGATATACCTTCTCTTCTTCTTGACAAGGCCGCTCTTCAGATCCGCCAAATACTTGGAGCAATTACGCTTCCAGTGTCCCTTCTCCTTGCAGTAATAGCACTCAGCATCAGGCTTAGGGCCAGACTTAGGTTTCACAGGAGGCGTGGCAGCTTTCTTGCCACCCTTCTTGAATTTTCCCTTAGACTTGCCCTGTTTCTTGAAACTGGTGGTCTTGTTGACCATCAACACTTGGTGCTCTTTCTTGATCTCAATCTCAGCAGCTTTTAGCATGCCAAAGAGTTCAGGAAACTCCTTGTTCATGTTCTGCATATTGTAGTTCATCACAAAGTTCTTGTAACTTGGTGGCAGTGATTGAAGGACACGATTAATCCCCAGTCTGTTAGGAATCACTATTCCCAAGTCACTGAGTTTCTTCGCATGCCCGGTCATGACGAGCATGTGCTCACTAATGGAGCTGCCTTCTTCCATCATACAGCTGAAAAAGTGTTTCGATGCTTCATAGCATTCCACGGCCGCATGAGTCTCAAAAATAGTCTTCAACTCTTTCATCAACTCATGAGGATCGTGGTGCTCAAAACGTTTTTGAAGATCGGATTCCAGACTGCATAAGATGGCACACTGAACTTGAGAGTACCGAGTTTTCCGAGTCGCGTAAACATTCTTTACTTCATCGGTTTCAGTTTCTGCAGGAGGGTCACCTAGCGGTGCATCAAGCACATATTGCAGATTTCCGCCATTGAGGAAGATCCTCACATGACGGAACCAGTCGGTGAAGTTGCTACCGTTGCTCTTAAGCTTTTCTTTCTCTAGGAACTGGTTAAAATTGATTGGGGACGCCATATCTACAACATATTTGCAATAGTTTAGACTAAGTTTATGACAAATTGAGTTCAAATTTTAATTCAACATAATTAAAAATCTAGGTGAACTCCCACTCAAAACAATATCCCTCGCATTGTCTTAGTGATCACACGAACCAAATCCATCACACCTATGCCCGATCATCACGAGACAAGATGTAATTTCAATGGCGAACACTCAAAGTGTTCATCATATCAATCATATGATTCATGCTCTACCTTTCGGTATCACGTGTTCCGAGACCATGTCTGTACATGCTAGGCTCGTCAAGGCCACCTTAGTATCCGCATGTGCAAAAACTTGCACCCGTTGTATGCACTTGTTGATTCTATCACACCCGATCATCACGAGATGCTTCGAAACGACAAGTCTTGGCAACGGTGCTACTAAGGATGAACACTTTATTATCTTGAAATTTTAGTGAGAGGGATCATCTTATAATGCTACCGTCGCGATCTAAGCAAAATAAGATGCATAAAAGGATTAACATCACATGCAGTTCATATGTGATATGATATGGCCCTTTTGTCTTTGCGCCTTTGATCTTCATCTCCAAAGCACGGACATGATCTCCATCATCAACGGGCATGATCTCCATCATCGTCGGCGAAGCACCAAGGTCAATGGCGCCGTCTTCATGATCGTCCTCCATGTAGCAACTATTACAACTACTTTGAAATACTACTCAACATGAAATTTAAAGACAACCATAAGGCTCCTGCCGGTTGCCACAATACAATAATGATCATCTCATACATAGTCATCATCACATTATGGCCATATCACATCACCAAACCCTGCAAAAACAAGTTAGACGTTCTCTAATTTGGTTTGCATATTTTACGTGGTTTAGGGTTTTCGAGTAAGATCCAATCTACCTACGAACATGAACCACAACGGTGATACTAGTGTTGTCAATAGAAGAGTAAATTGAATCTTCACTATAGTAGGAGAGACAGACACCCGCAAAGCCACTTATGCAATACAAGTTGCATGTCGAGCGTGGAGCAAATCTCATGAACGCGGTCATGTAAAGTTAGCCCGAGCCGCTTCATCCCACTATGCCACAAAGATGCAAAGTACTCAACTAAAGATAACAAGAGCATCAACGCCCACAAACCATTGTGTTCTACTCGTGCAACCATCTATGCATAGACACGGCTCTGATACCACTGTAGGATAACGTAGCATAGAAAACAAAAATTTTCCTACGGCGAACACGCAATCCAAGCCAAGATGCAATCTAGAAGACGGTAGCAACGAGGGGATTATCGAGTCTCACCCTTGAAGAGATTCCAAAGCCTACAAGAGGAGGCTCTTGTTGCTGCGGTAGACGTTCACTTGCCGCTTGCAAAAGCGCGTAGAAGATCTTGATCACGATCGGTTCCGGCGCCACGAACGGGCAGCACCTCCGTACTCGGTCACACGTTCGGTTGTTGATGAAGACGACGTCCACCTCCCCGTTCCAGCGGGCAGCGGAAGTAGTAGCTCCTCTTGAATCCGACAGCACGACGGCGTGGTGTCGGTGGCGGTGGAGAAATCCGGCGGAGCTTCGCTAAGCGTGCGGGATATGGTGGAGGAGCGGGGCGCTAGGGTTTGGGGAGAGGGGGTGGCCGGCCACTAAAGGGGGCGGCCAAGGTGGTGGCTTTGGTGTGGCCGGCCCCCTCCCCTATGCCCCTCATTATATAGGTGGAAGCCCCAAGTGTTGACTACAAGTCTTCGAATAAGACCCGAACCCAAAACCTTCCATATGGTGGGAAACCTTCCCAAGCTAGGATTCCCACTAGAGGTGGGAATTCCACCTACCATATGGGGGGGTGGCCGGCCCCTTATGGGGAGTCCACTTGGGACTCCACCCCACTAGGGTTGGCCGGCCATGGAGGTGGAGTCCCATGTGGACTCCACCTTCCTTGGTGGTTTCTTCCGGACTTTTCTAGAACCTTCTAGAACCTTCCATAGAACCTTCCGAATCATTTTAATTCACATAAAATGACATCCTATATATGAATCTTATTCTCCGGACCATTCCGGAACTCCTCGTGATGTCCGGGATCACATCCGGGACTCCGAACAAATATTCCAACTCCATTCCATATTCAAGTTCTACCATTTCAACATCCAACTTTAAGTGTGTCACCCTACGGTTCGCGAACTATGCGGACATGGTTGAGTACTCACTCCGACCAATAACCAATAGCGGGATCTGGAGATCCATAATGGCTCCCACATATTCAACGATGACTTTAGTGATCGAATGAACCATTCACATACGATACCAATTCCCTTTGTCACGCGATATTTTACTTGTCCGAGGTTTGATCATCGGTATCACACTATACCTTGTTTAACCTCGTCTCCTGACAAGTACTCTTTACTCGTACCGTGGTATGTGGTCTCTTATGAACTTATTCATATGCTTGCAAGACATTAGACGACATTCCACCGAGAGGGCCCAGAGTATATCTATCCGTCATCGGGATGGACAAATCCCACTGTTGATCCATATGCCTCAACTCATACTTTCCGGATACTTAATCCCACCTTTATAACCACCCATTTACGCAGTGGCGTTTGATGTAATCAAAGTACCTTTCCGGTATAAGTGATTTACATGATCTCATGGTCATAAGGACTAGGTAACTATGTATCGAAAGCTTATAGCAAATAACTTAATGACGTGATCTTATGCTACGCTTAATTGGGTGTGTCCATTACATCATTCATACAATGATATAACCTTGTTATTAATAACATCCAATGTTCATGATTATGAAACTAATCATCTATTAATCAACAAGCTAGTTAAGAGGCTTACTAGGGACTCTTTGTTGTTTACATAACATGTACAATGTTTCAGTTAATACAATTATAGCATGGTATATAAACATTTATCATAAACATAAAGATATATAATAACCACTTTTATTATTGCCTCTTGGGCATATCTCCAACAGTCTCCCACTTGCACTAGAGTCAATAATCTAGATTACATTGTAATGTACCTAACACCCATGGCATTCTGGTGTTGGTCATGCTTTGCCCTAGGGAGAGCTTTAGTCAACGGATCTGCTACATTCAGATCAGTGTGTACTTTGCAAATCTTTACTTCTCCATCTTCGATGTACTCGCGAATCGAGTGGTAACGCAGCTTGATATGCTTCAGCCTCTTGTGTGACCTTGGTTCTTGTGCATTGGCGATGGCACCCATGTTGTCACAGTAGATGACTAGTGGGTCCAATGCACTAGGAACCACACCGAGCTCTACAATGAACCTCTTCATCCATACCGCTTCTGATGAAGCCTCTGAAGCCGCTATGTACTCCGATTCTGTTGAGGATTTCGCCACCGTGCACTGCTTCGAGCTTGCCCAGCTTACTGCAGCACCATTCAATATAAACACGTACCCAGATTGTGACTTAGAGTCATCAGGATCAGTGTTCCAACTTGCATCGGTGTAACTTGTTACAACGAGCTCTTGGTCACCTCCATAACAAAGAAACATATCCTTAGTTCTTTTCAAGTACTTCAGGATATTCTTGACCGCTGTCCAGTGTTCCATTCCTGGATCACTTTGATATCTGCTAGTCAAACTAACAGCATGTGCTATATCCGGTCTTGTACATAGCATGGCATACATGATAGAGCCTACTGCCGAGGCATAGGGGATCTGACTCATCCTTTCTCTTTCTTCTGCCGTAGCCGGTCCTTGAGTCTTACTCAAGACCTTGCCTGGTAACATAGGTAAGAATCCTTTCTTACTTTCGTCCATTCTAAACTTCTTCAGAATCTTGTCCAGGTATGTACTCTGTGATAGCCCTATTAGACGTCTTGATCTATCTCTATAAATCTTGATGCCTAATATGTATGATGCTTCACCAAGGTCTTTCATTGAAAAACTATTATTCAAATAACCCTTTACACTGCTTAATAGTTCTATATCATTCCCAATCAATAATATGTCATCTACATATAATATCAGGAATGCTACAGAGCTCCCACTCACTTTCTTGTAAATACAGGCCTCTCCATGACACTGTATAAACCCGAAGTCTTTGATCACCTTATCAAAACGTCGGTTCCAACTTCTCGATGCTTGCTTCAGTCCATAGATTGAACGCTGAAGTTTGCATACTTTGTCAGCATTTTTAGGATCGACAAAACCTTTGGGTTGTACCATATACAACTCTTCCTCAATGTCTCCATTAAGGAACGCCGTTTTGACATCCATCTGCCAAATCTCATAATCGAAAAATGCAGCTATTGCTAACAAAATCCTCACAGATTTTAGCTTCGCTACAGGTGAGAAAGTCTCATCGTAGTCAACACCTTGAATTTGTCGGAAACCCTTTGCGACAAGTCGAGCTTTATAGACAGTAATATTACCATCAGCATCTGTTTTTCTTTTGAAGATCCATTTATTCTCGACAGCCTTGCGGCTATCAGGTAAGTCTACCAAAGTCCATACTTTGTTATCATACATGGATCCCATTTCGGATTTCATGGCTTCTTGCCATTTGTTGGAATCTGGGCTCATCATCGCTTCTTCATACGTCGCAGGGTCTTCATCATTGTTATCCACAATCATGACATTTAGACAAGGATCATACCAATCTGGAGTGGCACGATCCCTTGTCGATCTGCGAGGTTCAGTAGCTGTCTCATTTGAAGTTTCATGATCATTATCATTAGCTTCCTCTGTTGCCGGTGTAGGTGGTACAGGAACATTTTCCGGTACTGCGCTACTCTGATCAACGAGTAGAGATTCTTCAATCTCATCGAGTTCTACTTTTCTTCCAGTCACTTCTTTAGTGAGAAATTCTTTCTCAAGAAAGGTTCCGTTCTTAGCAACAAAGATCTTGCCTTCGGATCTGTGATAGAAAGTGTACCCTATAGTTTCCTTAGGGTATCCTATGAAGACGCATTTCTCCGCTTTGGGTTCTAGCTTGTCCGGTTGTAACTTTTTTACATAGGCTTCGCAACCCCAAACTTTTAGGAACGACAGCTTAGGTTTCTTATTAAACCATAATTCATACGGTGTCGTTTCAACGGATTTTGATGGTGCTCTATTTAAAGTGAATGCGGCTGTCTCTAATGCATAACTCCAAAATGATAAAGGTAAATCAGTAAGAGACATCATAGAACGAACCATATCTAAGAGAGTTCGATTACGACGTTCGGACACACCGTTTCGTTGTGGTGTTCCCGGCGGTGTCAATTGTGAAAGTATTCCGCATTTCTTTAAATGCATGCCAAACTCATAACTCAGATATTCACCTCCGCGATCAGATCGTAGAAATTTAATCTTCTTGTTACGTTGATTTTCTACTTCACTTTGGAATTCCTTAAACTTCTCGAAAGTTTCGGATTTATGTTTCATTAAATAGATATACCCATATCTACTCAAATCATCTGTGAAGGTTAGAACATAACGATAACCACCGCGCGATGCTACACTCATTGGTCCACACACATCTGTATGTATGATTTCCAATAAGTCAGTAGCTCGCTCCATCATACCCGAGAATGGAGTCTTAGTCATTTTTCCCATCAGACATGCTTCGCATCTATCAAGTGACTCAAAGTCAAGTGATTCAAGTAATCCATCGGTATGGAGTTTCTTCATGCGTTTCACTCCAATATGACCAAGACGACAGTGCCACATATAAGTAGAATTATCATTCAATTTAATTCGCTTAGCATCAATGTTATGTATATGTGTATCACTACTATCGAGATCTAACAGAAATAAGCCATTCTTTTCAGGTGCTCGACCATAAAAGATATTATTCATAAAAATAGAACAACCATTATTCTCAGACTTGAATGAATAACCGTCTTGCATTAAACAAGATCCTGATATAATGTTCATGCTCAACGCGGGTACAAAATAACAATTATTTAGGCTTAAAACTAATCCCGAAGGTAGATGTAGAGGAAGTGTGCCGACAGCGATCACATCGACTTTGGATCCATTTCCAACGCGCATCGTCACTTCATCCTTCAGTAGTCTTCGTTTATTCTTTAGTTCCTGTTTCGAGTTACAAATATGAGCAACCGAACCAGTATCAAATACCCAGGTACTAGAACGAGAACCAGTGAGATAAACATCTATAACATGTATATCAGATATACCTTCTTTCTTCTTCTTGACAAGGCCGCTCTTCAGATCCGCCAAATACTTGGAGCAATTACGCTTCCAGTGTCCCTTCTCCTTGCAGTAATAGCACTCAGCATCAGGCTTAGGGCCAGACTTAGGTTTCACAGGAGGCGTGGCAGCTTTCTTGCCACCCTTCTTGAATTTTCCCTTAGACTTGCCCTGTTTCTTGAAACTGGTGGTCTTGTTGACCATCAACACTTGGTGCTCTTTCTTGATCTCAATCTCAGCAGCTTTTAGCATGCCAAAGAGTTCAGGAAACTCCTTGTTCATGTTCTGCATATTGTAGTTCATCACAAAGTTCTTGTAACTTGGTGGCAGTGATTGAAGGACACGATTAATCCCCAGTCTGTTAGGAATCACTATTCCCAAGTCACTGAGTTTCTTCGCATGCCCGGTCATGACGAGCATGTGCTCACTAATGGAGCTGCCTTCTTCCATCATACAGCTGAAAAAATGTTTCGATGCTTCATAGCATTCCACGGCCGCATGAGTCTCAAAAATAGTCTTCAACTCTTTCATCAACTCATGAGGATCGTGGTGCTCAAAACGTTTTTGAAGATCGGATTCCAGACTGCATAAGATGGCACACTGAACTTGAGAGTACCGAGTTTTCCGAGTCGCGTAAACATTCTTTACTTCATCGGTTTCAGTTTCTGCAGGAGGGTCACCTAGCGGTGCATCAAGCACATATTGCAGATTTCCGCCATTGAGGAAGATCCTCACATGACGGAACCAGTCGGTGAAGTTGCTACCGTTGCTCTTAAGCTTTTCTTTCTCTAGGAACTGGTTAAAATTGATTGGGGACGCCATATCTACAACATATTTGCAATAGTTTAGACTAAGTTTATGACAAATTGAGTTCAAATTTTAATTCAACATAATTAAAAATCTAGGTGAACTCCCACTCAAAACAATATCCCTCGCATTGTCTTAGTGATCACACGAACCAAATCCATCACACCTATGCCCGATCATCACGAGACAAGATGTAATTTCAATGGCGAACACTCAAAGTGTTCATCATATCAATCATATGATTCATGCTCTACCTTTCGGTATCACGTGTTCCGAGACCATGTCTGTACATGCTAGGCTCGTCAAGGCCACCTTAGTATCCGCTTGTGCAAAACTGACTTGCACCCGTTGTATGCACTTGTTGATTCTATCACACCCGATCATCACGAGATGCTTCGAAACGACAAGTCTTGGCAACGGTGCTACTAAGGATGAACACTTTATTATCTTGAAATTTTAGTGAGAGGGATCATCTTATAATGCTACCGTCGCGATCTAAGCAAAATAAGATGCATAAAAGGATTAACATCACATGCAGTTCATATGTGATATGATATGGCCCTTTTGTCTTTGCGCCTTTGATCTTCATCTCCAAAGCACGGACATGATCTCCATCATCAACGGGCATGATCTCCATCATCGTCGGCGAAGCACCAAGGTCAATGGCGCCGTCTTCATGATCGTCCTCCATGTAGCAACTATTACAACTACTTTGAAATACTACTCAACATGAAATTTAAAGACAACCATAAGGCTCCTGCCGGTTGCCACAATACAATAATGATCATCTCATACATAGTCATCATCACATTATGGCCATATCACATCACCAAACCCTGCAAAAACAAGTTAGACGTTCTCTAATTTGGTTTGCATATTTTACGTGGTTTAGGGTTTTCGAGTAAGATCCAATCTACCTACGAACATGAACCACAACGGTGATACTAGTGTTGTCAATAGAAGAGTAAATTGAATCTTCACTATAGTAGGAGAGACAGACACCCGCAAAGCCACTTATGCAATACAAGTTGCATGTCGAGCGTGGAGCAAATCTCATGAACGCGGTCATGTAAAGTTAGCCCGAGCCGCTTCATCCCACTATGCCACAAAGATGCAAAGTACTCAACTAAAGATAACAAGAGCATCAACGCCCACAAACCATTGTGTTCTACTCGTGCAACCATCTATGCATAGACACGGCTCTGATACCACTGTAGGATAACGTAGCATAGAAAACAAAAATTTTCCTACGGCGAACACGCAATCCAAGCCAAGATGCAATCTAGAAGACGGTAGCAACGAGGGGATTATCGAGTCTCACCCTTGAAGAGATTCCAAAGCCTACAAGAGGAGGCTCTTGTTGCTGCGGTAGACGTTCACTTGCCGCTTGCAAAAGCGCGTAGAAGATCTTGATCACGATCGGTTCCGGCGCCACGAACGGGCAGCACCTCCGTACTCGGTCACACGTTCGGTTGTTGATGAAGACGACGTCCACCTCCCCGTTCCCGGGCAGCGGAAGTAGTAGCTCCTCTTGAATCCGACAGCACGACGGCGTGGTGTCGGTGGCGGTGGAGAAATCCGGCGGAGCTTCGCTAAGCGTGCGGGATATGGTGGAGGAGCGGGGCGCTAGGGTTTGGGGAGAGGGGGTGGCCGGCCACTAAGGGGGCGGCCAAGGTGGTGGCTTTGGTGTGTCCGGCCCCCTCCCCTATGCCCCTCATTATATAGGTGGAAGCCCCAAGTGTTGGACTACAAGTCTCCGAATAAGACCCGAACCCAAAACCTTCCATATGGTGGGAAACCTTCCCAAGCTAGGATTCCCACTAGAGGTGGGAATTCCACCTACCATATGGGGGGGTGGCCGGCCCCCTATGGGGGAGTCCACTTGGGACTCCACCCCACTAGGGTTGGCCGGCCATGGAGGTGGAGTCCCATGTGGACTCCACCTTCCTTGGTGTGTTCTTCCGGACTTTTCTAGAACCTTCTAGAACCTTCCATAGAACCTTCCGAATCATTTTAATACACATAAAATGACATCATATATATGAATCTTATTCTCCGGACCATTCCGGAACTCCTCGTGATGTCCGGGATCACATCCGGGACTCCGAACAAATATTCCAACTCCATTCCATATTCAAGTTCTACCATTTCAACATCCAACTTTAAGTGTGTCACCCTACGGTTCGCGAACTATGCGGACATGGTTGAGTACTCACTCCGACCAATAACCAATAGCGGGATCTGGAGATCCATAATGGCTCCCACATATTCAACGATGACTTTAGTGATCGAATGAACCATTCACATACGATACCAATTCCTTTTGTCACGCGATATTTTACTTGTCCGAGGTTTGATCATCGGTATCACACTATACCTTGTTTAACCTCGTCTCCTGACAAGTACTCTTTACTCGTACCGTGGTATGTGGTCTCTTATGAACTTATTCATATGCTTGCAAGACATTAGACGACATTCCACCGAGAGGGCCCAGAGTATATCTATCCGTCATCGGGATGGACAAATCCCACTGTTGATCCATATGCCTCAACTCATACTTTCCGGATACTTAATCCTACCTTTATAACCACCCATTTACGCAGTGGCGTTTGATGTAATCAAAGTACCTTTCCGGTATAAGTGATTTACATGATCTCATGGTCATAAGGACTAGGTAACTATGTATCGAAAGCTTATAGCAAATAACTTAATGACGTGATCTTATGCTACGCTTAATTGGGTGTGTCCATTACATCATTCATACAATGATATAACCTTGTTATTAATAACATCCAATGTTCATGATTATGAAACTAATCATCTATTAATCAACAAGCTAGTTAAGAGGCTTACTAGGGACTCTTTGTTTGTTTACATAACACACATGTATCAATGTTTCGGTTAATACAATTATAGCATGGTATATAAACATTTATCATAAACATAAAGATATATAATAACCACTTTTATTATTGCCTCTTGGGCATATCTCCAACAATGATAATATAAGAATGTTGGCTGAATTGCAATGTAGGTGGGATAGAGAAGAAAAAGAAAAACTTGCTAAAGAGAATAAGATAACTAAAGTATGGACTATTACCACCACTACTAATGTTGATTCTTCACATGTTGCTAAACCTCCTACTATCAATGGTAAAATAATTGGTGTTGGCAATGTTTCTACTCCTAGTACAAAGCGTGCAAAATTGCCTGAAACTGAAACTGTTTGTGATAATAGTGCTGAAATTTTTCAGAATGCTGTAGATCATAATGGTTTAGATTTTGATGATTGTCATATTACTGAAGTTATTAAGTTCTTACAAAAACTTGCTAGAAGTCCTAATGCTAGTGCTATAAATTTAGCCTTTACAAAACATATTACAAATGCTCTCATTAAAGCTAGGGAAGAGAAATTAAAACTTGAAGCTTCTATTCCTAGGAAGTTGGAAGATGGTTGGGAGCCCATCATTAAGATGAAATTCAATGATTTTGAATGTAATGCTTTATGTGATCTTGGTGCAAGTATTTCTGTTATACCTAAGAAAATTTATGATATGCTTGACTTGCCACCATTGAAAAATTGTTATTTGGATGTTAATCTTGCTGATAATTCTCTAAAGAAACCTTTGGGGATGATTGATAATGTTCGCATTACGGTTAACAATAACCTTGTCCCCGTTGATTTTGTTGTCTTGGATATCGAATGCAATGCATCTTGTCCTATTGTCTTGGGAAGACCCACAAGTATAGGGGGTGTATCGTAGTACTTTCGATAAATAAGAGTGTCGAACCCAACGAGGAGCAGAAGGTGTTGACAAGCAGTTTCGATGAAGGATTCAATGTAAATGCTCACAGACAAGTTTTCAGGGGGTTTTGATATAGCAGATAAATAAAGTACAAGTAAGTAAAATGCGAGAGTAATAATTGCAGCGAGTGGCCCAATCCTTTTTAGCACAAAGGACAAGCCGGTTTGTTTACTTATAATGACCAAACGTTCTTGAGGACACACGGGATCTAGTCTAGTGCTTTCGCTTCATACAATTGATTAATCTTCATTGTTTTGATAAGTGTTGTGTGGGTGAACCTATGCTAATGCACCGCCCTTCCTAGGACTAATACATACTTGTGATTATAACCCTTGCAAGCATCCGCAAATACAAGAAAGTAATTAAGATAAATCTAACCCACAGCCTTAAACTCTGAGATCCTGCTATCCCTCCTGCATCGATATACCAACGGGGGTTCAGGTTGCTGTCACTCCGGCAACCCCACAATTAGCAAACGAATACAAGATGTACTCCCCTAGGCCCATAAAGGTGAAGTATCATGTAGTCGACGTTCACATGACACCACTAGAAGAATAACACCACAACTTAAATATCAAACCATTAAATATTACTCAACATAGTTCACTACTAACATTTAGACTTCACCCATGTCCTCAAGAACTAAACGAACTACTCACGAGACATCATATGGAACATAATCAGAGGTGATATGATGATGGATAACAATCTGAACATAAACCTTGATCCAATGGTTTCACTCAATAGCATCAATAACAAGTAGTAATCAATACCGGGAGAGTTTCCCCTATGAAATACTCAAGATTCAACCCTAGATGTTACATCGGAGACGAGGTGCAGCGGTGGAGATGGCGGTGTCGATGGCGGAGATGATGATGATGATGATCCCAGTGAAGTCCAGCTCGATGACGGTGACGATGGCGACGATTTCCCCCTCCGGGAGGGAATTTCACCGGCGGATTCCTGGCCGCCGGATAGCTCTTTTCTCTCTGGTGTTTCTCCGCCCCGCAGAGGCGGCTGTGTCTATTCTCGCTTATCCCCCGTGCCTTAGGTTTCGAGTAGATGAAGTACGCGAAGAGAGGAGGCCGAGAGGGGTGTGGGCCCCCTCCCCACGCGGCGCGGGGGCAGGCCCGCGCCGGCCTATGGGGGGCATGGCGGCTCCTCCTCCTCCTTTTGGCTAGCTCCTTCTTCTGGAAAAATAAGATCTTCGGTGTAATTTCCGTCAATTGTTGATCTTCAGAAATATGGTATCCTGACGGTGCTTTTTCCAGCAGAATCCTGACTCCGGTGAATAATTCTCCAATAATCATGAAACATGCAAAATAGGTGAAATAACATAAGTATCATCTCTAAATACGAAATATATCAATGAATAACAGTAAATTATGATACAAAATAGTGATGCAAAATGGACGTATCAACTCCCCCCAAGCTTAGACTTCGCTTGTCCCCAAGCGAAACTGAACTCAGTAAACAAGACCACATGTTTATGGAGTGAAGAGTCGATAAATAAAATACGGACAAGAAGCATCATATTAATTCACACAAGACATTCTAGTAAACATCTTCCTCATATAACTCAACTTGAAATAAGTAAAGAGAAATCACAAATAAAGGTGCATAGGAATCACAATTGGTTATGGCAAACTTTGTTCTTGGTCAAAGAACTATTAACAGATTGTACTTATCTTCCGAGCAAAGCCTTTATATTAGAACCTATATGGCAGAGCTTTCATCTTTAATCATAACAATCTCCTCATAATCATTGATAGCCTTCAAAGTCATATTCATTCAGATAAAATTTGTACTAAATAAGGAAGAATAAAAGGCATGATTAAATAGATCATAATATAAATGGTTGGATCACAACAACTCAATTGCTTGCTTGAGATAGAGGGAAATAGGTTTACTGACTCAACATAAAAGTAAAAGATAGGCCCTTCGCAGAGGGAAGCAGGGATTAAATCATGTGCTAGAGCTTAAGTTTTGAAATCATATAAAGAGCATAAAAGTAAGATTTTGAGAGGTGTTTGTTGTTGTCAACGAATGGTAGTGGGCACTCTAACCCCCTTGCCAAACAGACCTTCCAAGAGAGGCTCCCATGAAGGACGTTATCTCTACCAGCAAGGTAGATCATCCCTCTTCTCTTTTATTTACACATGTATTTTAGTTTTATTATGGATGACACTCCCCCAACCTTTGCTTTCACAAGCCATGGCTAACCGAATCCTCGGGTGCCTTCCAACATTTCACATACCATGGAGGAGTGTCTATTGCAAAGTTAAGTTGCTTACTGATAAATCAGGGCAAAACATGTGAAGAGAATTATTAATGAAAGTTATTAATTGGGGCTGGGAACCCCGTTGCCAGCTCTTATTGCAAAATTATTGGATAAGCGGATGTGCCACTAGTCCATTGGTGAAAATCCGCCCAACAAGATTGAAAGATAAAACACCACATACTTCCTCATGAGCTATAAAACATTGACACAATTAAAGAGTAATATAGTTTGAATTGTTTAAAGGTAGCACATGAAGTATTTACTTGGAGTGGCGCAAAATACCACATAGTAGGTAGTTATGGTGGACACAAATGGCATGGGTTTGGTTTAAGGTTTTGGATGTATGAGAAGCATTCCCTCTCAATACAGGTCTTTGGCTAGCAAGGTTGGGTAGCAAGCATAAGAGTTGAGGGAAACAAACAAATATACATGTGATAGAAACAATCATGCATCTTCCTTGTAAGCACAAGCAATTTTAACTTCAGAATACTAAACTCATTAGCTAACAAGAAAGAAAGATAATGAAATAATATATCTACATGTATTTCCTCTTTTCTATTTAAACATCAAAGTATTGTTGCTATTGACCAATGCTAAGTTTGCCAAAACCAAATAGATTTACTTGATGCTCCCAAAGTGATATCAATACTAATGACAAGAGTAATCATATAACAGAAATTGCAAACTAAAATAAGGTGTGCAAAAAGTAAATGATAAGACTTCTCATTAATATTCCATAACGATAACTCACACCAAGGGATACATAGATAACCAACTAAGAGAGAGATACTTCCACACTGCAAACCATCTTATATAATAACTTCCCTACTCATGATATGACACTACTTGATAGTAAAAGGTAAAGATAGTGATGATGTGATACCGCGGCACTCCCCCAAGCTTGGAACAAACCAAGGGGATGCCAATACCAATGATGAATTACTCCTTCGGTGGTGATGGTGGTGGATTCTTCTCGTCATCGGACTTCCAAGGAAGAGGCTCTCCATCAACAAACGATGTCTTGTTCTCAGGAATCCTGAAACTAGCAGCATAGCTAATGCGTTTAAACCTGGTTTCATACTCACAGTTTTGATTCCAACATCATAAAGTTGCGCCTGAAGTTGGTTGGTAGTGTTGTGAAGTGAGAGGATATCGCCCCACAGCCTTGTAGTCTCCTTCTTGTGTTCATCAATAAGTTCGGACACAATTCTGTGGAAGATGTCCACTTCACGTTCAGCCATCTTCTTGTAGGCGAAGACCTCTTTTTCTAGTTTCTCCATCATGTCCTCCAAGCTTCCTTCTTCTTTAGGTCCCCGAACATCTTCTATCTGCAACTGTCCATCTACGAGCAGCAATTCCTTGGGATGCATCTTCAGCTCGTTCATATACGGGTTAACGACGTTCTCCAAGAAGCTATCCTTCGGAGTTCCCGACGAAGACATGGCGGCTCTAGATCTGAAAACAATATCTGGCAGAACAGCTCGAAACAAAACACGACGAGAAAACGATATACGGACCTCAGGGATCCGGGGGATTATATAGCAAATATTTTCACGACAAAAGGAAAGTACCAGGCCGAAACGAGTGGAAACGGGACGAGGGGCTGTCCCCATAGGGCGGCGCAGCCAGTGGGGCCCGCGCCGGCCTATGGGGGCACGCACTCGTGCGTCTCCTCCACTCCGTTTCGATCTCGTAATTTTTCATATTTTCCAAAAATAGCAGAAATATTGTTCGGAAAGTTAAACGCGGACTTTTTATTACTAAAATTGTTACCTATTCAAAGTCGAACTCTGCAGAACTGTCAATTTGGTTTTTGATGAAAGCTTCCGGAGTCACCACTTGAATAACATCAATATCTTCATTATAAGAATCTCCACAAATAGAATTCTTGAGTCTTTGTCCATTCACCACTTGTGTAGCATCATCTTTCAGCGAGGCAATTTTTATTGCTCCTGAACGATACACTGATACGTCTCCAACGTATCTATAATTTCTGATGTTCCATGCTTGTTTTATGACAATACCTTCATGTTTTGCTCACACTTTATAATGTTTTTATGCGTTTTCCGGAACTAACCTATTAACGAGATGCCGAAGGGCCAGTTGCTGTTTTCTGTTGTTTTTGGTTCCAGAAAGGCTGTTCGGGCAATATTCTCGGAATTCGACGAAACGAAGACCCAACATCTTATTTTTCCCGGAACCTTCCAGAAAGTCAAAGTGGGACCAGAGGGGTGCCCTGGGGGCCCCACACGTGGTGGCGGCGCGGCCCCAGGCCTGGGCGCGCCCCCTAGTGTGAGGAGGCCCCGTGGCCCCTCCGACTCCGACTCTTCGCCTATTTAAGCCGTCCTGACCTAAAACATCGATACCGATTGACGAAACTCCAGAAAGACTCAGGGGCGCCGCCGCCATCGCGAAAATCCAATTCGGGGGACAGAATCTCTGTTCCGGCACGCCCCCGGGACGGGGAAGTGCCCCGGAAGCCATCTCCATCAACGCCACCGCCTCCATCATGCTCCGTGAGTAGTTCCCCCATGGACTACGGGTTCTAGCTGTAGCTAGTTGGTATTCTCTCCCCCATGTACTTCAATACAATGATCTC
The DNA here is from genome assembly GCA_030979885.1 of Lolium multiflorum. Taxonomy (NCBI): domain Eukaryota; kingdom Viridiplantae; phylum Streptophyta; class Magnoliopsida; order Poales; family Poaceae; genus Lolium; species Lolium multiflorum. The sequence continues at coordinate 46,940,729 of CM061750.1, read as the reverse complement.
ATGAGCTGCCTTACATGATTGAGATTCATCTGATGTAATCGGTGTTGTGTTTGTTGGGATCCGATGGATTTTTACATTATGATTAGTCTATCTATATAAGTTTGTGAAGTTATTGTTGCTGCAATCTTGTTGTGTTTAATGCTTGTCACTAGGGCCCGAGTGGCATGATCTTAGATTTAAGCTCTATACTTATTGCTTAGATTGTATCTACAAGTTGTTTGCACATGTCTATGTCCGGAACCCGAGGCCCCAAAGTGACAGAAATTGGGATAACCGGAGGGGAAGGCGTAGGTGTGAGGATCACATGTTTTCACCAAGTGTTAATGCTTTGCTCTGTGCTCTATTAAAAGGAGTACCTTAATTACCAGTAGTTTCCCTTGAGGCCCGGCTGCCACCGGCTGGTAGGACAAAAGATGTTGTACAAGTTTCTCATTGCGAGCACGTATGACTATATATGGAAAACATGCCTACATGATTAATAATCTTGATGTTCTGTTTTAATGCTATTTCAATCCTATCAATTGCCCAACTATAATTTGTTCACCCAACACTTGTTATTGGAGAGTTACCACTAGTGTAGATAGCTGGAAACCCCGGTCCATCTCTCATCATCATATACTCGTTCTACATGTCATTGGAAGTAGTATCAACTATTTTCTGGTGCCATTGCTCTCATATTACTGCTACTGTGTTGTGTTACACTACTGCTCTCATATTACTGTTACTTTCACATCACCCCTGTTACTAGTGCTTTTCCAGGTGCAGCTGAATTGACAACTCAGTTGTTAAGGCTTATAAGTATTCTTTACCCTTGTGTCGAATCAATAAATTTGGGCTTTACTTCCCTCGAAGACTGTTGCGATCCCCTATACTTGTGGGTCATCAAGACTATTTTCTGGCCGTTGCCGGGGAGGCATAGCTCTACTCATAAGTTCACCTGGGGAGTACACTCTACCTCTCTCTCTGTTTTTGTTTTATTTTATTTTGTTTTTCTTAGTTTACTTTTGTCTAGCTTGTTTTTGTCTTGTTTTATTTTTCTTATATACCCGAAAATCCATAAAAAATTGAAAAACCGAAAAATTAAAAACTGTTGTTATGGGAGAACCCACAACCTATTTGGAGCTTATAGAATTATATAATAATTATAGAGAATCGAGAAAGGGAAAAGTTATGAGTGCTGTGATAGAAAAATTAAATACAATTGCTAAAATCTTGCTTAAACGCCATGATATAAACTGTTGCTCTAAACAGGATACTAAACATCTTAAATTTCAATGTGGCTTTAGTAAGGAAGTTTAAATTAAGAAATATAATTGGAATAACTATATTCATTTTGGATTCGAAGAGGTAGAACAATTTGTCTTATTTATGGGAGCCTCTGAGATAGAATCATTCATGCCTAAAAATTATGAAACTTGTGTTGTTTGTAAGGACCTTAAAGATTATGTCTCTTCTATCCTTAATTTTTGCATAGAAAGCTACAGTGATAATCCTTATATCATTGATTATAAAGAGAGACTCATTAATGCACAAGAATGCACTCACAATTTGCAGGAACCGGTGGAAGAAGAAATTGATGAACCTTAAAGCTCATTGGATGAAAAAGAGGAGGAAATTGATGAACCTGAAAGCTCATTGGATGAAAAAGAAGAGGAGAGTGATGAACAAAAGGAGGAAGAATGGATTAGCTACCCATGCCAACCTTCTAATGAGAGTAACTCTTTATCTCTTACACTATTTGATTGTCCTCCATGCTTACCGAAAGAGGATGAATGTTATGTTCCTGTGGATTCTCTTGAAATATTCCCTATAAGTAAAACTTGTGAGAATAATTATGCCATCGTTATTCATGATAATCCATGCTACTTTGATAAATCTTATGATAATGCTTTGTTTATGCCTGATGTCGAAATGCATGGTACTAAAGAGTTTTGCTTGGCAAATGTTTATGATAAATCTCTAGATGATGGTCCTATGTTACTTGATAATATTAATTGTACTACTAATAAAAATGGGATTGGAGAGTTCTTGACTTTATCTATGAGTCCCATATCTTTTGAGATTGATCAATCATCTTGTTATATTATTGATAAAAGTGGGTTTGAAAGTTTTAATCCTATTATTTCTGAGCTTGATAAAAATTATGTGTTTGTGAATCATGAAAAGCATGCTTTATGTGATAGTTATATTGTTGAGTTTATCCATGAAGCTACTGAAAATTATTATGAGAGAGGAAAATATGGTTGTAGAAATTTGCATGGTACTAAAACACCTCTCTATATGCTGAAAATTTTGAAGTTACTCTTGTTTTATCTTCTTATGCTTGTTACTTTGTTCTTCATGAATTTATTTGTGTACAAGATTCCTATGCATAGGAAGTGGGTGAGACTTAAATTTGTTTCGTACTTGCTTTTTGATGCTCTCTTTGCTTCAACTCTCATCCTTATATGAGCATCATTAAAATTGCTGAGCCCATCTTAATGGCTAAAAAGAAAGCACTTCTTGGGAGATAACCCATGTCTTTATTTTGCTACTGTTTTGTTGTGTCTTGGAAGTTGTTTACTACTGTAGAAACCTCTCCTTATCATGTTTTTGTGCCAAGTAAAGTCTCTATGGTAAAGTTGATGCTAGATTTGGATTACTGCGCAGAAACAGATTTCTATCTGTCACGAATTTGAGCACAACTCTCTGTAGAAAACTCAGAAAAATCTGCAAATTTACATGCGTGATCCTCAGATATGTACGCAACTTTCATTAGTTTTGAGTTTTCTGATTTGAGCAACGGAAGTACCTTTTTAAAATTCGTGTTTACTGGCTGTTCTGTTTTGATTCTGTCTCTGTTTTTTGCATTGTCTCTTGTGGACTTTAAGTGAGACTTTCTAGACGTGGAGAGCTGTAGCGAATGTTTTATTGAGTTCTTGCAATGTGTCACTACAGGACTAAAGTGGATTGAAGTTTTTTTTTGAGAACTAACCCCTCTAATGAAGTTTATGAGAAGTTTGGTGTGGCATAAGTTTTCAAGGGTCAAGAGAGGAGGATGATATATGATCAAGAAGAGTGAAAAGTCTAAGCTTGGGGATGCCCCCGTGGTTCATCCTGCATATTTCAAGGAGACTCAAGCGTCTAAGCTTGGGATGCCCAAGGCATCCCCTTCTTCATAAACTTATCAGGTCTCTTCTATTGAAACTATATTTTTATTCGGTCACATCTTATGTGCTTTACTTGGAGCGTCTGTGTGCTTTTATTTTTGTTTATGTTTGAATAAATTCGGACCCTAGCAATCCTTGTGTGGGAGAGATACACGCTCCGCTTTTTCATATGAACACTGGTGTTCTTCGTTTTATTTTTAATGTTCATGGCGGAGTTGAAAACCGTTGCACTTATTAATATTTGGTTGGAAACAGAAAATGCTTCATATTGTCTTGGATAATTTGATACTTGGCAATTGTTTTGAGCTCTCAAGTAGATCATGTTTCTCTTGCATCATGTAGTTTAAACCTATTAGTGGAGAACTACCGTAGAACTTGTTGAAATTGGTTTGCATGATTGGTCTCTCTAAGGTCTAGATATTTTCTGGTAAAAGTGTTTGAGCAACAAGGAAGAAAGTGTAGAGTTTTATAATGCTTGCAATATGTTCTTATGTAAGTTTTGCTGTAGGTTCATACTTGTGTTTGCTTCAAACAACCTTGCTAGCCCAAAGCCTTGTACTGAGAGGAAATGCTTCTCGTGCATCCAAAACCTTGAGCCAAAACCTATGCCATTTGTGTCCACCATATCTACCTACTATGTGGTATTTCTGCCATTCCAAGTAAATACTTCATGTGCTACCTTTAAACAATTCAAAAGTTATCATCTCTTATTTGTGTCAATGTTTTATATCTCATGAGGAAGTATGTGGTGTTTTATCTTTCGATCTTGTCATTTACTTCTGACAGACTCTCAACAATGGAATAGTGGCTTCATCCGCTTATCCAATAATTTTGCAAAAAGAGCTGGCAACGGGGTTCCCAGCCCCAATTAATTAACTTTCATTAATAATTCTCTTCACGTGTTTTGCCTGATCTATCAAGCAACTTAATTTTGCAAATAGACACTCCTCCATGGTATGTGAAATGTTGGAAGGCACCCGAGGATTCGGTTAGCCATGGCTTGTGTAAGCAAAAGGTTGGGAGGAGTGTCAACCATAAATAAAACTAAAATACATGTGTAAACAAAAGAGAAGAGGGATGATCTACCTTGCTGGTAGAGATAACGTCCTTCATGGGAGCCGCTCTTGAAAGTCTGGTTGATGAGGTAGTTAGAGTGCCCACTACCATTCGTTGACAACAACAAACACCTCTCAAAATTTTACTTTTATGCTCTCTATATGATTTCAAAACTTGAAAAGCTCTAGCACATGATTTTATCCCTGCTTCCCTCTGCGAAGGGCCATTCTTTTACTTTTATGTTGAGTCAGTTTACCTACTTCCTTCCATCTTAGAAGCAAACACTTGTGTCAACTGTGCATTGATTCTTACATACTTGCTTATTTGCATTCATCATATTACTTTGTGTTGACAATTATCCATGAGATATGCATGTTGAAAGTTGAAAGCAACTGCTGAAACTTAAATCTTCCTCTGTGTTGCTTCAATGCCTTTACTTTGAATTTATTGCTTTATGAGTTAACTCTTATTTAAGACTTTTGATGCTTGTCTTGAAAGTACTATTCATGAAAAGTTTTGCTATATGTTATCTATTTGTTAGCGACTATAGATCATTGCCTTGAGTCACTGCATTCATCTCATATGCCTTGCAATAGTATGATTAAGATTATGTTGGTAGCATGTCACTTCAGAAATTATTCTTTTTATCGTTTACCTACTCGAGGGCGAGCAGGACTAAGCTTGGGGATGCTTGATACGTCTCCAACGTATCTATAATTTCTGATGTTCCATGCTTGTTTTATGACAATACCTTCATGTTTTGCTCACACTTTATAATGTTTTTATGCGTTTTCCGGAACTAACCTATTAACGAGATGCAAGCCGCTGTTGTTTCGTTGTTTTTGGTTCCAAAGGCTGTCGGGCAATATTCTCGGAATTCGACGAAATGAAGACCCAACATCTTATTTTTCCCGGAACCTTCCGAAAGTCAAAGTGGGACCAGAGGTGCCTGGGGGCCCCACACGTGGTGGCGCGCGGCCCAGGCCTGGGCGCGCCCCTAGTGTGAGGAGGCCCCGTGGCCCTCCGACTCGACTCTTCGCCTATTTAAGCCGTCTGACGTAAAACATCGATACGGATTGACGAAACTCCAGAAAGACTCCAGGGGCGCCGCCATCGCGAAACTCCAATTCGGGGGACAGTCTCTCGCACGCCGCCGGGACGGGGAAGTGCCCCGGAAGCCATCTCCATCAACGCCACCGCCTCCATCATGCTCCGTGAGTAGTTCCCCCATGGACTACGGGTTCTAGCTGTAGCTAGTTGGTATTCTCTCCCCCATGTACTTCAATACAATGATCTCATGAGCTGCCTTACATGATTGAGATTCATCTGATGTAATCGGTGTTGTGTTTGTTGGGATCCGATGGATTGTTACATTATGATTAGTCTATCTATATAAGTTTGTGAAGTTATTGTTGCTGCAATCTTGTTGTGTTTAATGCTTGTCACTAGGGCCCGAGTGGCATGATCTTAGATTTAAGCTCTATACTTATTGCTTAGATTGTATCTACAAGTTGTTTGCACATGTCTATGTCCGGAACCCGAGGCCCCAAAGTGACAGAAATTGGGACAACCGGAGGGGAAGGCGTAGGTGTGAGGATCACATGTTTTCACCAAGTGTTAATGCTTTGCTCCGGTGCTCTATTAAAAGGAGTACCTTAATTACCAGTAGTTTCCCTTGAGGCTCGGCTGCCACCGGCTGGTAGGACAAAAGATGTTGTACAAATTTCTCATTGCGAGCACGTATGACTATATATGGAAAACATGCCTACATAATCTTGATGTTCTGTCTTAATGCTATTTCAATCCTATCAATTTCCCAACTGTAATTTGTTCACCCAACACTTGTTATTGGAGAGTTACCACTAGTGTAGATAGCTGGGAACCCCGGTCCATCTCTCATCATCATATACTCGTCCTATATGTCATTGGAAGTAGTATCAACTATTTTTCGGTGCCATTTCTCTCATATTACTACTGCTTGTTTATCACCTACTGCTCTCATATTATGTTGCTTTCACATCATTCCTGTTACTAGTGCTTTTCAGTGTGCAGCTGAATTGACAACTCAGTTGTTAAGGCTTATAAGTATTCTTTACCTCCCCTTGTGTCGAATCAATAAATTTGGGTTTTACTTCCCTCGAAGACTGTTGCGATCCCCTATACTTGTGGGTCATCATACACCTCCTCAATGACATATGGTCCTTCCCATTTTGAGAGTAATTTCCCTGCAAAAAATCTGAGACGAGACCGATACAATAGGACTTTATCTCCAACATTAAATTCTCTTTTAATAATTCTTCTATCATGCCATTTCTTAACCTTCTCCTTAAAAAGATTAGCATTTCATAAGCTTCTCTTCTCCATTCATCTAAAGAGCTTAATTGTAGCAACCTTTTTTTACCGGCAAGTTTAAAATCATTATTAAGTTCTCTTAGAGCCCAATAAGCTTTGTGCTCTAGTTCTAAAGGTAAATGACAAGCTTTTCCATAAACCATTTTATAAGGAGACATGCCCATAGGATTTTTATAAGCAGTTCTATAAGCCCACAATGCTTCTTTTAACTTACTAGTCCAATTTTTTCTAGATTTATTAACAGTCTTTTGCAAGATAGATTTAATTTCTCTATTTGATAATTCTACTTGCCCACTAGTTTGAGGATGATAAGCTGAAGCGATTCTATGATTAATACCATATCTAGCAAGAGTTTTTCTAAAACCGCCATGAATAAAGTGAGAACCTCCATCAGTCATAATATATCTAGGTACTCCAAATCTAGGAAAATAACATCTAAAAGCATTTTTAAAGAGGTCTCACCATCAGCACTTTTTGTAGGTATGGCTTCCACCCATTTAGTAACATAATCAACAGCGACAAGTATATGAGTGTTACCTTCAAGAAGGGAAAGGACCCATGAAGTCAAATCCCCAACAATCAAATGGTTCAATAACAAGAGTGTAATTCATAGGCATTTCATTGCGTCTAGAGATATTACCAACTCTTTGACATTCATCACAAGATAAGATAAACTTCCTTGCATCTTTAAAAAGTGTTGGCCAATAAAAACCTGATTGTAGAACCTTTTGTGTGGTTCTATCTCCGGCGTGATGTCCTCCATAAACACTACCATGACACTTACTCAATATCTCTTGTTGTTCATATTCTGGGACACATCTTCGCATAATACCTTCCACTCCTTCTTTAGATAAGTGTGGGTCATCCCAAAAATAATGCCTCAAATCATAAAAGAATTTCCTCCTTTGCTGAGCTGAAAAGGTTGGAGGCAAGTATTTTGAAACAATAAAGTTAGCATAATCTGCATACCAAGGACTATCTCGCGAGCTCACCTTTATTACATCCAATTGTTCATTTGGAAAACTATCATTAACAGGAACAGGATCATAAGCAATATTTTCCAATCTAGACAAATTATCAGCAACAGGATTATCAGCATCTTTCCTATCTACAATATGTAAATCAAATTCTTGCAAAAGAAGCACCCATCTAATAAGCCTTGGCTTAGCATCTTTCTTTTCCATAAGGTACCTAATTGCAGCATGATCAGTATGAACTGTGACTTTTGAATCAACAATATAGGATCTAAACTTGTCACATGCAAAAACTACGGCTAATAACTCTTTCTCAGTTGTAGCATAATTTCTTTGAGCAGCATCTAGAGTTTTACTAGCATAATGAATAACATTCAATTTTTTATCTACTCGCTGTCCAAGGACAGCACCTACAGCAAAATCACTAGCATCACACATAATTTCAAAAGGTAGATTCCAATCAGGAGGTTCAACTACAGGAGCAGTTGTTAAGACTTTCTTTAGAGTTTGAAAGGCTTCCTTACAATCATCATCAAAAACAAAAGGTACATCTTTTTGAAGAAGATTAGTAAGAGGCTTTGAAATTTTAGAGAAATCTTTAATAAATCTCCTATAAAAACCAGCATGACCAAGAATACTACGAATACCTTTAACATCCCTAGGATAGAGCATCTTCTCAATCGCTTCAACTTTACCTCTATCAACTTCAATACCTCTCTCAGAAATTTTATGTCCCAATACAATTCCTTCATTAACCATAAAGTGGCATTTCTCCCAATTAAGAACAAGGTTAGTTTCTTCACATCTCTGCAAAACTTTATCAAGGTTTCGCAAGCAATTATCAAAAGAATTCCCATAGACAGAAAAATCATCCATGAATACCTCAACAATCTTTTCACAAAAGCCATGAAAAATAGCAGACATGCATCTTTGAAAAGTAGCAGGAGCATTGCATAAACCAAAAGGCATACGCCTATAAGCATAAGTTCCATAGGGACAAGTGAAAGTGGTTTTCTCTTGATCTTTAGTTTTAACATCAATTTGTGAAAACCCAGAATAACCATCAAGAAAGCAGAAATGAGTATTTTTAGACAACCTTTCTAACATTTGATCAATAAAAGGTAAAGGGTAATGGTCTTTCTTAGTAACTTTATTAACTTTTCGATAATCAATGCACATTCTATACCCTACAACTACTCTTTGAGGGATGAGCTCATCATTATCATTAGGTACAATAGTTATTCCTCCTTTCTTAGGAACACAATGCACAGGACTAACCCATCTACTATCAGCAATAGGATATATAATACATGCTTCAAGAAGTTTTAATACCTCATTCCTTACCACATCCTTCATCTTAGGAATTAGACGACGCTGATGTTCAACAACAGGTTTTGCATCATCTTCCATGTTGATGGCATGTTGGCAAATAGAGGGAGAAATCCCCTTCAAGTCATCAAGAGTATAGCCAATAGCTCCTCGGTGTTTCTTCAATATTTCCAATAACTTTTCTTCTTCAAAATCTGAAAGCTTAGCACTAATAATAACAGGATATGTTTTCTTATCATCAATATAAGCATACTTAAGATTATCAGGTAATGGTTTCAAATCAAATACATGATCTTCCTTTGGTGGTGGTGTTACACCTAGATCTTCAACCGGTAAGTCATGTTTAAGAATGGGTTGACGAAGGAAAATTTCATCAAGCTCATCCCTTTCTTCCCTAAATACTTCACTCTCATGATCCTCCAAATGTTGCTGCAAAGAATTATTAGGAGCAAGAGCAATAGATGCACACTTTTCAACTCTAAAATCATCATTAGGCAAATCAGCTTTATAAGGAGTTTTGGCAAATTTAGAGAAGTTAAACTCATAAGATTCACCAGCAAATTTAGTAACAATTTTCTCCTTCTTGCAATCTATAACAGCTCCACAAGTATTTAGAAAAGGTCTACCAAAAATAATAGGACAAGACTTACTAGCAGCAGAACCAAGTACCAAAAATCAGCAGGATATTTAATCTTACCACATAGAACTTCCACATCTCGAACAATACCAATAGGAGAGATAGTTTCTCTATTGGCTAGCCTAATAACCACATCAATATCTTCAAGTTCACAAGAACCAATTTCATGCATGATTTCCGTGTAAAGCTCATAAGGAATGGCACTAATACTTGCACCAATGTCGCATAAACTATAATAACAATGATCACCAATTCTAACAGAGAGCACAGGAACACTGGCTTTCCTAGACTTATTAGGATGCGAAACAATATTAGAAGCATCTTCACAGAAAATGATATGACCATCTTCTACATTTTCAGTCACAAGATCTTTAACTATTGCAACAGCAGGTTCAACCTTTATTTGCTCCTCAGGTTCTATAGGTTTCTTTGCACTTTTATTAACTACACTAGTTATAACAGAATACTCCTTCATTTTAGCAGGGAAATGAGTTTTTTCAATATAAACTTCAGGAAGAACATGATCAACAGTTTTAATTTCAATACATTTACAATAGCCGAATTAGTTTTATCTTTATAAGGTTCATGATACTTATCAAAATTCTTCCTAGGCAATTCAAAATGAGAGGCAAAAGCTTTATAAAAATTTGCAACAATTTGAGAGTCAAGACCATATGTAGCACTCATATTACGAAATTTATCAGTATCCATAAAAGTTTCAATGCATTCATAATCATAATTTATACCTGACACTCTACCTTTGTCATTCTCCCATCCTTCAGTATTTTCTTGGATTCGATCAAGAAGGTCCCATTTAAACTCTTCTTTATTGCGTGTGAATGATCCCGAACAAGTAGTATCCAGCAAGGTTTTATCTTGAAAAGAAAGTCTTGCATAGAAATTATCATTGATGATATTAACAGGAAGCTCATGAATGGGGCATTTGAGCATTAAAGACTTCAATCTCCCCATGCTTGGGCAATACTCTCTCCATCATGAGGCCAGAAATTATATATGCGGTTTCGGTCTTTGTGAATTTCACTTGGAGGATAGAATTTAGAATAAAATAGAGGCACAATATCCTTCCAATCAAGAGAATGCCCATCCTTCAGCAGTTTATACCAATGCGCCGCTTTACCAGACAGCGACATAGCGAATAATTTCTTCCTAACTTCATCCATTGAAATACCTGCACACTTGAATAACCCGCATAATTCATGTAAAAACAGTAAATGATCTCCAGGATGAACAGTTCCATCCCCTTCATAGCGGTTATCCACAACACGTTCAATAATCTTCATAGGTATTTTATACGGAATTACTTCCTCACCTGGCGCCTCATCCACTACCTTTGCAGTAGTAGTAGATTTCCCAAATAGAAATTCAAGAGAGGATCTCTCCATAATGACTTATAGCAGCAGGCAGAAACAAAATCAGCACGTACAGTAAAAGTTTTCCTTACCAATTCCACTTACCAATAGCGCTTCACTCCCCGGCAACGGCGCCAGAAAATAGTCTTGATGACCCACAAGTATAGGGGGTGTATCGTAGTACTTTCGATAAATAAGAGTGTCGAACCCAACGAGGAGCAGAAGGTGTTGACAAGCAGTTTCGATGAAGGATTCACTGTAAATGCTCACAGACAAGTTTTCAGGGGGTTTGGATATAGCAGATAAATAAAGTACAAGTAAGTAAAATGCGAGAGTAATAATTGCAGCGAGTGGCCCAATCCTTTTTAGCACAAAGGACAAGCCGGTTTGTTTACTTATAATGACCAAACGTTCTTGAGGACACACGGGGATCTAGTCTAGTGCTTTCGCTTCATATAGTTGATTAATCTTCATTGTTTTGATAAGTGTTGTGTGGGTGAACCTATGCTAATGCACCGCCCTTCCTAGGAATAATACATACTTGTGATTATACCCCTTGCAAGCATCCGCAAATACAAGAAAGTAATTAAGATAAATCTAACCACAGCCTTAAACTCTGAGATCCTGCTATCCCTCCTGCATCGATATACCAACGGGGGATTCAGGTTGCTGCCACTCCGGCAACCCCACAATTAGCAAACGAATACAAGATGTACTCCCCTAGGCCCATAAAGGTGAAGTATCATGTAGTCGACGTTCTCATAACACCACTAGAAGAATAACACCACAATTTAAATATCAAACCATTTAATATTACTCAACATAGTTCACTACTAACATTTATACTTCACCCATATCCTCAAGAACTAAACGAACTACTCACGAGACATCATATGGAACATAATCAGAGGTGATATGATGATGGATAACAATCTGAACATAAACCTTGATCCAATGGTTTCACTCAATAGCATCAATAACAAGTAGTAATCAATACCGGGAGAGTTTCCCCTATGAAATACTCAAGATTCAACCCTAGATGTTACAGCGGAGACGAGGTTCATGGTGGAGATGGCGGTGTCGATGGCGGAGATGATGATGATGATGATCCCAATGAAGTCCATATCGATGACGGTGACGATGGCGACGATTTCCCCCTCCGGGAGGGAATTTCCCCGGCGGATTCCTGCCCGCCGGAGACTCTTTTTCTCTGGTGTTTCTCCGCCCCGCAGAGGCGGCTGTGTCTATTCTCGCTTATCCCCCGTGCCTTAGGTTTTCGGGTAGATGAAGTACGCGAAAGAGAGGAGGCCGAGAGGGGCTGTGGGCCCCCTCCCCACAAGGCGGTGCGGCCAGGGCAGGGCCCGCACCGGCCTATGGGCGGCCCATGGTGGCCCTCCTAGGCTCCTCCTTTTGGCTGGCTCCTTCTTCTGGAAAAATAAGATATTCGGTGTAATTTCCGTCAATTGTTGATCTTCAAAAATATGGTATGCTGACGGTGCTTTTTCCAGCAGAATCCTGACTCCGGTGAATAATTCTCCAATAATCATGAAACACGCAAAATAGGTGAAATAACATAAGTATCATCTCTAAATATGAAATATATCTACGAATAACAGTAAATTATGATACAAAATAGTGATGCAAAATGGACGTATCAGTCGCAGTGGAGAAAAATCGACAGAGAGTTCAAGTCATTTTCAGATGACGCAAGGAACTTAAGATTTGGTCTAAGTACAGATGGCTTTAATCCTTTCGGTGAGCAGAGCTCCAGTCATAGCACCTGGCCAGTGACTCTATGTATCTATAACCTTCCTCCTTGGTTGTGCATGAAGCGGAAGTTCATTATGATGCCAGTGCTCATCCAGGGCCCGAGGCAACCCGGCAACGACATTGATGTGTACCTGAGGCCATTGGTTGAAGAACTTTTACAGTTGTGGCGTGACGAAGGTGTACCTGTGTGGGATGAGCACGAGCAAAAGGAATTTAACCTACTGGCGTTCTTGTTTGTAACCATCAATGATTGCCCTGCTCTTAGTAACATTTCAGGGCAGTCAAACAAGGGATACAATGCATGCACACACTGTTTAGGTGAGACTGGCACTATATATTTGGGAAACAAGAATGTGTACCTAGGGCATCGTCGATTTCTTCCAAAACAACATCACGTAAGAAAGAGAGGAAAGCATTTCGGAGGTGAGGCAGATAACCGAACGAAGCCTACCCGCCCTACTGGGGAAGTTATATATGATATGGTCAAGGATTTAAAAGTGATATTTGGAAAGGTTCCTGGCAGACAATCTGTTCCGCATGTTGACGGACATGTACCCATGTGGAAGAAGAAGTCGATATTTTGGGAGCTACCCTACTGGAAATTCTTAGAGGTTCACTCTGCAATCGACGTGATGCACGTGACGAAAAATCTTTGCGTGAACCTGCTAAACTTCTTGGGCGTGTATGGAAAGATAAAAGATACACCGGATGCACGGCAGAACCAGCAAATTATCCACAAAGGAAACAACCTGAATCTAGAGAAGTATCAAGGTCCTGCCAGTTACGCTCTTAGCAAAGAAGAGAAGGAGATCTTTTTTGAAGTCCTGAGTAGAATCAAGGTCCCGTCTGGCTTCTCGTCGAATATAAAGGTAATAATAAACATGTCTAAGAAAAAGTTTCAAAACCTAAAGTCTCATGACTGCCACGTGATTATGACACAATTACTTCCGGTTGCATTGAGGGGGCTTCTGCCGGAAAATGTTCGAGTACCCATTGTGAAGCTATGTGCGTTCCTCAATGCAATTTCTTAGAAGGTGATCAATCCACTTACTCTACAAAATTTACAGAAGGATGTGGTCCAATGTCTAGTCAGCTTCGAGTTGGTGTTCCCACCATCCTTCTTCAATATTATGACACATCTCCTAGTTCACCTGGTCGAAGAGATTGGCGTTCTCGGTCCTGTATTTCTACACAACATGTTCCCCTTTGAGAGATTCATGGGAGTCTTAAAGAAGTACGTTCATAACCGTGCTAGGCCAGAAGGAAGAATCTCCAAGGGCTATGGAACAGAGGAGGTCATTGAGTTTTGTGTTGACTTTATTCCTGACCTTAAGCCGATCGGTGTTCCTGAATCGCGCTATGAGGGGAGACTGCATGGAAAAGGCACGCTAGGAAAGAAAGCAATAACGTGTTCTACATAATTCCACTCAAGCACACTACACAGTTCTACATAATTCCATCTTGGTGGCTCCGTCCAAAGAGGAACACAAGGATATCTTACGCTCTAAATACCCGGAGGAACGTGAAGATTGGATTGATGGAGAACACATGGAGACTTTCGGCGGTTGGTTGCAAACACGTCTCATGAATGCCACTGATGACGAGCAGCTATACTTGTTGGCCAAGCAACCATCTTCGACTATATCGACTTTTCAAGGGTACGAGATTAATGGGACATATTTTACACGTTCGCCCAAGATAAAAAGAGCACCAACCAAAACAGTGGTGTCCGCTTTGATGCAGCAGATGACAATGGGAAGAAGGTCACATATTATGGGTACATAGAGGAGATATGGGAACTTGAATATGGACCTAATTTCAAGGTCCCTTTGTTCCGGTGCAAATGGTTCAACCTGAAAGACGGGGTACAGGTAGACCCGCAGTACGGAATGACTACCACTACTAGGAAAACAGCTATCAGTGGCGCACCTGTTTTAGACATCAGTGGCGCACCACTAGTGCGCCACTACTATCACGCCACTGCTAACTTTTAGTAGTGGCGCACTAGTGGTGCGCCACTACTATGTGACATGCCAATGGCGCACTAGGTGGTGCGCCACTACTACTTGCTAACAGTGACGCACTGCATTACTTCACCGTGCGCCACTCGGTACGGTTTTTTCATTAAAAAATATAGGCTGGCTACCACGTCCACTGAGCTGCGGGTTGATTTTAAATATATACAGGGGTCTGCGTGCAAAACATGATATCCATATCTAATCCATATATCACATATTACAGGGGCCTGGGCAAAAACGTCATTACAACTCTAATCTAATGTCCAAAATTACAGGGGCCTAGACGCAAAAAGTCAGATCCAGATCGGATCGAATCCTCTACGCCGGCGATGGTGCTCGGCGGCGTTGAACGTGAGGTGCTCGGCGGCGTTGAACGCGAGGTGCTCCTGGCGCGTGTTGGAGGCGGTCGGAATCCTCCACGCCGGCGGTGGTGCTCGGTGGCGTTGAGGAGGCAACTTCCTGGAGCGCATCACGACAACGACCGTGAGCCTGCGCGCCTAGGGCTCGATGCGGTGCGCCGCAGAACCGCACGGCCCAGTTCGCCGCCGCCAACGCGCCTTCGCCAGTCCAGAAACGGTCGACGGCGTCAGCTCGAGCGTCTTCCTCGCCGCGCAAGCCGGCAACAACACCATCCGCGAAGATGGCGGCCCATGGTGGGGGTAGCGGTGGTCGTAGGCACGCGCTGCCGCTGTCGCCGGTGCCCGCCGCTCCGCTGGCCTCCAGCCCCTGCCGCGGGAGCGGTCGATTTGGGGGATTTGGGCTCCGCTGCCGCGGGCGCGGTCGATTTGGCCTCCGCAGAACGAGCAGGAAGCAGGGACGCAGAGAGAGAAGGGCAGCGAGGGCGGAGTGGTTGGGGACTTTGGGCGGATTTGGTGCTATCAGACAGGCGGCAGAGATGCAACTCTCCGTCGGGGTGGTTTACTGGTTTGGTTCCATGGAGCTACGCTTGGGAAGAAAGAGGGGCGGAGGGAGACGGACGGTGTGAGAAGTGGAGATGCTTTCGTGCACAGCGCGCAGAGATAATAACTATGCATCTGCGCCATGTGCCCATGTGTAAGGAATTCAATTCCTCGAACCTTGCACGCACGTATCGTGCTCCACCCTGTCAAGACTTGTCGTTAGCTGCTTGTTTCCTTCCTCGGTTGCAGAAGTACACGATACCACATCGCCCACTTGTTTTTTCTTGTTGGATATATACGCTCGTGACAGCTTGCCTCATGTACGTGTCTGGTGCAGTGGTGCCTGATGCAGTTGACAGTCATGCGTGCTAGGGTCGTGGGACACTGGCAGGCATGTGCGTGGTGGTTCGGTAACCAACTTTCAGTGGCGCACCAACATCCAGGTGCTCCACTGCTAATTCAGGTAGCAGTGGCGCACCACTACCAATCTACCACGGTGCGTCACTGGTAAGTCCGTGATGGATCTGGACCCTAAAAAAATATATAGCAATGGCGCATGGATGCAGTGGTGCGCCACTGGTATTTTATCTAGTAGTGGCGCACCTGAAAGTGGTGCGCCACTGGTAAGTCTGCGGTGGTTTTAGAATCTGAAAAAACATAGCAATGGCGCATGGATACCATGGTGCGCCACTGGTAATTTACCTAGCAGTGGAGCACCTGAAAGTGGTGCGCCACTGCTATATAGCAGTGGCGCACCACTATCATGGTGCGCCACTGATAGTGATCTTACGGCTAGGCCTTTTCCTAGTAGTGTACAATGGATCTCAAGAATCTAGGGTACGACACCGAACCATTCATCCTAGCCAGTGAAGTGGCTCAGGTTTTTTATGTGAAGGACATGTCTAGCAAACCGAAAAAAGAAAAGAAAGGCAAGAGGACACATCATACGATGAGCCAAAGCGGCACATAGTTCTTTCAGGAAAAAGAAACATCGTGGGAGTAGAGGACAAGACAGACATGTCAGAAGATTATAATAAGTTTGATGATATTCCACCCTTCAAGGTGAAAATTGACCCTAGCATCATCTTAAATAATGAAGATTGTCCATGGTTGCGTCGCAGTCAGAAGAAAGGGAAACAGACGAAGAAAACTCAGAAGACTAGCTAGATAGGGATCATAACTTGTGTATCTCAATATGGAAATCACTTTTGTGTAATGATGTTACTGTATGTAAGATATTAACAATGGAGATGGTTGGCTTGTTTTACTAGTTAAGTAGCTTTCACGGGCTTGCAGGGAAATTTTTCCGAGGCGGAACTTCCAAATATGCCATATATAGGGCATTTGCACCAAGGGCATATTCGAGAAGTTCTGCCACGGGAGATTTCCCAACCCTTTCCCCAACATTGTTAGAGGAGATGGAGTCTTTCGCGAGCTTGCAGGGAAATTTTTCCGAGGCGGAACTTCCGAAGATGCCATAGGGCGTGTGCACCAAGGGCATCTTCGAGAAGTTCCGCCACGGGAGATTTCCCAACCCTTTCCTCCATCCATGGGGATGAAACTCTCCATCCATGTTGGCTTGTTGAGCTGCTTGCCATGGCGTATCGATGCTCCTTTTATAGGCACGGCGCCGCTTCTACTTTGTCTTCTTCCTCCGACAGGGCGTCGTGCGCTACATGCTTTATCTTATCGAGCAGGGCGTCCTTATCCTGCCGACAGCTTTAGTACCAGTTGCACCCACCAGCCGGTACTAAAGGTTACCCACGCGTCCAGGCGGAAAATGGTATGAAAGCTGAGTTTTGACGACTAGTGCTTCTAGTTTAAGGCTTTGCATCGATGGTGAACTTTCTTGGTGTTTCAGGCTTCATAGCAATGGCATGCGAGTGGGGGCGTCAACACAGGAGAAGTTCAATGTCCTACCTTTTAAATTGAAAAATTCAAGGTCTAGCCTTAAATGATTGTGCCTAGCAAACGACTTTGTTGAAGGCATTATTTTGAAAGCGAGGACTTTGCTTTAGGGTGAAAACCTAAGATTCGAGCGATGACACCGGTTATGCACTGTTTCTTTCTTAAAGACGTCACTTTTAAAAAACTTGCATTTCAGGTGTTGTCATTGTGGTGTTGGTGTTGCTGTTACGTAAGAACTAGAACATTATAGGAGGATTTTTGGTTCTTCCTATCTTGTTCGTGTATATTCGTACTACCACTATAGTATTACGTTGTTGCATGGGCTAAATGTAGTAAGTGTCTTTGCGATATTAATATATTTTATTTATCGAAAACAAAATTTAATCAAACTATCCATGTGTACTAGGGTCACAGTAAAGGGCAAACATGGATATACGTACGAGCTTTCTATGGATATACTTGGGGTCCGACATATATACTTGTGTCCGCAGTGCTTAACACGATCTCTTTTAACGGTGGTAAATACAAACTCCAGTCTCCAGAGCTCTGTCTAGTATCTTCTACATCGATATGAATGGTGGTAATAGTACGGATCATGATCTACATTATGCATCTGGTCGAGGATGAGGGTGAGCGCCAGGACGAACGCCTGGTCGATGCCCGGGTTCACTCTCACGGTGTACGTGTGCTCTCCCACCAGCGCGCCCCACACGGTGCTCTTCTTGCCGATCTGTGCAACCGCGGCGCCGCCGGAGTCGGAGACGGTCATCGCGTCGCGGTGGTAGCTTCCGTGGACGACGAAGTCGGGCGCCCGCTCTCCGGATGAGCTGCCGTCGAGGAACACGTGGACCGTGGTCGTGCTGAGCGTGAGGAACGGCGTCTTGTTCACGGCGACGAAGAGAAGGTCCGCCTGGCCCGTGCCGCGGGCCCGGAACGCCTCCCACCGCCGGCCCATCCGGAGCATCGACGGGGACTCCTCGACGGTCAGCACGGCACGGCGCGTGGTGGCTTCGAGGAAGATGAGGGAGCGCAGGCGCTGGTAGCCGTAGTGGGCGATCTCCACCTGCATCGTGGCAGAGCCGCCGCCGGCCGTGACGTCGAACCCGCGCCCTCTTGCGGTGTAGCACGATCTGGTCACCGTGAACGTCGTCGGGTGCCGCGCGTAGAACCGCGCGTCCACCGCCGCCGACTTGTCCCGCGGCCACGGCATCTCCGCTGATCGACTCGCTGATCGTAGTACAGAGAAACAGAGGGTCGAGCGTAAACGCAAGGATTGCGATGGTAATTAGGTACGTACAGCACCGGATTAGCTAAGTATTGTCAATGATTGTTTCCTTGTTGTACAAGAAGGTTCTGTCCCGGAAGAATCCAGGTGTTTGATTCAGACACTTTTCTGCCGCAGTCAGACTACAATGCGGCCCAAAACAATTTCGATGCACAATGGGACTACAATAGCCAAATCAGATTGAATCTTCCTCCAATTTCTAATAAGTGTTGTGATTTTAGTTCAATGAGTACTAAAAATATGTAATCCATCCGATCCAAAATAAGTGTCATCCAACACTTATTTTGGATCGGAGGGAGTACTAATTTGAAATGTCCA
The DNA here is from genome assembly GCA_030979885.1 of Lolium multiflorum. Taxonomy (NCBI): domain Eukaryota; kingdom Viridiplantae; phylum Streptophyta; class Magnoliopsida; order Poales; family Poaceae; genus Lolium; species Lolium multiflorum. The sequence continues at coordinate 46,921,664 of CM061750.1, read as the reverse complement.
ATGCTAGATGTCACCTAAGCTGCCACCCCCTCAAGATCGTCCGATTATATTTGACATAATCAAGATCCTTGGACGTCACACTCTTCCAACACAAACTCATGCATGCAACATTTCTATAATGTGATTACAACATGGTTGCAGCATGTACTTTTAAGAATTCCTAAAATATCAAGACTCTTGTACGAAATAGCTTATAGGCATAAAAAGGTAGCAAGAAACCTTAAAAATGGCATATCATTGGTATTTAACTAGAATACCAATGGCGTGCAGAATTATTTGGATGTCGGCGGTGTGGTATAAAAGTGTTAGGGCGCCTAAATTGTGGGGCCCACATGCCTGACCAACCAACACTCCCTGAGTGAGATGTATAACTAGATTTTGATGCTTTATATATGTGTACTGAATGCAATTTCACAATGCAACCAACCATATATCCATGTGGTAGCTTTAATTCTGTGTGCTAAATGCAAGTTCACAAATTCAATCAATCATATCCATGTGTTAGCTTTCTGTGTACTAAATGCAAGTCACAAATGCAACCAAACATATCTATGTGGTAGCTGATCGTGGTCTCATAGTGCATGTGGATGAGTTTTCTCTTGGAAGTTTTAATCAGCAATAGTTAATATTATACAGTTGGCAAATCAACATCAAGTGATACCATTGATTGTGAGTTCCATTCTGAAATTGTAAGTCCAAACTAAGCATTGCATATTATCTTGTGATATTTTTAGTTAAGAGAGAATCACACTAACATAAGAATTTATCTTGTATTGCATGCATGCATCGAGAAGTTTCTTGTCGCCCACACACTTACAAAAAAATCTCAAAATGGGAAAAACAATCTTGTAAGAAAATGGCTATTAGGGAACTAATTGGCGGGAGCGCGCTAATCAGCCACACCCATCAGAGAGATATATGTGAGACGTATAACTAGACTTTGATGTCTGTGTACTAAATACAAGTTGATAATTACAAATAACCATATCCATGTGATAGCTGATCAGGGTCCCACAGTGCATGGGGATGACTTTTCTCTTCGAAGTTTAAATGGTACAAGAATTCATATTATATAGTTGAAAAACCAACATCGAGTAATACCATTGAATGTGACTTTCAGTCTCAAATTAAAAGTCCCCAAGATTTTCCTAGTTCTATTTTTTTAATAAACTTAGTACTCCACCTGTTTCAAAATAAGTGTAGCGGATTTATCTAGATTTTCATGTATTTACACACTTAAACATGTCTAGCAACATGTGAATCTTGACAAATTTACTACACTTGTTTTGGAGTGGAGGTAGTAAATTATGTTGTTCTAACAAACCAGGCTATTTCTAATTATGGTAAATTAAAAACATCCAGTGATTTTCATTGTATTTCAAAGCCCATTTTAAGTGAAAAACTAAAAATTCAACGATGCTAAGCCCTAGAAATTTCAAGATACTAAATCCAGGAAATTGTTTCTCCTATAAGAAAATTGAGAGTTGCATGCCACAAATTCCCAAAACTTCTTGTAAAAATTATTTAGTGAATTTAAGGTTTTCATGATTTTCAAAATTATAAAATCAAGTGAAAATTGAAAATTATATTATACTCCTAGTTATAATAAATCTGAGAAATTATGTCTCTCTTAGGGAGCTATCGTTGGGTTTTCCAAAAGGTTCTTTTGCCATATGTTCAACTGATCTTTCTTAATAGAAAATAGGAATTCTTCTCTGTGTCGATTGATTATGGCCTGCATCTCTAGAGAATGTTGTTATTTTCGTGGATCTTGTATCAAAATTTGTATAGGTGATATTGTACAATTTGACAGGTTCTAAACATGATATTGATGATATAGTTTCTTCAAGGGGGCATAGATCAAGAGTTAAATAATTTTAGGAACCGTTTGAAAAGACATTAGGTAAATTTCATGTCTGAATTGACTATTCCGTTGATTTTTAGACAACGGCCAAACTGCCAAAGGCGTAGCCATGCCATGTGAAGAGAGACGGTTTTCCGACAGCTAATTCGAATTTTCATGATTGGCACTGGCACATCGCTTGAAATGGATCAGCTGACCTGGTGTCATAGAAACTAAATCAAACTCTGCGGGAACTTTGCGATGGATTCAAATGACAAACATCTCAGAACTTTACATGTGACGTTGTTTGACGAAAACGAAATTATTGAAGAAAACAAGTTCAGCAAATGTAACTGGCGGCAACTATTCCTTAGTTCAGAGTTACGGCGCTAGTGGTACATTTCGTCCAAAATGACGGCGAGCGAGATGATGAACGCCTGGTCGACGCCTGGGTTGACCCTCGCCGTGTACGTGTGCCGCCCCAGCAGCGCGCCGCCCGCCGTGTCCTGCCGGGTGATCTGCGCGATGGCGTACCCGTCGTCGCCGCGGCCTTTGGCAGAGACGGTGCACGCGCCGTCGTAGTAGCTGCCGCTGATGACGAAGTCGGGGACCCGCTCGCCGGAGCCGTTGCTCGCGAGGAAGACCCGCACCTTGGTCCTGGCCAGATTCAGCGGCGACAGCTTCACGGCGACGAAGAGAAGGTTCCTCCGGCTCGTGCTGTCCCCTCTGTACGCCTGCCACCTCGAGGTCGCCATGTACGAGTCGTCCTGCAGCGTCAACACGGGGCGGCGCGACGACGTGTCCAGGAGCAGGGACCGCGCCTGCAGGAAGCTGAACACCGCCGCCTCCACCTGCATCACCGCCACACCGCGCGCGTCGTTCACCGTGAAGTCGTGACCCGTCACGCTGATCGTCTTGGTCACCGCGAACGCCGTCGCCCCCGCCGCGCAGTACCGCGCGTCCACCACCGGCGCCGGCACCGCCGTCTCTGCCGGCTCGCTGCTCATGACCGCGCGTCTCGCGGATGATTGCTTTCTTTGGGTTATGCTTGGGCACTACGGATGAAGATGGCTTGCAAAAGCGGGCATGACATGTGCAGAATATATACTCCGGCCGGTTAAGCGACGATCAGGTCTCCGGCCGGTTTTACTCTGACACTGACGGCCCAACGACCCGCTGCCGCCGCCAACTTTGAAGCGCACAAGTTGACTCAGTCTGTCTTTTATTCCTGAGATACTTAAGTCTCTGTCTATCTGACCTGTTGGGGTCAGAACACTGATTTTGACACTTAACAAAACCTCGCCATTTGGAAATGGCTGCAATCTAAACTCTGCTGGTATTGCACAAGAAGCAGCGAAGGCTTTCTAGAGAGGCCCTAATATACGTGTGCTGTACAAAGAGGTCAAATTGTGAAAATGAATTTCATTTCCTTTTAATGAAGTCTATTATAGATATCAAATACACTTTATAAGTTCCTGGTAATAAAAGGAAGCATTTTTATAAACATGGTTAATTTTCCACAAAGAGCTAAAACAGAATACATAACTTAAAATATGTCAACCCCTTCATTTCGTAAAGTAAAGGCTATAAATTTGATCAAAATTCGACACTGAATTTGATCAATTATATAGACAACAAAATGAAAAATATAATAATAACATATCAATATCACTAGATTTTTCCTAAAATATATGTTCTTAATATGTTTATTAAATTTATAGATGTCGATGATTATTTTCATTGACGGTCCCCAACTATATAGACAATAATAATTAAGTCTCTGTCTATCTGACCTGTTGGGGTCAGAACACTGATTTTGACACTTAACAAAACCTCGCCATGCCGGGTAACTGGAAGTCGCTGCAATCTAATCTGCTCTTGTAATTCTCCTGGTATTGCACCAGGTGGACCCTCAACTCTGCTGGTTTTGCACAAGAAGCGGCAAAGACTTTCTAGCTAGAGAGGTGGTGGTACACGCATACTCTACAAAGAATCTGTGTAGTACTAATAGTGGAAAAAGGGAGGCGGTGATACACGAAACATTTATAAGAAACTGCTCCATCCGTTCAAAATAATTAATTTAGAATTTTCATAACTCATACTATATGAAGTTTGACCAAGTTTATAGAAAAATACCAACATCTACTACTACACTTGTTTATTTTTATTAGATTCCGCAATATATTTTCTTCCTAAGTAAATTTGACTTGTAGATATTGCCACATTTTCCTCTAAGTTTGGTCAAACTTAGAATTTAATTTAAAGAAAAGCTAGAACTTCAATCATTTTGGAACATGGGGGAGTGATAAATACTTATTTTCATTTACATAAAAAATTATTCTAAAATAGACAGCCATTCTGTTTTGAATAAGTTGACATTGTATTTTCATAACCATAAAAACGGTTTTGGAGGACATGAGTTTTGTCAATAGATATGAGTATACAAAATAGTTTAAGGAACTTATGATTTCTTTGTCTTATACTAAAAAATAGCAAAACCAAGAAGTGAGCCTAGATCACTTGGTTAGCATAGGATGAGTACAATCCAACTGCCTAGACTCAAGTCCCTATGGACGCAGTGACGAGGGATCACCTCGCCAATGCCTACGTATTGTAGACTTGGGTTTCGGGAGAGAGCGACGATGAAGATTCCGGGAGCGAGATTAGGCACAAGACGTACCCAGCTTCGGGTCCTCTCGGTGGAGGATCCCTACGTGCTGCTAGCAATCTACTATATGATCATAAGTATGTTTACATGGTGCCGCCTAGTTTGTTTAAATAGTACTACATCCAATACTATCAAGAGTACTGCTATTTTTACACACGTGACATCTGTAGATTTCTTTTTTACGTGGGACCATTGACCCGAATCTCGAGGAAACCTGAATAGAAGCAGTGGCTGTGATATCAACTCCGCCCCATATCAACCGCACCAAATGCGTGTCCTAAAATATTTCACTCAATTCTGCCATATGCCTTTCTTCATATCAAGTTTTACACCACAAATTCCTTGTTTCATTTCTTCCATTCGATTGTATGAACACATTCATATGTTATAGAATATTATCTATCCTCCCCTGAAAAAAAGTGATTTGCTCTTCACTGATGATCTTAGGGAGGATCCCTTTCAGCCGGTTCAGTAGTGACTTAATTACTCATAATTTTATCAATAACATTGCATTAACTTGTAGGCATGTACTCTATAACCTTATTTGTATCATCATTCTTGGGGATTAGAAGGTTGCGGTGTCATTCCAATTCTTCAGTATCTTTGCAGTAAGAGCCTACAAAACTTCAACAATTAAGTCTTGTTCTACCATTGGTCTAAATGGTGAGCTACTATTCCTTTAATCATAAAAATAATCTGTTTTACTAACAGCCTTGGATGGATAAGAAATTGTTAGGAAGTTCAGTTGCAATGTTGAAGCATTTTCACTTGTTGCAATGTAGAAGCATTTTCACTTTTCAGTGCACCTTAAATCTGATATGATCATCTAGGGAATTTCTTTTAACATCCCCCACTATAGTAAACTTAAACATGGGGACTAGCATATGTATTGTATAAAATAGGAAACTTAATCCCGATAGTGGTAGTAGTGAGCAAATAAGATGCTCCTTACTTCCAAAATCACCAAAAAGTTACATGTGCAAACTGAAAATCAGAGATGCAATAAGATACATTCCATCGTAGCTTCAATCTGACAAAATTTAGGCTTAAAATCTCTATTGATGACATAGCCCTAGCGGGTTAACTAATCGAACCAAGAAAAGGGAGAGAAACATAGGAAGCTAGGTCGGGGATGGCCAATTAGATTGAATGAGAGCTTGTTTATTGGATGAAAAGAATAACCTTTCTGATGCGCTTGATGACGTATACATACAAAAATTCTCATAAATAAAAAAACCGTTGGGAAAGAACAAGTCATTTTTTACCAAACACATAGCTATATTGAAACAGATTTTTCACGAAGTGTATTCATTCTTTTATCATTGTTCCCTTCTCGTTAAGATCTCTTTTAATATTTTTCCAGATATGACCGTGTGGTTATGCACTACATAGCGATCTTGTTAAGAAGAGATGTCAAAGTAGGTGTCATTGTGCCAATGCATTTGAAACTAAACATATGTCAATTATTTATGCTAAACTTTTTTACCTCCTAGGTATTTAACTAACCACGATATGATTTTTTCATTAGTGTATTCTTACGTTACAATCCCGGCAATGAACTACATACAAGTACTCGTAGTATGATGCCGCTTTGCACATCTTATAATGCATGATAATCGCGGATAAAATTTGATTTACGAATAGACAAGTAATATGTGGGTTTCTTGAGTCAAAAAAAATACACTACAAAAAACACGATACCACTTTTGTGTCATTTATCTCGCATGTAATAGGTCTAACAACTTATCGAATTTAAATTAGGGCATGGAGAGTGTACAATTTTCGGTTTTATAAAATTGTAACTTCTCTAGTGGAAAATACATGTACGCGATTATTTTACAGAAATATGCACTAGATTGCAAATAAATGTGGGTTAGCTTGCTTTGGACCCCATAATATTGGATTTCAATGTAAAAAAGGACAAAACGATCGCATGCCGTTACAGATTAATTAACATGTGCCACTTTTATAAAATGTAGTGCATATATATACTTGTATGTGTATTCATGAATATTTTGATATCCTCAAATATCTCGGTAGAGAGCTTTAAACTGTCCGGTCTATAAATATTTTAACCGACAGATAATTTTGCTCTATGAGTGTCTATCCCAATTGGAAAGCAATTAGAAAAGCCTAGAGCGTATGAAGTGCATCCCGGCATTGGCATAGACTAGCAAAAGTGCCCGTGCGTTGCACCGGGAGGAAATAAAACTCTAACGAATCATGTGATGACATTTCTCTTATGTGCTACCATCGACCGGGTGGTAAACATGAAACCTATGGTGCATGCTTATCCTCGCATTGTAATTCTTCATACTTATGATGATGGTAGGAAATACCCTTGTATGATCTACTTTTGGTGTCTCGGAGAAAAGGTTGATGATTAACAAATCGTTGGATCGGGATTTAAAAATTAGCCTTTTGTTCAAAAACCTCATCGGTACTCAAATTTTAGCTTAAATTTGGTTCACTCGTCTAACCCTAGTCTTAAGTCTTAATATTTTTTATATTTGATATGTTCTCTATATTTTTTTGTTACATATAACTTTTTTGAACCAAACTATTTTGAATTATGATTTTAAGTATACTATATTTTATTTAGTTTAAATGCCCGTCTAACGGCAGTCTTAGTCTTAATTCTTTTGTTTAATAACATGCAACTTATATTTGATTGACTCAGTTATTAATTAAAGTTTGTCTCAAAAAAACAAATAAATGGCCTTGCAGAGTATTAAAGAACATAGGGAGTATTTTTCTCTCTCATCCCTCTTGTGCTCATTTCCTCATTCAATCCCCCACAGGACCATGTCATCGACAAATATATGTTCTTATATCAGAGCAAACCTCATCTGTATCAAAAAGAAAGGGGCAAACGTCATCGATGAAATTTTGAACCTTGGCTTTCTCATGCAGCACATCATGACTGACATGAATACTTCAGGCGAGCACAAATAGCAATCCAGATCTTACTCGTCTTACGAATCCCCAGTTCCCCGGACTCATGAACCCATTCAGGATGACCATTGGAGACGCTGCAATTTTGACCAATCCTGAACCCGCCTTCTTTGGTCCAGACGTTTGATGATCCCATGCCATGTCCAACTTCTCAATAGCACCGAAATCGTGAAGCAAGCTCATGTCAGACTAAGTGACAGACGCTGCTCCCATGCTTCCCAGCCCTGAAATGGTGGTCTTTGCATCTGCATCAGTCGGCTGTTAATGTCGCCCAGAGCTAGCAGGCCACGTGCCCTCGTCCCCTGATTATGCAGGTCCGGAGCGCGCCGCGGCTTCACGAACGTGGATGGTGCGTTGGGGAAGGTTCCGTCCTTGGGCTGTCCCTTTCGATAGATGGCTGTTGCCGGCTTGCCGCTCGACCTCGTCTCTCGTCTTTGCCGGGGCCGCCCATGCCTGCCGAGCTTCCAACACGGTACCGCAACTTCGAAATCCAGAAGCCTGCTCAGGTGGGAGATTTCTGACGCGTATGGGACTCTCCGATTTCCCGTTTCCCTCGGCCAGTGATGACTGATGACACAGCCGCTGCGGCCACCGTCTTCCATCTACTCGAACCGCCGTGCCTGCTAGCGCGTGGAGATCCACCTATGCGCTATGCAGCGAGGACATGCGCCACTGCGGAGACATCTCGTCGCCTCCGCCAGTTAATAGGTCCACGACATGTGAAAACGACTGGCGGCGGCTTAGCCGATAGTTGCGGTTTTTGAGGTAATCGTGGCCGACGGTTGCGGGCACATGATCGGAATTGCCGTAGTTGCGTTCTGGTGTCTGCCCAGGCTTCTGGTTCTCGGGTCGGCGTCAGGGAGGCGTGGGGCCGGTCCGGCCCTGCCGGAGAGCACGTGGTGGCGGTGTACAAGGTCGTCGTTGTAGGCGCTCCGGCGCCTGCCTCTTTGGCGCCGCGATTTCCTCCTTCCAACCACGATCAGGCGAGCGAATCGGTCGCAGGTACGTACTCGAGGAATCGTGGTTCTCCTTGGCGCTGCGATTTTCTCCTTCTAACCACGATCAGGCGCATGAATCGGCCGCAGGTACCGATCTAAGCACTCGAGAAATCGGTCTGCGCCTTGTAGAGCTGCCGCGACGTGGATATGCTGTGGCTGGCGGCGAAGCTGTACAAACGGATCGAGCTTCAAGGTGCGGCCGCAATGGTTTATACGTCCCGGTCTCACGTATTGATGGATCTCGCCTTGTTGTCGATTTCGTCTCCTCGTTGCTTATCAGGGAAGGCGGAGCTCATATATATAGAAGCAGGAGATGCTAGCTAGGGTATGTTTTACGGTTAGGACTCTGCTCGGCAACGTGGAATGTGTGGACTATGAAACAAAACGGAGCGATCAAAGCTGTAGTACGAAGACGCCTAGGATGGTGGACCAAAGCGTAAAGCGACGGACGAAACCAAGGAAACGTTAGCTTCTTTATTACTCCCTCCGTTCCTATATATAGTGCCTATTGTTTTTTCGCATTTGTTTCAGATTATAAGAGTAAAGCTGTGTTTATTTTGCAAAAAACCCCTTCCACCGATTTGCTTAAGTCCTAGAAATAAGGAAACAATCAAACGTAGCTGCTAAAAATCTGGAAACAATCACGTAGCTGCTAAAAATCTGGAAACAGATCGTGATCGATCTAATCTTTCCCAGCCCGTCTCTCTCTCTCATCTACTGTAGATCACGTGAGATCATGTTGGTTAAGGAAACAGCGCAAAGTTATCACGGAACGGCCGGTCCTTTCCCCCGATGGAGCAGGGAGTAAATCACGTCCGATCTGTTTCCAGTTTCCTTCTTTCCTCTAAAAAACGCTGGGGGTTTTGTGTGAATAAATTAGCTTGCGTTAATTACCGTGCAGAAAAACAATAGGCATTATAGAAAGGAACGGAGGGAGTATTAGGTATAGATGGTTTCTTTCCTCTTGGTCAAATGTTAAAGTACTTTATTACTCCCTCCGTTACTAAATATAACTCATATACTTTTTGCCATTAAAATTAGAAAACTTTCTTGGAGGAAAATTTACACTGATTTGATGGGATTACCCCTGAACAATTGACGTGAGAAAGCATAGAAGTTTGCATAAGATAAAAAAAAAAACATAATCAAATACTAAAAAAAGTTGTCCGAATAAATGGTTCAATGTAATAAAGGCTATATTCTGGTTTTTTTCTCAAAATTCAGGAACGGAGGGAGTATTTGGATCAACGATGAGATAGCAACGCATGCAAACTCTACTGTGCTAAGAATTTCTTTTACAATACTCTCTTGTGGTCAAAATGTAGTGTATACAATTTTCTTAAAAGGTCAACATGTATAGACTTGACCTAGAAATACATTATACATAATAACCTCTACAGCTTCATCTACTTGTATGGAAGTATGTTTCATGATAATTCCAGACTTCCAGTGATATTGATCTGATGTTGTTCAAATTGATTTATTTTTCTACCGGAATTACAGCATAGACAGAAGAGAGCGAGAAAGAGTGACAGACTCACAGGTCACTAGACACCGAGAACAAACTTCAGTTGACAGACTCACAGGTCTTAAGTCGCAAATATTCACGCGAGCGCACGCGCTATTTAGGTGTGCTCCATGTGCTTCCACTACTATCTAGGAGACAACAAAAAGCTCCCCTTATAAGTTGGTCTCCATCCTCTTGGCTTAGCAAGGTGGGACTAAATATTGGAGTATCCTCCCATGTTGATCCCGTATTGCTGTTTGGGCCTACATGATGCTACTGGGCTGAACTGAAAAGTGACCTCCGAGTGCTTTTTTCATCTACCACACGCTGGCCCATCTTCTGGGCTGTGTTACACAACCAAATGCAACAATTAATGCAAGCAGAACGAAGTCTTGTGTGAGACACTATATTTAATTCGGTCAACTACTGACCTACAATAGTACCCTTTATACAACATCGAGCTGGCACGTAAACATGCATGCATATTCCTGATCTCTTCGCAAATACTTCCCCTGTTAGCAAATAAGTGTCGCATGTTTGTTTGATTTGTATGTATATAAAACTCTTCTAGATCCATGTGAATCAAACTGCGGCACTTATTCCTGAACGGAAGGAGTAGAATTGAAAAGTTTATCTTTTTGAAAGAACTCTGCTAGCTCCGCTAGTATTGTTCCCTTCTGGCCTATGGTGCTAGGCAAGAGAAACAGTTGGTTGGGTTGGACATCCGAGGCCAACACCCCGACATGCCACACACGGTACACATTGACGTCACTCCGCTCGCTAAAATATTCACCTCCAAGTGACTTGAACTCAAGGATCTAGGTGTCCTCTCCAACGCACCCACGCTTGGCACCATGCATTGCCAGTTCTACGCTGACCGACTCTAGAACTGCAACACCTTTGTAGATTGCAATATAGTTAGCTAAAAGTCTCCACTATAACTAGTTGGCTTAGGTATGAGCTTTGCTAGCAAGACGTTTTCTCCTGTGAACAGCACGAGCAAGAAGAGTTGGCTAAAGTGAATTACCTAGCATGACTAATAGACTAAATCTTTTAGAAAAAAGACTAATAGGTTAAATGAAATTTAGAAACCATAGAAAATGATCATTTGGATTTGGAATAGTAGATAACTTGAAAACCGTAGAAAATCATCGTTTTGGCTCCAGTGACCCCAACCCCTGTTTCATTGCTATGTTGAGCTTGTCTCCGTGGCCAGGAGATAACAAGTGTGTATCATTACATGTGTTTTTTTTTGTTGCCGGGCCTTGTTATTTTATGCTCCAAGATGACTGTAACTTATGATTCCCTTGCGCAATAAGTTATGTCTCATGTGACCATCTTTTGCAGAATATGCTAGATGTTACCTTTCTTTGTGTCATCTCTTCATCGTGGACGTGTGCTAGGATACGATTGATCCTAAGGTTTCCCAATGTCTTTTTTCTCCGAGTCGTAACTTTTGCATACGAGCTCCAATATAGGAGCTTCTGGTAGCGTTTCCAAGTTGTTGGGAGGTTAGGTTCTTCACGACTTCCGTTCCCGAGGATATGACTAGTAGCTAGACTAGCTAGTACAAACCCGTCAAGTCAGAACTTAGCTTTGCCTAACTGCATGTGGTAGAACTCAACTCCATTCTTAAGTAACAAGATCGGTTCATCAATCGGGGAAATTTCATCAAAATAAAAATATGATCAAGACAATAGTTCAAAAACCACACGGCAAGAAAATTGAAATTTTGGCACGACCATCCCTATTTGTTGGTCATCTATATCACACTGCGGACAATATATAGAAAAAAGATACATAAAGCACAGCTCATACAATCAGTCATGGGACAGTCATTACAACAACACATGCATCAGCCCATGCATTGCAACTTATAAATCACATAGCTAATCAAGGTGTTATACAAGCGGCTTACTGCTCATCGGCATACCCTTGTACCCAAGGTCTTTCAGCCAGCTTCCTTCAAAGCGGTACATCAGGCTCTAGCTGCTACCTCGTTATCCTTGTTAGCTCTAGCTGTTGTAATGATATGCTCCTCTAAAGCAGAGTTTTTTTACTGTACTTTTTGTTTTCATGGAGCAAAGCAGAGCGGTATTTGGAAATCAATCATGGATTGGTGATGGCTCGATGGAGCAAGGATGGCTGGCAGAAGCTCGATCAGCGTGAAGGAAAGGTTAGTTTCGTCTTGTGCTAATCAAGCTGAGGCTATGGATTTCTCATGCATGCCCGCAGGTACGTGACTATCCTAGGCAAAGTCCTCATACGCTGAGTGCGTAATAGATTCTCCGCCCTAACTAGTTTACTCTCGGTGCAAAGGAAAATTCATGTCAAACTTTTTTTGCCCTTGCTATACACTAGTGTAAAAAAGTAAGTCATTTCTCTCATCGTAAAGCTAGCTGGTTGCCATTTTCGTTCCTATGTGGAAACCATATTTTATTATTGCATAGGATAATTAATGTATACTATATCAAATATATATCATTATGAATGTAATGGTAATAATTTTGTATTGTACAAGTCGATATTTTTCTACATACTTGGTCAAATTTTGCATCGTTTGACTTAAAAAATCTTATATGCCATACATTTTGGCAAGGAGGGGGTATTTTTGTAAGCTTTTTTAACTCCTAAATATCACGGTGTCGCTTCAGCTACTTTAGAATTTGTCATGTGTCACCTAAACAACGGCTAGATCTACTGTCTGTTTGGCTGTGCAACCATCTCACCTAATATTTTATATGTGATATTCTATGTGTCTTCTTCGGCGATTTACACAAAAATAACCCTTTTCTGATACTATAGCACAGACTGACCCTCCGGCGAAACTATTTCACCCATCTAACCCTTTTGTGTGGCGCCCCTCACGCCGGCGCCACACCTCACTGTGTGGCGCCCTGTCGGCGAAGCCACTCTCCCAGTCGACGTGGCGTCCTCGATGCTGAGCTGTTCTCCCATCTGACGTGGCAGGATGTGTGGCGCCGCTCCCATCGCCACACATCCACTTATAATTGGCCAAAACATACTGTAAGACAATTCTTCTGGGACTTAGCCGTTTTGGCGAGGTTGTACGTGTGACGCCGATGCAACGGGCGCTACACCTCACAGTGTGGCGCCGATGCCGCCGGCGCCACACAAACAGCCTCGCCAAAACGGCTAAGGACCAAGCGGCCGGAGACCCTGGATGTGTTCAACATATAAATTGACATGTGTGGCACCCGTGGCATCGGCGCCACACTGTGAAGTGCGGCGCCCATGGCAAGGGCGCCACATGTTGACTTGCGTTGAAAAATCACAGAATTGCCTTGGCATGGTTGCAAACTGACAGATTCATATCAACAGCAATTTATACAGCAATTTCACAACATAGCACAAAGCACACATCATAGTTCACATCGTAGCACATAGATTCAAACAACAAGTAGCAATAAAGATATGGTTCGAAATGACATAGAGTTCACAACACGATACTTATGAATATAGAGTTCACAACAACACGTAGCAAACAGAGACATGGTTCGAAATGACATAAGGTAGGGGTCATCTCGCCGGCCCTAAAGTGGAAGGTGTGCGTCTCCAGCCTCCACCGGTCGACAAGGGCGGTGAGTGCCGCGGCGTTCATGTTCGCCCCCCGGCTTACAAGCGTGATGAACGGGAGAAGACCGGTGGGCTGGATGAACTCCATGTACCTCTCGTCATACGGCATTTCACTAACTGTGCCATGGTAACGAATCTTCAAGGGTTGAAGAATAGTTCTTTTCTCCGTCATATGAAAATCCCGGTGATCCCTGTCATACTCTTGATCTAGGAGCCACACCATTCTACATGTTTACACAAAATACACCATATTATGAGCCATTCCACTAACAAATATGAGCAACACATACATGAGAATCCTATATAACTAAGAAGGTCATCCCCACTAACCTATTTCTCTAAACATGCAGCTATGCCACATCATCATGTGTTCACTAACTTGCCACGTCATCCACTAACTACAATTTATTTTGCATGTTTTTCCTGTACCCCGTCCCCCGTGTGATTACTCTTCAACCAAAACATGGATCCACACTCATCCACCGACCAACTACTCAATGCTTTCTTTTCATCTCCCCGCGATTCCCGCGAAAAATAGTTCCACAGGAGATAGTGCAAACATACGAGAAGTCAGGAAATTGATGCAGGGCATATGAAAGGTTTGCGCAGAATTCCCCCTATAAATTCTCCGATCCGGGTTGGCCTTTTGCATCGAGTCCTCTCACAATCAACTAGGATGCGCTGTTGCATGATCCGCCGTCGCCTCTACAACGCCAGCCGCCGCCATTGAGTTCTGATACGCTTAGGTGACGGCAAGGGGAAAAAACGCATCTGTATCCACCTTACAGAGCTGAATTTCTGCAGCCTCTTGGGCTAGCTTTTGGTCCCTGGGTTATCTTGCCGTGCCCAGGTTTAGTTCGCCCGGTTCTGTGCCATTGGGCATTTGGCCAGACTTAATTAGCTTCCATCTTCTTCACTTTGCTGTTTTGTGTCTATGTAAGTTATACTGACGTATGTTCTGTGTTCTTGCTCTTACGGACTTACTTGCAGGAGATATGGTTTGCATAAAACAAAGAATCACATGTGTGACACCTATCTTGATAAATGTACCGCAAGAAAAAAATATTACCTTAGGAGTATCTTCATTTGGACTTTTCACTTTCAAGGTTAGAACGGAATTCCTCATATCTGAATCAGGTTAGCTAAATTGAGTCAATCTATGACATTTTGTGATTTGTTTTTATCCACATATACATGAGAATTCATATCCAAATACATCACACATATGAATTTTCGTAAGACATACCATTCCTAAGCACATAGTAGACATATGTAAGACAATAGAATGCATTTGCTAAGCTCCAATTTTGCCTTTCAACACATACATACATAAGGTTCCATACATACACACATACATTCATATCAAGTTTTCCAAAAAAAAAAATCTAGGGTTCCATGCATACATATCTAGGGTTCCATGCATACATGAGGCTATCAATTTCAACACATACACATCAATATAGATTCCAACAACTAAAATTTTCAATCAAGGTTCCATGTCTAAATCGAATTAAATCGGAGCAAATCTTGGATGAATCGAAGGGAAACGAAGGGGAATACCTTGAGAAATGTATGGGGATGGATTTGGCCGGCCAGATCTGTCCAATCCGTGGAGGATTTGGTGGGGGACGGAGGAGAGGCGGCCGGCGGCGGCGGTTCCGGGCGAGCAAAGAAAAGAGAAGAGGGGAGAAAGAAGAGGGCCGGGCTGGGGCGGGCGCGGGCGCCACACATAAGTGGATGTGTGGCGCCCTTCCGAGCGGCGCCACAGTTTCACCGTGTGGCGCCGATGGGAGCGGCGCCACACATCCTGCCACGTCAGATGGGAGAACAACTCAGCGTCGAGGACGCCACGTCTGCTGGGAGAGTGGCGCCGCCGACAGGGCATAATCCCATCGACAGCGTCGAGGATGTATAATTTTTCTTCATAATCCCGTGCAATAATGAAACCTGTTGTTCTGCAATAATCAAAAAAGCAACACGTAAAAATCTTTACTACCACACGTGTGCATTGTTGGAATCGATCCCATGGATACAAAAATTATTTGCTGCCTCGACAAAGACATGCATAGAGATTTGTTTCTAGAGTATTAGTTTAGGAGGATACAGAAAAATACATTGCTACTCAAGAAAATAGCTCATAATATCACATTTTTAAGTGTGTTTACTGGTTCTTGAATTGATGCCACATGAAATGATATGCGTCAACTACATGATAGCAGATTTGAAACTCAAAATTGTCTCCTGTAAACAAGTGGTTGCTTGCCTACCTGTTGCCATTAACCCAAATGCTACTTCCTTGAGAAGCACAGCTCGTCTAGGACTCGAAAACCCTAACCGCTACTTTCTCTTACTTGCGTCATCCTGGTCAGTGCTTTCCTTGACGCGTAGGGCTCGTCTTCTTGTCTGTCATCGCTACCATGTCAACATCCACTATGATTGATGTTACTCTAACTAGTTCTTCCTTGAGAAAACAAACATCTCGTCTACGCCTCTCTTACCATATCAGCTCATCTCGTTGATGTAGTGGGCTAATCTTCATGCCCGTTAAACCTACCGCGGCGACGCCCACTCCGACATGTGTTATTACTCTATCGGTTTTTTTGTGACACACACTGATTTCTGACTCGCGTTACCCTAACACCTGCTATGTTTATTTTAGAAAATTCAAACTTTTAACTAAAATTTTGAATCTTGCTAGCTTTACATAGTAGGAACTCTTGAGATACCAATGGACTTTATTATGATTATAGTCGTGTTACCCGAACCGTTGCTTCCTTGAGATGCATGGAACGTCTCCAGCTGATGTTATAATACTTCCGTTGACTTGTTGGGCTCAACTCTATGTCTGTCGTCAATATTAAATTGAAGTCCACTCCGACCCATGATAATTTAACCGGCTTGTCTACGATCCACTAAAATAACCACTACTTTGGTGGGCTTGTCTCCATGTCCATCATCGCTACCGCACCGATGTACGGTACAACTTGCTAAAACTAACATATATTTTGAGTTATGTGATGGGCTCGTCTCTGTGTCCGTCGTCGCTACCGCGCCGACGTCCACTACGAATCGTGCTACCCTAACCGATGCTTCCTCGAGAAGCAAGGCACGTCTACAACTCGCTAATACTAGCCTCTACTTTAAATTAAGTGGTTGGCTCATTTCCGTATCCGTCGTCGCTACCGTGCGGATGTCCACTAGGACTCGCTTAACTACCCTAACCATTGTTTCCTTGAGAATCATGGCTCGTCTATGACTTGCTAAAACTAACCTATATTTTTCCTTAAGTGTTGAGCTCTTCTCCGTATCCGCAGTCGCTTTGAAGGTAACGCAAGTCGTAGTGGACAACGGACATGGAGAAAAGACATTTAAATTATAATAGAAGTTACTTTTAGCGAGTCGTGGACAAGCCGTGCTTAAAAACTCAAACATCCTTGTACCCAAGGTCTTTCAGCCTGCTTCATTCAAAGCGATGCATCAGGCTCCACCTGGTACCTCGTTATCCTCTAAGAAGAACAAGAAATGAAGGTCAGCTCCTCTATACGAGATTTTCAAGAATAGTAAATAAATTGTAATCTCTTTAAAGGTACAAACAGATGGTTTTAATGTGTGCCATCGACACCACAGTTGCTCCTAACAGACCAAGTGTAATACTTGGCATGCAAAGGAATAAACTAAGATCAACTAGGATCAAGTAATCATCAATGGAGGAACTATCCCACTGAAACCTACAGAATATCAACGTATGGTTTCGTTGCCAGGAAGAAACGAACTTCTATTCACGCACCAATGGATATACAATATGCTTTTGCTAACATAAAAAGGACTAAGCTGATCAATGTACGTTTGTAGCTAGCTGATCGGTGTGCTTGTTTTAAATTTGGAAATGAGAGAAGAGATGGATGGATGACGTGTGCATTTAGCTAGCTAGCTCATCAAAAGGAACCAACGAACGAAGCAAGTCTATCTATATCTGTAAAAGGTAAAGATCAAAACATAACTCCTGATTTCGTTTAGCGCATTTGATACGCACGATTGTTTGGAGAAGAAAAGACCCAAGTACTCCTACCAACGAGCGAGCGATTAATCAAGCTGTCACTAGAAAAAGGTACGTGACTGCTTCAATTCTGCCCGATAATGATGTCTCCTTGCTACAAAATAGAATCGGGATTACCATGTACATGTGGCATCCAGCTTCTTGCATATTTTATTGATCGATTCATTGAGGTATGTGCTAGCTCAGCATATTAAACCGACTTCCACATATAGTCAAAGGTCAATTCTGGGTACCAAATTAGACCAGCCTCCACCGATTCCCTACCTGCCAACGTGCTCAGCCTTGTTTACTTCCATCGCTCAGCCAAACTTGCCCAAGTAAAACCATATACACTACAGGAAAATCAGGCGCTGCCGTGCAGCCAAACTTTGCCGTGAGCTGCTGCACGGCAAAGATTTCTTTGCCGTGCGTAGCAGGAAGAGCGCACGGCAAAGAAAATATGCACGGCAAAGTATTAGCGCAGCGCACGGCAAAGAAACAAATCACGGCAAAGAAAGATTTGGCGCACGGCAAAGAATTTCCTCACGGCAAAGAATTGGAGCAGCGCACGGCAAAGATTTTGGGACGGCAAAGTAGCTGCAAGCCGCACGGCAAAGAAACAGCGCACGGCAAAGGCCTGGGCACTGCCGTGCGGCCAAACTTTGCCGTGACAGACACGGCAAAGGGTTCTTTGCCGTGCGCTTCTCCCTTTGCCGTGCGCCAATATACATTTTTTTTGTTTTTCTAACTATTTTATTTCATCTACTACTTATATTTATTTTGTTAATTAGTTTTTCTTTTTGATGACTATTTATTACACTATGTGAAATACAAAATTAGTCTCCATGCTCATCCCCCACATATATCAGGGTTCCGGTGCTCGGCGGCCGTCCCCCTCCTTCCCCCAAAACAGCGGGACGGCGGGTCTACCCCTAGATTTCTCCGCGCGACGTTCCACCAATATACCTTTTCATAGGTTTAGGTTTGTTTAGTCCATGGACATATGGAAAACCATGTGTGGTACCCTTTGGCACAGTCTAGCCCCCGATATACCCGCGGCGGGACACTTCACCGTACACGTCCGGAATCTGTTAAGTGTTATCGCCCGAAGGTGAGGAATGTCAGACCGGGGATCCATGCCATGCACCATTTGGTGAATTACACCTAGCATCACACTTTGAAACATAGAATAGGTCCACATGCAAGGTTTGGTGGGGTTGTTCCGGCGGTCGTTATCCCCCTCCTCCCCCCAAAACAGCGGAACGTGTGCCCCGGTGGGTCTACCCCCTAGATTTCTCCGCGCGAGGGTGCACCAATGTAACTTTTCATTCTTTTAGGTTTGTTTAGTACATATACACATGGAGAACCAAAGATTGGGACCCTTTGGCACATATACCCGCAGCTAGAGCCATTATCACACGATCGACGGTGTGCCTGGTCTACTGGTTAGGGTTAGGTGTAGGGTTAGGGCTAGGGTTTAGGGGCTAGGGCTAGGGTTTAGGTTAAAGGGTAAGTATTTATGGTTAGGTATAGGTTTAGGGTTTAGGGTTAGGGTTAGGGTTTATGATGCATGGTTCTGCAGCTCCGGCGTCGTGGTTTAGGGATTTAGAGGGGTTTAGGGCTCGAAGCCTCCCCAGTTTAGGGTTTAGGGTTTAGGGAGCTACTTTTGCACCATTAGACATTGCACCACACTTTGACACATATCATAGGTCCACATGCAAGGTTTGGTGGGGTTCCGGTGCTCCGGCGGTCGTTATCCCCTCCTCCCCCCAAAACAAACGTGTGCCCCGGCGGGTCTACCCCCTAGATTCTCCGCGCGAGGGTGCACCAATGTAACTTTTCATAGGTTTAGGTTTGTTTAGTCCATGGACATATGGAAAACCATGTGTGGCACCCTTTGGCACAGTCTAGCCCCGATATACCCGCGGCGGGACACTTCAGCGTACACGTCCAGGAATCTGTTAAGTGTTATCGCCCGAAGGTGAGGAATGTCAGACCGGGTATCCATGCCATGCACCATTTTGTGAATCACACCTTGCATCACACTTTGACACATATCATAGGTCCACATGCAAGGTTTGGTGGGGTTCCGGTGCTCGGCGGTCGTTATCCCCTCCTCCCCCAAAACAGGGAACGTGTGCCCCGGCGGGTCTACACCCCTAGATTTCTCCGCGCGAGGGTGCACCAATGTAACTTTTCATTCTTTTAGGTTTGTTTAGTACATATACACATGGAGAACCAAAGATTGGGACCCTTTGGCACATATACCAGCAGCTAGAGCCATTATCACACGATCGACGGTGTGCCTGATCTACTGGTTAGGGTTAGGTGTAGGGTTAGGGCTAGGGTTTAGGGGCTAGGGCTAGGGTTTAGGTTAAAGGGTAAGTATTTATGGTTAGGTATAGGTTTAGGGTTTAGAGTTAGGGTTAGGGTTTATGATGCATGGTTCTGCAGCTCCGGCGTCGTGGTTTAGGGATTTAGAGGGGTTTAGGGCTCGAAGCCGCCCCAGTTTAGGGTTTAGGGTTTAGGGGAGCTACTTTTGCACCATTAGACCTTGCACCACACTTTGACACATATCATAGGTCCACATGCAAGGTTTGGTGGGGTTCCGGTGCTCCGGCGGTCGTTATCCCCCTCCTCCCCCAAAACAGGAACGTGTGCCCCGGCGGGTCTACCCCTAGATTTCTCGCGCGAGGGTGCACCAATGTAACTTTTCATAGGTTTAGGTTTGTTTAGTCCATGGACATATGGAAAACCATGTGTGGCACCCTTTGGCACAGTCTAGCCCCCGATATACCCGCGGCGGGACACTTCAGCGTACACGTCCAGGAATCTGTTAAGTGTTATCGCCCGAAGGTGAGGAATGTCAGACCGGGGATCCATGCCATGCACCATTTTGTGAATCACACCTTGCATCACACTTTGACACATATCATAGGTCCACATGCAAGGTTTGGTGGGGTTCCGGTGCTCCGGCGGTCGTTATCCCCCTCCTCCCCCAAAACAACGTGTGCCCCGGCGGGTCTACCCCCTAGATTTCTCCGCGAGGGTGCACCAATGTAACTTTTCATTCTTTTAGGTTTGTTTAGTACATATACACATGGAGAACCAAAGATTTAGGTTAAAGGGTAAGTATTTATGGTTAGGTATAGGTTTAGGGTTTAGCGGGGTTAGAGTTAGGGTTTATGATGCATGGTTAAGTATTAATGTGTTAGGATTTATGGTTAAGTATTAATGTGTTAGGATTTAGGGTTAGGGTTTAGGGTTAGGGTTATGATTTAGGGTTATATGATTTAGGGTTATATGATTTAGGGTTAGGGTTATGATTAATGTGGCTAGATCAATGGGTTAGGATTTAGGGTTAGGGTTAGGGTTATGGTTAATCACACATTTCTTGAAAAACATGAAACATATAGTATTAAATAATACACATTTTGAAAAACAAGTTTAATATAATTTACAAATAAAACTTAATGTTATTGATAATTTACAATTAAAATTCTTAATGTTATAGAAGTGGTAAAAATAAAAAAAAATGCTTTGCCGTGCGCAGGCGCACGGCAAAGAAGCCTGCCGCACGGCAAAGGCACTGCTGCGCACGGCAAAGCTTCCCCGCACGGCAAAGGTTCTTTGCCGCACGGCAAAGAAGGCCGCACGGCAAAGAATGCGGATAAGGCGCGGTCGGGACGTCCTGAGCCAGACAAATTTATCACTTCCACGCATCCGCATCGACCTCCCCACACGCCGCCGCCGCCACCTCGACCACGCCGCCGCCGCTGCCTCCTGCTGCTCCTCCCAGGCGCCGCGCCGCCACCTCGACCACGCCGCCGCCGCCACCTGCTGCTCCTCCCAGGCGCCGCGCCGCCGTTGGCCCCCACGACGCCGTCGCCGCCACCTCCTGCTCCTCCCAGCCGCCGCTGCCCGGCCCACGACCACGCCGCCGCAGCCCCTTCCCCCGGTCACAGGTCCCAGGTCAGGCCCCCCTCCCCCTCCTCCTTCCCTTGAGCATAAGGTCAAACTACTGCAGCAGCAGAAAAATTCACTATCTGCCCAAGTGATCTCGCTACAGGTTTGAGTTGATCTCTCAGGATTCATTGTTTAAGCATTTATTTTTGGCTCAGTTTTAAGCAGACCATTTGGCTCGGTCGACTTAGAATTACTTTAGAATCTGCCGTCCTAGTTATTTTCTGGTATGTCAATCAAGGTCTTCTATTATCTTGTGTACTTGCACAAATACGATTCTTTCATTTGGAAACAAGACTTACAACTAGTTGTTTTTAGTTGAATGAGAACAAGAAATCCCAATGTTCACAGCACAAAGCTATCTGTCCTCCTAGTTATTTTCTGGTCGACACTCATGTCAATATATCAAGGTCTTCTATTATTTCGTGTACTTGCACAAATACGATCATGTTTTGATTGGAAACAAGACTTGCACATAGTTGTTTTCAGTTGAATGAGAACAAGAAAGCTCAATGTTTACAGCACAAAGCTATCTTTTACAGGAGAAAGCCCAATGTGTACAGCACAAAGCTTTCTTTTACAGGAGAAAGCCCAATGATAACACTAAATACTTAATTAGAAACCTATCACTACCACGCCGTCCAAACTGGACATGAAATATCTGGTATTGCGCTTGAGCTTGGAGCTTGGCGCCAAGCTCCATCGGTTCCCTGTGCTAGCTACACACCTTCTGTAACAATGCATAGGAGAATGAACTTTCCTTTTGTCAAAAAAACTGTGTCATTAACTTCTGCTTTGAACTTTCTTTGCATCAAAAACAATAATATTTGCTTTTTTTTTGCTTAGCCAAATGGACATGCATGTATATGTGTCCCGTCCAAAATAAGTGATCTTAAAGTTTTGTCCACCACTCGTTGATAATCCTGAAAATTTGGCAGACTAATATATATTAAAAGATGAGTATACAGCGCGCCATGACGTACATGTCAAAGCACGGTAAAAATATTATTAGGTGCTACATAGTGTCATGTTTGAAATGCAAGCTACAACTTGCGTTCCCCAACCACCACGACGGGGCCGGGAGGCCGGCCAGCGCGGCGGGGAACGGGCCGGCGAGGTTGGTGTTAGCGAGGGAGAGCGCGGTGACGGCGCCGGCGGCGTCGCAGGTGACGCCCGTCCAGGCGCAGGGCGTGGCGGCGGTCGGGTTCCAGTCGGTGAGCGTGCCGTCGGGCACGGTGAGCGCGCGCTTGGCGTCGAGCAGGTGGAGGCCGTCCTGGGTCAGGGCTTGCGACGGCGTGGCCAGCAGGCCGGCATTGGCCGCGACGGCGAGCAGCAGGAGGGGGAGGAAGGCGCCCATGGCGGCGGCGGGAGGGTTCTTTGTCTGCGCGCGCGCGAGGCGTGTCAGGTCAGGGTCAGGCGCAGGACGGCGACATGGTCGTCGGCATTGGGAGCGGCACAAAGGCCAGGACCCAACGGCAAGGAGCACAAGGAGCTCCATTGTAGTAGTGGGTTTAGCTAGGGCAGTGTTTGTTTACGGTTCCGTGCCACCGTGCGTGTCTTTATGTAGAGATGACGGCCTAGCTAGCTTTACTGGCATCCCGGTATGCACATACGGCGAGCAAGTGACTGAAAGTTCTGCCACGGATCAAAAATGGTTCAAAGTCTTGTAAAATATAAGCAGTTGGTGCATAGCAGTGTTAAGACAAATGCTCCGAGCCCTCGCTGTCCTCTTCTTAGATGTAACATTGCATTACCTCATTCACAAAGCAGCAAAAGTAACATTGGCTTTCTACTGCTCCATATACTCTATATACGCGCATACATGGTAATTATTAATAGCCCCTAATTGGTTTTTTTGTTATGCAGGCGATGCTTCGAGGTGGACACGAGGGGCGGCGTCGCGGGGGTGTTTGACGGGGCGTTTCGGATCTTCTTCGACGATTCTCTCAGAGGGTCGTTGGTCTTCTTCGCCGGCTGTCGGTCACGCTTCGAGGGTGAGAATCCGTTCGCCTCTCTTGTACCTAGGTTTTTCTTTATGTCTAGATCACCAAGTCTGTCGCGATACCTAGGCGTCTCTTCCCGACCGTAAGGGTTACGCGGATAAATATGCATTAGTGGTCTCGCATATTATGAACCGTAACTCTTACGGCATTTATCGGGACAGCCGGCGGATGCGTAGTTGGGTACGTTCTCCGTGCTCTACCCCGATCCGAGACAGGATTTCGGTAGCGCCTCCCCGTTGTTCTCCGGATGCACACCCCTCTCGGCTTTTTGCCGAGACGTGTATCGGAGAGCAGCGGGGAGGTGCTGCGAAATTCTGTCTCGGATCGGGTAGAGCTGGGAACGTACTCAATCTACGGATCCGGCGGCTGCTAGGAGCCCACCTAGTAGAGTTTCAGGTTGATGCACGCGTAAAATAAATAAATATATGATGCATTTATTTCCTATTTGATATATAAATGCTATGTTCGTCTGTTTTGTTGCTGATTAGAGGATGGATAATCGTGGCTGGATGTACGATGGCAGAATCAGTCAGTGGAACTATACTGATGAATGGGGAGAAAAGACCGAGCAGTTTGTGGATAGGGCGTTTGCCATCCCTAGCAGACCTATAAGTGTTTGGTGCCCTTGTAGTAAGTGCGCTAACCGAAAGGCACAGGACAAGGAAACTATGAGTATGCACCTGATCAAGTTTGGGTTCACACCGTCCTACAGGATTTGG
Organism: Lolium multiflorum; assembly: GCA_030979885.1. Classification (NCBI taxonomy): domain Eukaryota; kingdom Viridiplantae; phylum Streptophyta; class Magnoliopsida; order Poales; family Poaceae; genus Lolium; species Lolium multiflorum. The sequence goes on along the minus strand of CM061750.1, from coordinate 46,897,375 downwards.
ACTTACCATGGAGAAAAGGCAAAGAAACGTGCTAGGAAGGAGGTGCGGCAGATTCAACCTAGGGGGAATATGACACTGGTTTTGATAGGTGCTTAGAAAACTTGGCTAATGGTAATGTGCCTGAAAGCTCTCATGTAGAGGTGGAGACACCTCAGGATGCGGAGACAAGTGAGGACCCGGAGGAAAACACAAAGGAGTACTATGAGGCTCTGTTTGCTTCGCAGAAACCCCTACATGAAAATACAGAGGTTACCCAACTAGATGCCATCGCTCGCCTTATGGCCTTGAAGTGCCATAGGAACTTGTGCAGAGATGGGTTCGATGAACTTCTGGTCATCGTAGGCAGCCTTCTGCCGAAAGGGCACCTCTTGCCGCAAAACTTCTACTATTCGACCAAATTGCTCAGTGACCTTAAGATGTCATCTCAGCAGATACACGCTTGTCCAAAGGGATGCATGCTATTCAGAGAGGAGCACGCTGACACAAATTATTGCATCAAATGCAATTCCTCTAGGTACTTTGAGGTAGACCGCAATGGTGATGGTCAGAAGAGGCAGACCACGGTTGCCAAGAATATCCTCCGCTATCTTCCAGTTCTACCGAGGATCCAGCGGCTCTTCATGACCGAGGATACTGCCCAGCAGATGAGGTGGGCCGTGGAAGGAAACAGATACACCGACAAGATGATACATCCGTCGGATGGTACTGCATGGAAGAACTTTGTGAAGAAATTTCCACTGAAAGCAGGTGACCCGAGGAGCGTAGCAGTTGCGATATCAACCGATGGGTTCAATCCATATGGTATGTCGGCTGCAGTATACAGTTGTTGGCCAGTGTTTGTTATTCCCATGAACCTCCCCCTGGCGTCTGCATGAGATCAGAGAACATGTTTGTGTCGATGATAATCCCAGGGCCCAAATACCCGGGCAAGAACATGAATGTGTACCTGGAACCGCTGGTGGATGACTTGGTTCGTGGCTGGGAAGGTCGCGGGATCCGAACATATGACGCATCAAAGAAGGAGTACTTCGATATGTATGTGTGGTACCACACGTCCCTGCATGACCTGCCAGCACGTGCTTTGTTCTGCGGGTGGTGTACACATGGGAAGTGGCCTTGCCCACAGTGCAGACAGGCCGTGACTTTCTTCTGGCTAAACAAGGGAGGCAAGTATTCATGCTTTGATGAAGCTCGACAGTTCCTTGAGCGGAGGCATGCATACAGGAGTGATGTAAAGAGTTTCAAGAAAGGCCGTGTTGTCCGTGGCCCGAAGCCAATTCCGAAGACCGGAACGGAAATCAAGGCCGAGTTAGATGCTCTTCAGCCTAGCCCTGATGGGAATGGTTTCTTAGGATATGGGGAGACACACCAATGGACTCACAAGCCGTGCTTATGGAAGCTCCCTTACTTTGAGTTTCTCGAGCTCCCGCATAACATTGATGTAATGCACACCGAGAAGAATATCAGTGAAGCCATTTGGAGCACGATTGTGGACACCGAGAAGACGAAGGATAACATAAAGGCTCGAATTGATCAAGAAATGTGGTGTGATAGGCCGGAGTTGAACATGCAGCCACCTAATGGTGCCAAAAAAACTTGGACTAAGCCACACGCTCCGTTCTGCCTCACAAAGGCCCAAAAAGGGAGGTCTTCCAATGGATGAAGGACTCCTTGTTTTTCCCGATGGGTTCGCAGCCAACTGGATGAGGGGCCTGAACATTGAAACGCTGCGAGTACAAGGACTGAAGAGTCATGACTACCACATATGGCTTGAGCGGATAATGCCGGTGATGATTCGAGGCTATGTCCCTGAGACGACTTGGCGAGTGCTAGCGAGGTTGAGTTTTTTCTTCCGCCAGATTTGTGCTAGGGAGTTAGACACTAAAGTGATTGAGAAGCTGGATGAAGAGGCACCCGTGTTGCTTTGCGATCTGGAGAAGATCTTTCCTCCAGGGTTTTTTAATCCGATGCAACACATGATCCTGCACCTCGCGGAGGAGTGCTTAAAGGGCCCGAATTGGGGCCGTTGGCAGTTTGGTCCCGAGAGAGAAACACAAAAGCTTCGTCAAATGACTGGCAATAAATGCAAGATCGAAGCATCCATAGCCGAGGCAGTCCTGAACGTGGAGGTGGCAAACTTCACCACTAAGCACTATGATCCCAACATTCCCACAAAGCACAACCCGGTCCTCCGTTACAATGCCGCCAACAATGAAGAAGTACCCAAGCTTAGCATCTTCGTGGGGCTTGGTGGCAAGTCAAGTGGCTCGAAGCCGTACAGAACGGACCTACCTGAGCGGACCTTGATCCACTCGTATGTCTTAAACACCATGGTCGAAGTGAAGCCGTACATCGAGTAAGTGCGAACCATTTAATTATTCGCAAACATTCACTCGTATGTTCGTGGCTAACTCTTCCTCTTTTCATCGGTATAGGAAATTCAAGGCTATACATTGGAAGAATACCCACAGGGAGCCTACCCCGGAAGAATCCAAGCAAATTTTCGATAAGGGAGGCGGTTTCGGTTTCAGTAGCTGGTTTTGTAATTTGGTACTATTCTATCCAAATTAGCTAGCACTTCCGACATTTATCGGTCATTTCTCGTTCTAAACTTCTTGTGCTAAACTTGTAGGCAAGAACTGACAAAGAGATGAAGTCAGAGCTAAGAAAAATTGCTAGGGGCTTTGACCATTCCGTAGAAGCGTTCAACTCCTATGACGTGAACGGGTATCGCTTCCAGACCCATCAATACACAACAAGCCGGCCCAACGCGAAGACAATAAATAGCGGGGTGGTATGTCAAGGTGATGATGGGCTCCATTACTATGGAAGAGTCGAGGGTATATACGAGCTGAATTACGGGTTTCACAAAGGGCTAAATCCCGTCGTCTTCAAATGCCATTGGTTTGACCCACGTCGGGTGAGACGGGATCCTGAAATTGGGTTGGTCGAAGTTGAAAGGAACTCCGTTTATAAGGGAGAGGATGTGTACATCTTGGCAACCCAGGCCTTTCAAGTATTCTATCTCCCGTACGCGTGCAGAAACCCGACAAAACGTCTACATGGATGGGATGCTGTGATGACGGTGCCTTCACGCAATAGGCCGCCCCCGCCAAACAAGGACGATTACCGCCGCGTAGACCCCGCAGCAACGAGTGTCGAGTTTTATCAGGAAGAAGGGCTCCCCGGCCATTTCACAATCGGCTTGCCGACTATCGATGACATGGTCGTAGACGATGAACAAGAAGACGCGGGCATGGATGGAGACAATGCAGAAGATGAAGCTGAGGATGTTTGTGCCCCGGAAGACCTGAGTTTGCTCGAGGCGTTCAAAGCAGGGATTGACCTCGATGCAGATGGACCACCTCCAGGTTTCATTGATGATTATTGGTTCGCCGAGCCTGATGACGATGAGGAGACACGCGGTCCAATCACGGATGGCGACACAGGCTACTGATCTATGTAGTAGTAATTGTGAGGCTAGCCTATTTGTAATAACTCCGTGTAATAGAGATTGTCTAGCTAGGTTATTTGTAAGAACTCCGTGCTATGTTTGAGAGAACTCTATGGTAGCTATTTGTTGCTTCCACTAATTAATGTTCATCCTTTTGCATTATTTGTTGCTTTCATTAATGTTCATCTACTTATATTTCTGTTGCTTTCACTAATATTTATCTCTTTGCAATATTGCGTACTAATAAACCACTCTCTTCATTTGTGTTTGCAGGTGATTGAAGCATGCCGCCAAAAAAAAAGGGCGGCGGTCTTAAAAAGAAGCTCAAGGACTTGGTAGGTGTAGGGACTTCGAGGCGGGGCCGAGCTACTACCCCCCTCCTAGCCCCGCTCCCACAGGGCGGCCGCGTAGGAAGAATGCGACGCGGGTACTCACTCCTAGTCCTAGCCCCCTCCCGCAGCCGATGATGATGACGAGGAGGAGGACCAGGAGCACCACGGGGGTGGGGAGGACCAGGAGGAGGAGGTGGGTGGGGAGGACCAGGAGGAGGAGGGGGTGGGGAGGACCAGGAGGAGGAGGGGGACGAGGAGGACCTCTCGGAGGATGAGGGGTTGGGGAACTTAGTGTTCGATCCTGATCCAAGCCTAGAGTGGTGTGAGCCGGAGGATTACCAGTACGTTCCAGCTTTGGAGAGGCTGAGGCCACGTGATAGGAAGCCATATCGGCGTGGGATAACACAGCTCCCCTCGCTGAAGAGCTGGCGCTACAGGCACGTTGTTCTTGTGCCCTATGGAAGGAGGTACATGTTATTTTTTGGCATTTCGTTATCGCAATTTTGTCATTATCAAAATTATTATCACATACATATTGATGTTGTCGTTTCATGGTGCAGCTCGTTCCAGTTTGAAGACCCGACGCAGAGACCGCCACGTGGGTACTCGAACATCCTTGGGGGCCTACTTAGATGGTATTTCCCTGGGATAGTCAATCTCCCTACTGGTGGCTGCGACGTAGCTTGGAGGTGGGCGCACTACAGCCTCGCGGAAGATCCTCTTGGCCGCGGCACCGCGGCGGATTTGGTTGTTGCCAAATTCTGGGTACGTGACTTTTGACTTCTTACCATTCATACACTCTCCTTGGTTCACAATAATTGCACTAATGCCCCTTGTTTTACCTATGTTGCAGAAATACTTCAAGAGGGCCGAGGGCAAGGAGAATGCGTGCGATGATGTCCTACACCAGCTTGCAAGGAAGAGGGTGACTGGCATGCACTACGAGGCACGTGTTCAATGCGTCCGCGACTGGCACGCCGACCGCTTCGTCCACATGAGTAAGCGACACGCTCATGCACCGTGGCAGTACTTGCAGGTATTTGCATTTATGTGTTATTGATTTCTTTATCGCCATGTAGTTTATTTTACCATAATGGGTTTATCTTGTGCATGTAGAACCCTCCTCAGTACGTCGGCAACGACGATAGGTGCTTTCGTGCGATGGTCATGTGGTGGACATGCCCCCAGTACCTCAAGAAGCACGAGGAGGGCAAGGCGAAGCGGGCAGAGATGCGAGGTGGATCGCATATCCAAGGCAGCATCCCCATCTCTCTTCACCTGCAGAAGGAGGTGAGCAAATTAATGGTTCCTTCATTCTTTGAATTCATGTTATATATTTGTTAACTCCGCAAGGGTGTGTCACTTCACTCAATTACATGTTCTCTTTTGCAGGAAGTCAGGACAGGAGCGAAGCCTAACGTCTTTGCCGTGCTAAAGAAGATGAAGCAAAGGAAGACGCCTGATCCTGAGACGGGGTCCTTGTGGGTTAACCCGCAATCCGAGACCCAGTGCACGTCGTATGTCTCCAAGTTCAAGCAGAAGTACGGCGAGGAGGCCAATCCAGAGGCCGAGGACTTTGACCCTGAGGTCGCGGTGCTTGCGGGAGAAGGCTTGAAGCATGGCCGCCTATGGTTTGGTGACGGGTGCGTCGACCCAGCGAGGTTCCCTCTCGCCAGATCCGTCGTGGTCGTAAGAGCGGCCAGCGAGGTAGAGCCCGGCCACGGGCTTCGGATCTAGCTGTCGAGCGGTTACGGGTATGTTCTTCCTCGGGTCTCTACATTTCCTTTACATGCTTTCCATTGAAATGTTAATGACATCGCGGCAACACAACGTAGGAGGAGATGGCAGCGAAGGAGCAAGGCCCAGGAGCACGCACGGAACATGGAGCGGCAGATTCTGAGTACCAGCAGACAGATATGCAACAGCAGCAGCAGATGATGCAGCAGCAGCAGCACATGAGCTGGCTGATGAGCCAGACGGCTCTGTCTACTCCACCGGGGAGTCTTCCTCCTCCACCTTACTCCATGCCGTGGATGCCGCCACCGCCCACTCAGACCCCGGGGACACCTATCACCGTCAACAACATGAACATCATCCGGAGCATGAACCTCGGTGAGTCCTCTTGTGCCCAACCCGCTACTTGTACTTGTTCAAGTGTTCAATATGCAAATGCAAATGCAAATGTTCATTCCATCAACCTTATAGATAATTATTCACAAGGCAATGACAATGAGGCCGGCGGAAGCGGAGGAGGACAATAAGGTTGATGGCATGGTCTTGATGGATTTGTGGACATTACACTTGTTATGGATTGTACTTGTACTTGATGTGTGTTGATGTATTTGTGGACATTGCACTTGTACTTGATGTATTTGTGGACATTGCACTTGTTATGCATAAACTATGTGTGCTCGATGTATTTGTGGTGTTGTTCATGTGTTTGGTGATGCTATGGTGAATATATATGTTGTATATGTTATATATATGTGAAATGCAATTTTGAAATGCAGGGATTAAAGAAAAACAAAAAAATGAAAAAACCAGGGGCCTTTGCCGTGTGTATGCACACGGCAAAGGACATTTGGTCACTTTGCCGTGTGCATACACACGGCAAAGGCGCCACGTGGCGCAAGCCTGTGCTCCTGGGAAGCCAGTGTGTGTCCCTGGAGAATCCTTTGCCGTGCGTGCTGGGGAGTGGACGCACGGCAAAGAGGAGAAGCACGGCAAACGAGTGGGCGCACGGCAACGAGCGCGCGCACGGCAGCGTCGGAGCGCACGGCAGCGTTTGGTCGCACGGCAGCGTCGGGGCGCACGGCAACGTCTGAGCGCACGGCAGCCTCCAGGACGCACGGCAGAGACGGCGCGCACGGCAAAGGAGTGGGCGCACGGCAACGAGCGCGCGCACGGCAAACGCTCGAACGCACGGCAACGAGCGCGCGCACGGCAACGAGCCTTTGCCGTGCGGTTTGGACAGGCGCACGGCAATGTCTTCTTTGCCGTCGAGGGCGTTGCCGTGCAGACGCTGCCGTGCGCCGACGCACGGCAAATCCTTTGCCGTGCAAATAGGCCCCTTTGCCGTGCGATTGGTCGCACGGCAACGTAGTGTTTTCCCGTAGTGATAGATGTCTCTCACGTACGTACCAAACTAGCTAGCTATACTGTTTCTTCCTACTTTACATGATCAACAAAATTTTCTTTAAGAAACCAAACTAGTAGGAGTTGAGCTCACTAATCGGTAAAATTTAATTAGCAAGGAAATTTTGGCATGAACTTGCCTGTTTATTGTACATCCAAACCTGCACAACAAACAAATACTAGTACAATTTAGACAGTAGTTGTGGACAGGGCACAACCGGTCAGGCACCAAACAGCAGCTACCTTGAGGACTTCCGCAACATCAAATAGCACCAAACAAGAAACTAAAACGATATGCTAATGCACAACAGCACAGAAGTTTCTGCAATCCCATCCCTTCCTAAGACGGCTATTACATACAACACGTGAATGCGTTACGGAACTTCTTTCAGACGTGAAATCTTGGGATGCTCAATGCATTGTGACCATATGCATCGTAGACCAAGGCATCAACATGATGGTGTCTCCCATGGTTCCTTCCAAGTGATGGATGCATCAGGCGGGGTAGGTTCCTGTAGTTACCCTCCGGCAAGAACAAAGAATGAGTGTGGTCAGCTTTGAAGCAGATTTTGTAAGGACAAGGAATGATGGTGCTCAGCTTTGAAGCGGATTAATAAGTTCAGAACAGATTTATTTAGTAAGATACGATATCAACATGTAAATTCATGACACATAAATAATCCAGTACCAAATAATGTCCCAGCCTACTTAGCTACCAAGATTGATATATAGAAACTTATATATTGTTGAAACTTGAAAGGGAAAAACATCAAGTACTTCAACTAGATGTGACATATATACAGACTAGCACTCTTAACTCAACATCAAATAACAATATCAGAGGACAGATGACACTCTTACCTTTTCCAATTAATTAGCAAGCATGTTCGAAAATTCCCCATGACCTTGCTGTTTTTGTACATTCAAACCTGCACAGCAAACAAGAATCAAAACAATAGTGCATACAGAACAAGCAATCAGCATCAAGGCAAAGGGGATGCACACCGGCCCGGAAATGACAAAAGATATTTGCTTACATATGTATGACCACGCGGCCTAGGCTGCATACATAGAGATTTCATGTACTCCTTGATTGTCCGATCCCCCTTAGGCCTTCCAGCTTCCTTCCTCCAAGTGATGATACATCAGGCTACCACTGGAAGCTACTATAGCTTCTTCCAGCTGCCATATAGTCCTCCTTGTAATTATCCTGTAACAGTAAGAAACAAGACATCCTAGTCAGCTCTAGAGAAGCTTTGTTTATTGGCAGCAACTAGATGTCACGGTGGCATGGAACTCCTGGACATGTAAATGTAATCATCACAAGATTATTAAGAACAATAAAGGTTCTTCAACTTCCAATCAGACAGTCCAAAGCAAGGTTTCGAATTTCGGCCCGAAAAATCGAATTTCGTCCGAAATTCGTCCATTTCGTTTGGGCCCGGAATCTGTACGATCCGCTCAAATAAATTCGGGCCATTTTGAATTTGCAGCCCGGCCCAAGGCCTAGAATAGTCCAGAGATAACCCCAGGAGGTATAAAAGGTCGAATTGGGTGCTTCGTAACCCTAATTTTCATTTTCCCCACTTGCCTCGCATCTGTGCGGCGGCTGCAGGCAACCAAGAGAGTGAGGCGGGGGCAGCGCCGCCTCCGCCCGTAGCCATCCTTCTCCCCGAGCATCTGCCACTCCCCAACCTTCTCCTCCATCCACTCCCTCCCATCCACGGCCATGGAACGTGAAGGCGTCCTCAACGGCGGTCGTTCAGGCATTGACTGGTTCGGTAGTGGCACCTCCACCATGGAGCGCGACCGCACGCAATCGTGGCGGGGGAATCAGGGCTCAGGCGGCGACCGGGTTGACGGCGGCAGCAGCATGGAGCGCAGCCACACGCAGCCGATGGTAGGGCTGGGCTCAGGCAACGCCACGGCTCCAGATGCAGGCAATGGCTCTGGAGTTGCACGTCCGCATGCTGAGCAAGGTGAGAATGAGAAGTAGCGTACCAGTACAATGCATGCTTAATTAGAGTTTGTGGTAGTTTAGATTTTGTAGCTAGCTTGTGTAGTCCATCACACAAATACGTAGCAGCCATCACAGAGAAGATTCGAGTTACTTGTTAATTAAGTCAAGTTGTGCTTAATTCCGTTTCTTACACCTTGCTATCTTTTAACAAATGTTATGCTAGTTCATTATGTCTACTACATGGTTAATTTCGCTTTTGTAGGTGCAATTATCGATCAAGTGTATTACCTTTTGTATTAGCTTTTGTAGGTGCAATTATCCGCCACCTTACTGATAATAATATACATGTTTATTAGTCTGCAATTTAATTTTGTTTCTTGAATGCTGAAAAGTAACAGAATTAATTACATTTAGTTTGTTTCTTATATGCTGAAAGGTCATTCGATTGCTAATGTTTATTATTGATGTTGATTTTCTGTCCAGAATAAAATTGTTTGGAATCTAAATAGAACTTAATCTGATACATGCTTTATACTTGATGAAATTTAACCATGTGGCAACTATTGATTACAGTATTTTATAGGTCAGCATTGATGAAGCCAGAAGGAGTGAAAGTGGCAACCATTGATCCAATATAGTATGAGAACTTTGTTAATTTAATTGTCTTTTACTCTTTTTTACTTGTGCTTAAATCTGTTGACTCTTTTTTACATTGGAACCGTTGTTAACCATTGATCTAATATAGTATAATAACCATTTATCCAATATAGCATTTTATATCGGAACCAGTGTTAACTCTTTTTACGTGTTCTTAAATCTGTTTGCTTTCTTGATTTTGTTTACTTGATATTATGATGCATTTTAGGGTTGGAACTTTGTCGATTCTGTTTACTTATCTGTAATGTTTTATAAATATTGTTGACTCATGCTTGATTCTATTCATTAGGACATGAAAACAATGACATCTATTATATTTGGAACCATGGCCGTATGTTCGGTGGAGGATTTGAGTGTGGGTATTGCAACCTGAAAAGCAAAGGAGGTTCAACCCGCTTTAGGCAGCATCTTAGTTGTTTATCAGGAGATGTGAGGCAGTGTCCTAACGTTCCAAGAAACATACGTGATGTAATGAGGAATAGGTAAGTACCTTGTGATGCTATCAATAGTTTCCCATTTCTTATGTGTTGCATATATTATGTCATAAACATGAGCTGCTGTGCTTTGCATAAATTCTTTCATAAACATGTGCTTCTGTGCTGTGCTACATATATTGCCAGCTATAAGCATGTTATCCCCTGCTGAATACTATGTCTTCTTTCTGAAATGCTTCAGCTTGTGATATTTTATATAATTTGCAATGCTATGACTTTTTGTTTCATGTACTGATATTTGATATTTCATCCTTTGAAGCTGAGCCTGGGAGCATAAGAGAGTTTTACTTGACGCAAGACTTAAGGGCGGAAAACAAGTCAATATTGAACTCTCCTGTTTGTGTTTTGTGGCTGTCATGTTTGGACTTTGAAATGCTTCGGTTGTATTAGCTGTCGATTTAAATTCTTACTTGACACAAGACTCTAATGTGGACTCTTAATCTGTGTTGTTAAGATCGTTGGACTGGACTATTGTTGTGCGGTTGGAGTATTGGACTATACATTCTTTTGATTTTCTGGATGGTTACCAGTAGTGTTTGATCGTCAGTAAAAGTCATAGTAAATCCTGATTTGGTGGATCCTTGATTATGCTATAACTTGTTTATTTTGCTGAAGATTCTTTCATACATTTTTTACTTAGTTTGTTTTAAAAAATTTGTCAAATTTCGGTCAATTTTCGTTCAAATTTCGGTTATTTTTCGTCCCAAAATTCAAATTTTGGTTTGACATTTTCGTCCGGGATTTTCCGAAATTTTTCCGAAAAACCGAATTTCGCCCATTTCGCCCAGGCCCGGTAAATTTTGCAAAACGAAATCCGAAACCTTGGTCCAAAGTATCTTAATTTCAAAACCAGATCGATTTGCTGGATAATTATTACTATCTTGCAAGTATTAACAATAGCTATAAACATGCCAGATTTATTTCACACTATGGGAAAATCGATTCAACTTGTTGGACAGCACAAGAACACAAGCCTGAAGCTGAACCTTGACAACACAACAACACACACAATTGCCTAGCTAGCTGCAATGTTTAGTCTGAACGTGAATGGAAAAAACAAAAACACATTCTAGAGCAGCCACACACACAACACTTGAACCTCAACCTGAAGCAATGCCACGACACACCACAAGATATGTTCAGGCAAGCCCACGCACAAACCTTCAGCTATCATTCAGCTAGCTAGCTACCTGGAACTGTCCATTCGCCGCACGAATGAACGAAAGCTGCCTGAAACTTCCAGAACACTAGGCGCAAAGTCTGCATGCCCAGCTACATAGATCTTTCTTCACCTGTATGTACAGTTGCAGCCGTATGATGATGTCACTTGCTTTAGTCCTCCTCGTACTGCCCATCAAAGTGGCATGTGACCAGGAAGCAAACAATTTGATAAATGGGATCAAGCTAGCTAGTGTGACCATGTGAAAGCTTCAATATTCAGTGGATGATTGCAGCAAACAAACATCACATCATAACAAGATGAAGCTCATATTTCACAATAACAAAAGTAATCACAGGTAGAATATAGCACATGGCAGAACAGGGGAAAAACACGACCTTTGTATTGTTGGGCGAGCTTGTCCAGGTCGTCGTCTCCTTGCACGTCGGGGTCCACGGACAGCTGCAGCTCCGAACGGCGGCCTGTCTTTGCGCGTACAGGCGACCACACACGGGCAGGAGCTGATGAAGGCTGGCCTCGATTCACTCCTCCGTTTTCTGCACGGGGTCGAGCTTGGGCAAGATGGAATTAAGGCCGGGAGGCGGGTAGGAGGTCAGATCGGAAACTTACAGTGGCGGGCGAAGTCGATGCGGGCGCCGTCGAGGAGATCCAGCGCTGGTTTCATCCCCTGCCGCTGCTGCTCGGGCGCCATGGTCGGCCACGGCTTGTCCAGCTCCAGCCACTCTGGCAGCGGGCTCTCCTATCCCCGGGCGTCATCGGCGGCGAGGGGCAGCACCGTGCGGAGTTCCTCGACTCCGGTCTGGCCTACTCACTTCTAGGGTTTCGCGGCGGCGCTGGTAATCACGCGTGGCTGTGCGAGGAGGAGCCGGTGGTGTGGAAGAGGAGAAGGGGCGGCGAGGGAGGGACAGAGGGGCGGCGAGGTGGGGCGGCGCAGCCGGCGAGGAGGAGGCGGCCCGGTGACGCGAGAGACTCGGGACATGAGAAAAGGGGATCGAAGATGAGGAGAATGGTGTCGGTCGATAGTTTTCGACTCCTTTCACTTGAGCCCACATCAAAATATTTTGAATACGAAAATTCGTTTTTACAGGCGCCGGTAGGTACCGGTGTTCCTCCCTCCAATCGCGTGCTGCCAGCCTAGCCTGACAGATTCCTCTGCCCTGGGTATTTTTTTGTACTCCTGTATTTCAGATTTTAAGCTCTCCCGTATTCTTCTCCTAGGCCCCACCCGCATACTTGTGGCTCCCGTCTCCTTCCTCACACTTATCCCTGATAAGGCAACGCACAGCGCTAGTTTATCGCCGCCGCACTGCCACCGCCACCCCTCGTGCGTACGCCGCCGTACCGCGGCCGCCACTCCTCGTGTATGCGCCACTTCCGCGGTCCGTCCTTCTCGACACCCGACGCCGTCGTTAGCCGTCGTCTGTGCGCCGCTCCGCCCGAATCCACTATTCCGAGATCCGGATGCGCGGTAGTGTCCATGGTCCATGCACCGCCGTCCGTCCCCCGCCCTCCGTGCACCGCCTCGCTCGAACCTTTTGTTGCGAGCTTCGTTGTCGTCCGACTCTCGGCGCGCTCCGCCCCGCCCATGTCCATGCCGGCGCGCTCCACCCATCCTCTGCCTCCGCTGTCCCCTCCCACGCCTCGCGCCCTGACGGCAGCTCCCCTGCTCTACCGCTCGACATCACCACCCTCAAATTCCACCTGTGTGCGCTGTACAATCGCAGGAGCAGGCGATTCGAGGCGCGCGCCGCACTGGCCTGCTAGCCACCACTGCCGCGTGCTTCCATCCAGCACTAATACGCACAGATGTAGATTGTGATTATGCTTTGTGTGTGCAGTGCTGTAACTAGTATCCAGATATGATGCACACTATTCCTTGATTGACATGATACTCCTAGTTTGTTTACTGGGATTTTTGCAATATGAGTTGGAGTAGCAAAGCGGTTACAAATATTTTTGGGATTAAGCACGAATCCTAGTTTGTTTAGTGGAATTTTCGCTAGCCAGTTCAGATTGTATGATCTCATGAAACAATATACTTGAATAATGTAGTGCATTTAGTCGCTCAAGTGCTGTTTTTTTCAGCGCCACTTTCATCCAACAAAGAACAACCATAGTTGTGCACGTGATTCATACCATTCTCAATTCAGAGTGAAAAAAGATGGTTTATTAAATTTCATTGAAATTGCATGGAGTCTGTTGGACTTGTGAAATTCAGAGTAAAATAGATGTAAAAAATATATTTGAAACTTTTACGAAATTGTTCCAATTTTAGGTAATTAATTGAATATTTTGTAATAATAACAATAAATTTTATGAAGCCGTTGAAATTTCAAATCTTGTATGATTTAAGTGTGAAATTCTTAAGAAATTGAAACACTGCCAAAAATTTATCAAAACATTTTCCATCTTTTATTGGTAATAAGTGAAACATGTACGAACAACTCCTAAAACATAGTCCATCCTCGGAAAAATAAGCGAAACCTGTAAATTTGTACTTTTATGGAATACGTCAATTATCTAGTCATTTCAATTCCATAATTAAGCTACCGTTTCACAAATGATTCAATAATACATGGGCTATAGGATTGTGTTTTACAAGTTGACCATGGAATCTTTCTAATGTTTTGGATCGCCAAGAAAGCTTCACATTACTTTCAGATGGATTGTGGGTGTTTCAATAATTCATAAGCTATTTGAGTTGGTTTCACAAGTTAAAAACATGGAAACCTTCAAATGTTTCCCTTGGATGAACATGTTTCACATTTGTTTGTAATGGATGGACTGTGATTCTCTTTTTTGGTATCAATGTGAGATATGAATTTGAATTATTTCACAAATAGTTCAATAATGCATGGCTTATGTAAATGTGCTTCACAAGTTTCACAAAACATGTTTCACAAGTTTTGTAAGTTTCAATAATGCATGCCCTATGAAAATGTGTTTCACAAATTTCAATAATTCATGGCCTATGAAAATGTGTTTCACTAGTTGATCATGGAATCATTCTAGCGTTTTCAAATATATAATCCTTTTATTGATAATAAGTGAAACATGCACAAACAAATCCTAAAACATAGTCCATCCTCGGTAAAATATATACTGTTGAACTTTGTTGAAACACACTAACTCTAGCAGAACTTTTTCAAAACATTTTTATCCTTTATTGGTAAATACCTAAAACGTGCGATGGAATAAAATTGTGAAACATAGTCCATCTATGCAAAATTAAGTGAAACCTGCAAAATCGGTACTTTAGTGAAACGCACCGACTTAGTACTATGTACAATTGGTATTTAACTGGCACATGAAACACACCCTGTCGGGTTGTGTTTTAAAATATTACCATACTAGTTACAAAAGCATAAGAATGATTCCACAATTTATTGCAATTATTTCACATTTAAATAATCTAATTTTTCAATTCCACAGTTAAGCTACTGCTTCAAAATTCATTCAATAATGCATGGGCTATAGGATTGAGTTTCACAAGTTGACCATGGACTCTTTCTAGCGTTTCAGATCGTCGGGCATTTTTCACATTAGTTTCAGATGGATTGAGGGTAGATAGTTGTGAAATACCATCCTTCCATTTGAAACTAATGTGAAACATGCCATACTTTTGAAACTTATATGAAATTAATACAAAACACCCTCCTTACATTTGAAACTTATGTGAAACATGCACATCCAATTTCAACTTATATGAAACTAATGTGAAATATGTGACATACCGTCCAACCTTTTGGATCCGATGTGAAACATGCCCATCTTTACACTTAGGAGAAACACCCTCCTTCCATTTGAAATGTATGTGAAACATGCACATCCTATTCGAACTAATATGAAACTAACGTGAAATACCCTCCTTCTATTTTAAAATAATGTGAAACACGCACATCCTTTTGAAACTTATATGACTCGAATATGGAACACCGTCCATCCATTTTAAACTAATGTGAAACATGACCATCGAAGTGAAACACCATCACTAGGCCATGCATTATTGAATTATTTGTGAAACATTTGTAACCTAGTTCTTACGTTGATACTCAACAAAGCGAAACACCATACACCCATTTAAACAAATGTGATCCAATTGAAACTTGAACACAAAACATTGAGATAAAAAGTGAAATAGCATATGTCCTTTCCAGACTTATATGAAAAAATGATATATTATTGCACGTCTAATATGTGAAATACCCTCCAACCCTTTGGAACTAATATGAAACATGCACATCCTATTGAAGCTTGTATGCCATTAATGTGAGACCCCTTCCTTCCATTTGAAACTTATGTGAAACATGCACATCATATTCCAACTAATGTGAAATACACTCGAACCTTTTGAATATAATGTGAAACATGCCAATCATTTCGAAACTTATATAACACTAATGTGAAACACCTTCTTTCCATTAGAAACGTATGTGAAACATACTCATC
Source organism: Lolium multiflorum (assembly GCA_030979885.1). Classification (NCBI taxonomy): domain Eukaryota; kingdom Viridiplantae; phylum Streptophyta; class Magnoliopsida; order Poales; family Poaceae; genus Lolium; species Lolium multiflorum. The sequence continues at coordinate 46,881,714 of CM061750.1, read as the reverse complement.
CTATTCCAATTTCTACGAAACTAATGTGAAACACCCTACGGCCAAAAAAATGAAACACCATTCATCCCATTTAAACTAATTTGAAACATGTTCGTCGAAGTGAAACACCATCCGAAGTCCGTGCTTTATTGAATTGTGTGTGAAACAATTGTAACCTAGTTCTTACATTGATCCTCAACATATTAGAACACTCTCCATCCATTTAAACAAACAAGAACCAATTGAAACTTGTACAATGCATTGAGATAAAACAAAAAATGAAACAAGATACATCCTTTCCAAACTTATATGAAAAATATGATATATCATTTAACGCCAATATATGAAATACCCTCCAACCTTTGGAAATAATGTGAAACATGCACATCCTATTGAAACTTATATAACACTAATGTGAAATACCCTCCTTCCATTTGAAACTTATGTGAAACATGCACGTCCTATTCCAACTAATGTGAAATACCCTCGAAACTTTTGAATCTAATGTGAAAAATGCTCATCCTTTTGAAACTTATGAGACAATAATGTGAAACACCATCCTTGAATTTGAAAATTAAGTGAAACATGCACATACTATTCCAAATGTTATGAAATTAATGTGAAATTCCATCCTTTCATTTTAAAATAATGTGAAACATGCCCATCACCGATGTATCACACGCGTTTACAATATGTTGAACCTTGCTTCACAAGGCCTTGTTCCACAACAACTTGATCAAGGTATTCAAATAAGTCATATCGGTTTCACTAATTTTCACCCAAGTTTTGAATTGGTTTCACTCAATTTTTGTTGATGCTTCACATGGTTTTCATGTTTTAGTGAAGTTTTTTTGAGGTTTTAGATAAGTTTTATGGGTTTCACCGATGTATCCCACACGTTTACAATATATTTTCATTATTATAACAAAATTCTAACCTCTTCGTTCGATGAATGGTAACATATTTGTGAAACACAAATCTTACATAACCATAAAAAGAGTGAAATATGCATGGAAAACTAGAAAATAGTTCTACCACATCGCTAACTTATTTTTTTATTTCTCGAACATAAGTGAATCTCTAGTCAAGAGGGGCGGAGCTTAGTTGAAACAAAACACAGCCATGTCCCCCCCCCCCCAACTCTTGCACCCTGCCTCTAAATATATATCCAGTTTGTACAATCTATTTGCTCATTTTCTATGATATATCACTTCAAGATTGTTGTTTTGCCCGCCCATGAATTGTGCCCAAGCTCCATCGCTGCTAGTCAAGCATGTATTGTAAATATTGCTATCTTCCTCGACATATTAATGTTTCGATTCTTTCCTATTTTATATATGCAAATGAATCAATTTATCGTTTTTTATTTCTCTCAAATGTGAAACAAGATTGAAATGGTGACACTAATAGAAATTGCATTGAAACCAAATTGGAACTAACTGTCCAAGGCCAAGTTTGAGATAAGTATCACAATTACCAAATTCCACTTCAAGTTTCACCTACGGTTTAATAGGTTTCAGACCTGTTTCACGGAATTTCAAATATTAATCAAGAATTACAGCTAGGTTTCACAACCTGGCACTCTATACGAGAAATAAATGAATTGAATCGGTTCAAATCCTTGAAACATAGCATACAGAGAACCAAAAACAAATATTGACGTGCACATCTTCCAAATCGAATCAATACCCAAAAATACCTATATCCAGAAATCGAATCCCAGACCTAGATTTTGCACAAGGAAACGAGGTTGGCGTCGCCTCCGCGTCGTCAGGGGCTCGAGCCGGCCGGGTCGGAGATTAATTGCTTGCTCGCAGATCAAGTGGCGGCGGCAGAGTCCGGGTAGGTGGCGAGGGAACTGCGGGTGCACCGGCTTACAGGACTGGCGGCGGTAGCCCTGAGCGGGAACTGAGGCGGCGGATGGTGAGCTATGCGTCGTGGAACGAGGCCGGCGGCGAGGCTCTGTCCGTCCAAATTGAGAGGAGAGAGAGAGTTAACCAGACAAATATCTAGCGCTGTATCTGGAGTGGAGAGCAGGTCCCACGTACGTCCCTGTTGCTGCTTTTGTATCTAACGAATTGGTCCAGTACAGTTTTATACGGAAAGGGCTGCACGGATCTTAAAGGTGGGCCGGACGGTTGATCCGACGCCGGCACCTACCGACGCCGGTAGAATCGCCGCGTTCATTTTGAATATTCGTGGCGGCATGTTTGTTTTGGCGCTCCCACCTTTCGGGATTCTATTTCGTTCACCACGAAAAGGCGGGGATGCTCCAAATCTTTTGGGATGGTTAGGGCGGGATCCCCAAAATTTAAGTATTTGTCTTTTTTAGGTAATATTGGGGTTCCGAATTTTTTCACCCAACTCTTCTAGTGACCTCCTCTGACGCTCCTCCTCTGTCCTGAAATCTCCATTGAAACCAAAACCAAAATAAATGAGGCATGCTACTACGAAAGCAAACAACACATGTAAAAGTGATCCTATATGAGCCTAAATTTGATCCATGAACATTGCAATTTTGAAAACGGTGGTAACTCATCAACAACTAATGCGAAAAGATGCACCTAGTAAACGGTGGTAACTCATCAACAACTAATGCGAAAAGATGCACCTAGTAAAGATCCGTGTATATATACAACGAAATTCCCCCTTTATAGCAGTAGAGACCTCTCCAGGTTTGGACAAGTTGAGATAAATTTTATTCTCTTGCTACTAGCTTTGGTTTGATTATAAGTGATCCAATCAAGAGTTATTTTAATGCCACTTTGTAAGCATGAAATACCAAGTCATCTTAGATGCATGAAACATTGGCCCGTGTGCATATATACCAATGATCGCATTGCACGTGCAATGATGGGAAAACACTCCACATGTCGCCTGACAGGCACAAGTATAAGGATTGTCGAAGAAACACGACATGAAATAATAGGGATGTTACATTTACCACGTCGCTCTCTATCAGATTGAGCTGATCCAGGTGGTCTAGAGAGATCATTTTGTTGATATCCGCTGGTGATAGTTGTGTTTACATAGAATCTTTTGTTACATTTATAGCAAGCCCTAGCTCGTTGAAAACAAAGTTCGTATGCAAAAGATATCTCGTAGCACCGCCTCCCTCCCTCGCACTTCTCACCATCTCTTAGCATGTGTTTTTAACGCCAGAGGCTTCGAACGGCCAAGGATCGAGCTAGTTGCGTCCGAGATGCGCCACTCGCCTTTTCGATTTGTTATTTCTAGTGAAGATTACCGGCATGCACATGCCCGCCCCACGTATTCCTCGAATCCGAGACTACGTGCTCCGTTAACTGTACACAAGATCAAACTGAGATTCTGGTTCTCACACTTGGGTGCCAATATATCCTGTTATGGTTCAATACTCGACGGGGGTTGAATTGCTCGGAGAAATTTATCGGAGAAATCTTATTGGAGCTTTCTACGGTTAGGGCATGGTTTGGCCCGAGAATCATGTTATCTAAAAGTTTGAATTAAAAAGGAAAGATTTTTGCATGTGCTCGGTAAATAAATCCTTTGCTAGCACTAGAGAAGAGAGATTTTCAATCAGTGTTAGCGATACAGGATGCAACTCATGTGTACCTGGCTAATTTTGGGGCCAATCTGCGTGGGTGCTACTATAAATGATGTGTGATACCTCATATTTTATATCGTTATTAAACTATGGGGAAGATGAAATTGTCTACTATTTTATGTTACTATTGCTTAATAATATTTATTCTCAAAGCGATAAACACGTGGTGTACTAGCTAGTGACGATGACTAATATTTCATGTGCATCGACCATCGATCATATCAATATTTTCATCTGCATACACCCCTCTCTCCTATCCCTTTCGAAGTCTTCTATTGTCGATGTGTTCTCCCAACATCTCACACAATCTTCCTCCCTCCCACTGATCATCGATTCACCATCGACCTCCAAACATACCCTCTACCGGCGAGTCGTGCCTTCGTGGCACCAAAATCTTTGAATAACCATTCGTTTGTGTTTGCACATGAAAATAATAGTCACTAACCATCTCATCGCGTGAAATAACGATCCCGGATCCATGCTCTAGCGTGAGGAAACAACATATGCAGTGTACTTGGATTCAAATTTGCTTCAAATTTGGTCTGAGCGGGAGACGAAAAGAAGCCATTGGATGTAGGGAGGAACAAGAGATAAGAGGAGGACGATATCAACTGTTGGATGTGATCAGAATGGAGGGATGAGATGCCAATCCGTGGGACAAGGCACGGATCGATGTGCTAGCATCCCACCGAGATATTGCGCTCTCTCCTGAAACCCATCGAAATAATTCCCTTTGGCGCCTAAGGAATTTGATTTAGGGCCAACCTAGTCCAATAGGCGCGAGATGCAAGCAAGTTTGGTGCAGCCCAAAAAAAGCAACCAGCTCCCATCGTGCCAAACGCGAATAGACGGAACCCCTCCCCACCCTCGTGACCTCCCTCCTCCATCGACCCCTTTTCCTCCGCCTTTGCAACCGGCAAGATCCCAGCCACTACCAGCCTCGCAAAGCATCTGCCTGGAACGCCTGCCTTCCCTTTGTCTATCCCACCGGTTGGACCCATCAAATTGAGCACAAACACAAACCCTAGCCCGAGATCAACTTGTTACAAAGGAGAACAGATCGGCCTTGGTCATCCATGGTAGGCGGTGGCGCTGCTGCAGATGGCAGAGGGGAGATGAGGCTTCACCGGTGGAGGAGCACGTGGTCCATGGCAACGGCGGAGCCCCGATAGCGGGTGGCGGTGACGGGAAAATGGATATGGTCAATGCCAATTTGGTGTGGTTCAATAGTAGTCTCCGAAATATAATTATTGGTATCATTTGGTCAGGCTTAGTTAATTCCTTAAGGTTTATATGCATATGTATATAAATTTGGTCAGTATTAATTAGATGTGTGTGGTTACTCCGTCGGTGGGGGCAGGAGCATGGCAGCGGTCGTGCTGGCCCGAGCACGGTGGCGGAGGGCGGGCACGACGAGACGCGCGCAGCTGCGGCCGGTCTAGGCGGCGTGGAGGGCGGGCACGTCAAGGAGGCGGTTGGCGTGCTCGGCGGCGAGACAAGCGCGGCTGCGGCCGGGCTCGGTGGCGAGGAGGATGGACACGGCAAGGTGGTGGCAGGCATGCTCGGCGGCGAGACGCGCTCGGTTGGGGGATACGGTTGGGGCTCCTCCTCTTTTTTTTGTTGTTTTTTTTGTGTGTTGTTTGACTTTTTAAACTAGACTCACAAGTGGGCTCTAGTCCACCTCAGCAAATTACGCCTGCCAACTGGGCTCCACAGGTCAGAAACGGTGTCAACTTGTTATCAATTCAGGATTAGTGCTATTTGAAAAAATCTCTTCAAAATCTTGTAGTTTTTTGCGTCTGAAACACAAAGTGGTAACAAAATGAAGATTTAGCTACCAATGTGGTGGTTCTATGCTAACAACTCCAGTCTTGTGCCTAAAAAGTCTCAGGGTTTACCATTTCCTTGAAAACCATTGTGCAGGTCGTGGTCATCGTGACAGATAACACCCACGGCACAAACAGCTGGTGCCATTTTGCAATCCAGTAAGGAGTGCTTCTAGGGGCGGGTTGGTGATATAAATATGCAAGTTAGTAATGATTAAGCGCGGATAGAGGGAAATAATGAAAACTTGTAATATGGTTGAGCACACGTGAGTAGTAGGTAGTAGAGAGTTCGTGTATACTACGTACGTATGGGTGAAAAAATAAAGCGGAGGGCGGTGGATGGATCCAAGCTGTGATTGCTTGTTTAATTTGAAGAAGACGCACGCATATATGGGTGGATGGATGGATCGATCATCGGGTGTGCTCAAGTCGCCATGTTTTGTTTCCTTGTTTTCCCGGACCAAACGCCGTACGTGAACCTGCTGAGCCAGGAATTTCCCGGGCGAAACCCGCAGCTAGCGCCTCGCAGCGTGGAGTAAAACGGGACGTATGGTGACACGCGCCCTGATTTGAGATGGATTTGGCGGCATCTTCAAATTTTGAGTGGATTTAGGTTTGCGCGAAATACTAAACCGATGGATGCGTCGAGAGACTTTAATCATGACACACAAATCGTGATATTCGTGGTTGGTGGAGAAAAGGGAATCGGTCGGTCGATCAGTTTCCTTCTTGCCACTAGTGGAAAACAGGGCTTCCGTGGGAGCCTTTTGTCGCGGGCGCGCCTGCACCCGCGGCAAATGGCCTGGCCACGTCGCTCCGAAACCATGTGGAGCCGTCAGGTCCTTTTGTCGCCTTTTGTCGGTATCTCACCGCGACTTTCACCACTTTTGTCGCGTAATACGCGCGACAAGCCATGGCTATATATAGAACACGCAGCCCCCCCCACCTCATTTTTTCCTTGGTGGTGAAGGTGGAGGTGTATGCTAGCTCATTTTTTCTACATGTGCACAAGAGGTGTTTGATGGAATGCTTGTGAGAGGGATGCCACTTGGTTTTATTTGATAAGATTTCTCCTCTTTTTGATCCTAAAAGGTTAGCAACTATTTTCTCGACTATATATATATGCATAGTCCGTACAATATTAATTTTAGCAAGGTGATTGCATCTGATACATATATATGTATATAATTGTACTTATGATGCAGATGAGTCATCCATGGATGTACGGTAACCGATGTGCTCCCGCTTTCAGAGAGGGCGTGAATTCTTTCCTGCTTGTGGCCGAGGCCAACAAGTCGAAGCAAGGTTTTATGTGCTGTCCATGTCTAAAATGTAAGAACGAGAAGGATTACTCTTACTCAAGAGACATTAAGAGCCACCTGCTTCGGTTTGGATTCATGTCCAGCTATAATGTTTGGACCAAGCACGGAGAAGAAGGGGTTATGATGGAAGACGGCGATGAGGAAGAAGATAATGATGACCAGTACCGATCTATGTTCTCTGAATGCAATGATACCGCAATGGACGACAATGAAGAAGAAGGAGGTGAAGAACAGGCATCAGATGATCCTGTTGACGATGATCTTCGTCGGGCCATTTCTGATGCAAGAAGAGACTGTGGCACGGATAAGGAGAGGTTGCAGTTCGACAAGATGTTAGAGGACCACCACAAATTGTTGTACCCAGGTTGTGAAGATGGGCATAGAAAGCTGGGTAGCATATTGGAATTGCTGAAATGGAAGGCAGAGGTCGGTGTGACTGACTCGGGATTTGAGAAATTGATGATAATATTAAAGAAGCTGTTTCCAAGAAATAATGAGTTGCCCGTCAGTACATATGAAGCAAAGAAGCTTGTCTGCCCTCTAGGATTAGATGTGCAGAAGATACATGCATGCATTAATGACTGTATCCTCTACCGCGGTGAGAAGTACGAGAATTTGAATAAATGTCCCATATGTGGTGCATTGCGGTATAAGATCAGAAAAGATGACCCTGGTGATGTTGAGGGCGAGCCACCCAGGAAGAGGGTTCCTGCGAAGGTGATGTGGTATGCTCCAATAATACCACGGTTGAAACGTTTGTTCAGAAACAAAGAGCATGCCCAGTTGTTGCGATGGCACATGGAAGAACGTAAGAAAGACGCGATGTTGAGGCACCCCGCTGATGGTCGGCAGTGGAGAAACATCGGGAGAGAGTTCCCGGATTTTGCAGGTGAGGCAAGGAACTTATACTTTGGTCTAAGTACAGATGGCATGAATCCTTTTGGGGAGCAGAGCTGCAGTCACAGCACCTAGCCCGTGACTCTATGTATCTACAACCTTCCTCCTTGGTTGTGCATGAAGCGGAAGTTCATTATGATGCCCGCTTATCCAAGGCCCAAAGCAACGACATTGATGTGTACCTAAGGCCATTAGTTGATGAACTTTTGGAGTTGTGGGCCAAACCAGGTGTACGTGTGTGGGATGAGCACACCGAGCAAGAATTTGACCTACGAGGGTTGCTATTCGTAACCATCAATGATTGGCCTGCTCTCAGTAACATTTCAGGACAGACGAACAAAGGATACAATGCATGCACACACTGTTTAGATGAGACTGAAAGTAAATATTTGGGAAAAAGCAAAAAAGTTGTGTACCCGTTCAATCGTCGTTACCTTCCGCGCAAGCATCCCTTAAGGAAAAAAGGAAAGCATTTCGATGGCGAGGCAGACCGCCGTCCGAAGCCTGTCCCCCGTAGTGGTGCTGATATATTTGACATGGTCAAGGATTTAAATGTTATCTTTGGAAAGGGTCCAGGCAGTCGACCTGTTCCGAAAGACGCGACGGACACGCGCCCATGTGGAAGAAGAAATCTATTTTTTGGGAGCTAGAATACTGGAAAGTCCTGGAAGTCCGCTCTGCAATCGACGTGATGCACCTGACCAAGAATCTTTGTGTGAATATTCTAGGTTTTCTGGGCGTGTATGGAAAGACAAAAGATACACCAGAAGCACGGGAGGACCAGGAACTTCATAAAGGACGAAACGGCAAACATCCAGGGCAGTTTGTAGGGCCTGCCAGCTACGCTCTTACCAAACAAGAGAAGGAGATCTTTTTTGAAGCCCTATTCAGTATCAAGGTTCCGTCTGGTTTCTCGTCGAATATAAAGGGCATAGTAAATATGAAGGATAAAAAATTCCAAAACCTGAAGTCCCATGACTGTCACGTGCTTATGACACAATTGCTTCCGGTTGCATTGAGGGGACTTCTACCAGAAAATGTTCGACTAGCCATTGTGAAGATATGTGCATTCCTCAACGCAATTTCTCAGAAGGTAATGGATCCAGAAACTTTGTCAGGATTACAGGAAGATGTGGTCGAATGTCTTGTCAGCTTCGAGTTGTTGTTCCCACCATCCTTCTTCAATATTATGACGCACCTCCTCGTTCACCTAGTTGAAGAGATTAGAATTCTCGGTCCTGTATTTCTACACAATATGTTCCCCTTCGAGAGGTTCATGGGAGTCTTAAAGAAATATGTTCATAACCGAGCTAGGCCGGAAGGAAGTATCTCAAAGGGCTACGGAACTGAGGAGGTCATTGAGTTTTGTGTTGACTTTCTTCCTGACCTTAAGCCGATTGGTGTTCCTGAATCTCGGTATGAGGGGAGGCTGACTGGAAAAGGCACACTAGGAAGGAAATCAATGGTGTGCAGGGACAAGATTTCTTTCAATCAAGCACACTACACAGTTCTATACAATTCCATCTTGGTGGCTCCGTACATCGAGAAACATAAGAATGCTTTACGAGAAATAAACCCGGGCCAGCCCGAGTCCTTGATTACACGTCAACACATTAATACCTTCGGCAGTTGGTTGCAAAGACATCTCATTAATGACCCATCTGTTGTGGACCAGCTGTTCTTGTTGGCCAGGTTACCATCTTCAAACATATGTACATTCCAAGGTACGAGATAAATGGGAATACATTTTACACGATCGACCAAGATAAAAAGAGCACCAACCAAAACAGCGGTGTCCGCTTCGATGCAAGACGAGAATGGGCAGACCACCACATATTATGGATACATAGAGGAGATATGGGAACTTGACTATGGTCCCACTTTTAAGGTCCCTTTGTTTCGGTGCAAATGGGTGAAGCTCAGCGGTATACATATTGACGATAAGTACGGTATGATAACAGTGGATCCCAACAATCTTGCGTACCTGGACGAGCCATTTGTCCTAGCCAGCGAGGTGGCTCAAGTTTTCTACGTGAAGGACATGTCTAGCAAATCAAGAAAAAGAAATCAACAAAAGAATACATCAACCGAGGAGCCAAAGCGCCACATAGTTCTTTCGGGGAAAAGAAACATCGTGGGAGTGGATGAGAAGACAGACATGTCAGAAGATTATAATAGGTTTAAAGAAATTCCGCCCTTCACGGTGAAAATTGACCCAAGCATCTTACTAAATGATGAAGATTCTCCATGGCTACGGCGTAGAAGATCACAACACTAGATGGCGATGTAATAATGTATTCTTCATATATAGTTCCCAAGACAATCTCTACATTTATGTAATAATGAGAACCCTTTCCCCAACACGTACTGTTAGAGGAGACGGAGTATTTTTTCATATAATGTATTCTTTCACGGGCTTGCAGGGAAATTTTTCGAGGAGCAGCTTCCGAAGATGCCGTAGGGCGTGTGCACCAACGACATCTTCGAGAAGCTGCGCCACGAGATTTCCCAACCCTTTCCTTCATCAATGGGAATGAAACTGTGCTTGGCTTGTTGATCTGCTTGGCAAGGCGTATTGATGCTCCTTTTATAGGCACGGCACCGCTTCTACTTTGTCTTGTTCCTTCGACAGGGCGTCGTGCGCTACATGCTTTATCTCATCGAGCGGTGCGTCCACCGACGCATCCTTATCCTGCCGACAGCTTTAGTCCCGGTTGCAGCCACCAACCGTGACAAAAGGTTACGCACATCATCCCCAGAGATAAGCCCTCCTAGATAAGCCTCCCCAGTCTTTTGTCCCGGTTTGAGCCTCCACCCGGGATGAAAGTTTCGCGCGCCACCGTTCCCGCCTATTTTCTTCCCGCATTCCCGCCATTTTCCACTATATATATGTAGGCCTTGGACTCATATCTGCAAACCTCATCACTCTCTCCCATGGCTTCCATCGTATGTCTAACACCCCGGGAGGCGGAGGCGCTTTGCGCCTCGAACTACCCGCCCGGCTACCGCGTCCCGACCGGCTGGTTGCTGAGCGTCGGAGGCGTACCGGTCCCTCCTATCCCTGTAGGTGTGCCACGCGAGATGGCCATCACGAACCACTACTATTTCGAGCTCACGCCTGAGCAGCGGAGGAATCCCCAGTGGCATCCCGACTACAGCCCGACTTGGGACAGCTTCTTCATCAATCGGCGTGAGAGGGCGGTTGCCAGGTACGAGGAGGACGGCCCGCCATCTTCGAACTTCAACGAGGCCGGCCGTCGGATGTGGTGGCGCGGCCGGACTCTCCAGAGCGTCATGGCCTATCGTGGCCCCCGCCTGCGCTACCCTCAATCCCAGCCCACGCGTGGTCATCCGCCGAGGATCGACAACCGCGACCCCGATGGTAGCGACGATGACGTCGGCGACTATGATGACTACAGTGGCGAGTATTATAGGACTAGGCACGACTATGATTGAATGGCTCCAACATTCGAATCTGGCCATGTATCTTATTTTTCAGTTGAGCTCTGTACTTTAATTTCAGTTCAATCGTAATAAATTTCGTGTCAACCACTTTATTGAACTAATGGAACCGACAACCTCTTCCGGCGTGTTGTACGTGCCGAGGGTGAGGCGGAAGCCACCGGCGCGTATCCCGGAGGAATGAGCGGAGCGGTGGCGACGCACTCGCCGCACTCGTCGCTCTATAGCGCACGCGGGGCATGGCACGTGTCAGCGGTGGCTACACGTCGCACGCCGGCGTCGGCGGGGCGAGGCACGTGTCAGCGGTGGCTACACGTCGCACGCCGGCGGCGAGGCACGTGGAAGCGGTGGCGACACGTGGCACGGGGACGCGACACGAGTGGCACGGCGGCGGTGCACAGGGGTGAAACATACACGACTATCCGTTTTATATGATGCGAGATGCAAATATTTATATGGATGTCATATTCATGTTCATTGGATTTTTCTAATCAATTTTCATATATAAAACTTTTCTTTTTGAGTTACCATTTAAAAGTTATTGAAATAATAGTTTTTATTAAAAAAAACAAAAACAAAAAAAAAAAAACAGAAAAACAAAAACGGTGCTGCAGGCTGATCCGCGTCCAACGGCTCCAGGCCGTTGGATTCAAACGGCCGGAGCCGTTGGATGCGCTTCACGCGGATCGGCCGCCTCCCCCTCCCAACCCCTTTTGTCGCGGGTTGAGCCACGGCGCGATAAGGACCCCTTTTGTCGCGGGTGGTGGCACGACCCGCGATAAAAGGGCTTTTCGCGGGCCGTGGCTCAACCCGCGACAAAGGGGTTAGGTATAAATACCTAACCCCGCGGGCGGAGCCCCACCCGCGACCATTTTCCCTTAGCAAAATCGCGCCCGGGCTGCCCAAATCCACCGCCGCCGCCGCCACCCGCGCCGCCGTCGCGCGCCTCCTCTGCCGCGCCGCGTCGATCTCTCTCCCGCTGTCGCCGCCGCGGCCTCTCCAGCGTGCGATTTCCTGCCGCGCCGTGCCCGGCCGTGCGCCGTGCCGCGACAGCCGGCCGATCTCCTCTCCGCGCGCCCGCACGCTCGTGCCGTCGGCCGCCGCCGCGCCGGCGCCCCTCCGAGTAGCGTGTCTGCGCCGGCGCCGGCCCTTTTTTTTTTTTCTTAGTTAGATAATTAGTTAGATAATTTTGTATGTTAATTAGTTTAAATTTTGTTGTATATAGACAATTTGTTGTAATTAGTTAGTTAGTTTATTTTTGTATTTGTAATTAGTATGTAATTAGTTAGTTTATTTTTGTAAGTATTTTGTTGTAATTAGTTAGTTTATTTTTTTGTTGTAATTAGTCAGTTCAAATTTATAGTTTAAATTTTGTAAGTATTTTGTTGTAATTAGTTAGTTTATTTTTGTTAAATGTAATTAGTTAGTTCAAAATTGTAGTTTAAATTTTGTTGTAACCCCGCCGACACCTCTCTCGCAAACACACCCCTCTCGCAAACACCCGCCGAGACCCCTCTCGCAAACAACTGACGTCGACTCCCTCCCCCCTCGCAAAAACCCGTCGCCGACACCGGCGCGCCCTCTCCCTCTCGCCAACACACTCTCTCCCTCTCGCGAAAATCACCGACGCCGCAACTCCCTCTCTTCTCTCCCTCTCGCGAACCATCGACGCCGCAACTCCCTCTTCTCTCCCTCTCGCAAACACCAGCCCTCTCCCTCTCGCAAAACCACCGACGCCGCAACTCCCCTCTTCTCTCCCTCTAGGGTTAGGTTAGTTTTTGGTTAGCTAGGGTTAGGGTTTGGTTTGGGTTAGAACATGTACTTATCGATTTAATTTTTTGCAGAAACAATGGATCAATTCGAACGGGACTTGGAACAGGAAGACATTTTCGCGAACTTCATCCGCGATGGTGATGGAGAAGCCGGCGGCTCCGGTGATCATGGAGATGCCGGCGGCTCCGGTGATCATGGAGAAGCCGGCGGCTCCGGTGATCATGGACAAGCCGGCGGCTCCGGTGATCATGGAGATGCCGGCGGCTCCGGTGATGGAGAAGCCGACGGCTCCGGTAATGACGAGGTATACGATCAGTTGAGGCATTAATGGAATTCTATATGTACTTATGTATATAAATTAACTGATTTTTATTCTCTTAGGCCTCCGAAGATAAGTTGGACAAACGAGGCCCGGCAAAGAGACTGGGCAAAAAAGACCACTTCAACATTGAAGCTATATCACCGGAAGGCCAACCTGTGGCACCCGCGAGTGTCAGAGTGACATTTAAGAATCAGTGCGGAGTTGTGGTTAGAGATCATATCCCGATCACTGTTAGAGAATGGAACAAGACCAAGAATGTGTCCGAAGATCATGTTGCCGATAGGTACAAGAACACACTTTTTGACGACCTCATGTCACATTTCACTTTGCCAAATTTGGGATCGGAGTCTGAGAATGCCAAGCAGAGGGCGCTAGTGAAGAAGTGGGCTCTTAAGAAGATGGGGGAACTTTTCCGGGCGTATAAGAACCGGTTATGGCAAAATTATAAGAAAGCCAAGAAGCCTCCAGTATTCGAAAACTATCTAGCGAAGCAGGAGCATAACTGGGAAGATTTTGTGAAGTACAAAGAATCAGAGGAGGCTGTGAATCTGTCAAAGAAAAACCAGAAGAATGCAAGCGAAAAGAAATATCACCATCATACGGGGCGAGGGGGCTACGAAGTAGCCATGCCTAAGTGGGATGCACAAGAGGCTGAGATGAAGCTGAATGGGATCACTCCAGAACCAGAGCGAGAAGGATGGGACACTAGGGCTCGGAATTGGTTCCTCGCGCATGGCTGTGAGTATGATATGAAGACAGGGAACATTGTTGAAAGTGACAGCAGGGTTAGGGTACCCAGGGAAGAATGGATTAAAGTGACGACAGAAATAAAGGCGGGAAAACTAAAGTTTGCTCCCGATAGAGAGAAAGACTTGCTGACGCTTGTCCTCGGTAATCCTGAGAAGGGAGGACGAACAAGAGGATTCGGCCCTAGTGTTCCGTGGTCGCTTGGGTTTCCGGCCGACGCGGAGACTTATAGAAGCCGAGCGAGAGCTAAACAACGCCAGCTGGAGGTGCAGAATGACCGGATGGCCGAGTTCCAACGCCGACTTGACCAGCAGCAGCGGGAGCTTCAGCAGCAGCAGCGGGAGATAAATGAACTAAAAGGACAACGCCCGCCAGATAATACCGCTGACATATCTCAGCGACGAGACAGCAGTGTGGCCGACTCGGAGGCCCCTTCTACACGGATGATGATAGATGCCGGTCCTGGCGACCCCTTGGATGGAATCAAGGAGCAAACACCTTGTGATCTCCATGAGGTGTTCAGGAAGGTTTCTGTTAAGGTGGCGGTCGGCTATGTCTTACCGGCATTTGGACCTGAAGGTGAGCCGGCAACATGGCATGGCAATCCGATTCCAGCTGGCTATGCTCGTGTCGGGGTGGATTCAGTTGTCCCGTCGTGGGAGACATTGGAGCTTGATATCCCTGGAGGTGATGGGGGGCTTACACTCAGAGAGGTGCTGGGAGAAATCATTCTCTGGGAAAAGAAGAACATCAAGCTGCCAGGCTGGGTAGCCCCTACCAGTCGTCCGAGCAGGTCACCATCACCTCCTCCAGATGATCGCAGGCCACCATCACCATCACCTCCTCCAGGTGATCGCAAGCAACCATCACCTCCTCCTACTGATCACATGTCGACACCATCACCCCATGGGTACGATGTCGACCACGACATCCGTAGTCCATCTCCATCTCCAGCGCCGCCGCCTCCGCCCACTAAGACTCGGTATGCACCCGGCCGGAAGCGTTTCAAGAGTCCTATCCGCAAGTTGTCGCCCCTCCCAAGAGTACCAAAGGTTCCTCCCCCCCGTCCTTGGGATCTTACTGTCGAGCAAAATGCGGCCGCTGTTGCGAAACACAACTATGATCATTTCCATAAGCCAAAACCTCCAGTGCCAGAGCCATTCACCGAGAAGCAAATAGCATATGCTACTTCTTTTCTGAACACACCATCGCAATATGACTTGCACGAGAAAAAGGATGACTATACACGCCACCTTGCGAAGGTAATTGATGACAAGGCTAAAAAGAAGAAGGAGGATGACGAGGCTAAGAAGAAGAAGGAGGATGACGAGGCTAAGAAGAAGGAGGATGGCAAGGCTAAGGAGAAGGATAGTGCTAGCACGAGCAAATCATCAGCCGGGAAGAAGACAAGTGCACCCCTCAAGGCGCCCAAGCAAACGACAAAAGGAAAAAAAAAGAAAGGAAGTTTCCCAGCTCGGAGAACAGGCCAAACAATCGATCCCAGCACTCAAAGTGTTTGATGTTCCCAAGCTGTACCAGCAACATGGTGAAGGTTTCAATCTGGATGAAGCTCAGGCGCTAGCGGCTTCGATGGATTGTACCGTGGAGGAATTGCTGAGTGCCGCAGATGTTGCACTACCCTTTGCTGACATAGCTCCTACATTTGTCTACGGGGCCGACTTGGTCAGCAGAGAGCGGCTGCAGAAAATGCCAACGCATATGCGGAATTTGCATCGTGGTACCTTGATGCGTGCAAGGAGAACCAAAGGTTCATCGTGGCGAAGATCCCACGTCAATATTACTACCGAAAGGAGGAGATCCATATTGAGATGAATGAACTCTGGCAGTTATTCAATTTAGATGCCCTCGACAAATCTCTCATGAGCTGCTATTGCTTGTAAGTTTTTAACTACATATAAGTTCATTTTCATTCAGTTCATGTTCGTTTTCATTGCATATACTCATTATATCTTATGTGTTCTCTTATGCAGACTGAAGATCAGTGAATGCAAAAGTAATAATATTATCAATATTGGGTTTGTTGACCCCGATAAAGTACATGTTGAAACGGTAAAGCATCAACCCATGGATACGGGGGGAAACATACTAAGGTTTTTGGGGGAGCAAAATTTCTGTGATTCAATACTGTTTCCTTACAACTACGAGTGAGATTCTTAATGATCTTTTATGCACATTCAGTTTTGCTTACTCGATGTTAAGTGTAATTCCTGACGTATATACATAAACATGTGCAGCTTCCACTGGATTCTACTAGACATTCAACTTGATAAGGGAATAGTTGAAGTAAGGGACCCAATGAGTAGAGGCCTGGACGGGTTCCGCGACTGCAGAAGTTGCTCCAAGTGTAATTTCCTTCATCGCCGCGCTATATCTTTCGTGAGATATCAATTAATTATCCACTCATTCAATCATTCTTTTGCATGGCAGGGCTTGGATAGGTTTCAAGAAAAACATTGAGGGTACCTGGGCAGAGAAGCTAACATTTACTACTGTACCGTGCGCCCAACAGCCACAAGGGACGAATCTATGTGGATACTACGTTTGCGAGTTCATTCGCATGTTAACCACTGAGAAGCAGAACAATAATAAATTCAACGTAAGCAATAACATTCACAACTTTATTTATTTTCGTCAATATTTCGTTATCACATTGATATAGTCATACTCATCATCTCATTTTCCTATATAGGTCGACTACATGCGGGACACACTCGAACCAAAGGAACACCTACTAGGAATTGCGGAGGAAGTGGCGGGAGTTTTGCTTAGAGAAGTAATAGACAACAACGGCTTGTTTAGTCCTAATAGGCGCTCTCCCTCTCCCAAAGTTTAATTAGTCCCGGTAGTCGTGAGCTCATGTATATATATATGTAAGGGGAATCGACTTTTGTTTCCAATATTTGGTTGATCAATCTATATATAAATGAACGTGTGTACAACTTCTAGTAGCGTATAAATATATGCAACTTTTATTTCGAATAAAAGGGGGCGGTGGCGGCGGGGGCGGGGTGGGCGCATCCCTCAAACCCTAAAGCAGGGTTTCGGGAGCGCCACGTCGAGGACCTTTTGCCGCGGGTGGTAATACCGCCCGCGACAAAAGGGTGCGTCCACTGCGCGCCCGCGTCGCACGTGGTTGACCATATGTCGCGGGTGGTAAGTGACCCGCGACAAAAGGTGGACCTTTTATCGCGCCTCCGTTGTCGCGGCTGGCCGCCCGCGACAAAAGGGGCTTACCACCCGCGGCAAAAGGCCTCTTCTCCACTAGTGTGCGTGTGTATGTGACGACCTGCAAGCGCGCTCCAAAAATAATGTAGCTGGCTTATTTTCTTTGTCACGCGTACCTAAGACTGCTCATAGTGGGAGTAACATAGCTAGTAACATCACACATCTCAACGCATTTTGGTGACATGGCATGCTAATTAATGAAGAAAGAGAGTGAGGTGGTAACTAGCTATGTTACCATAACATCACACATCTCAAAGCAAGATGAGTCTACAACATAATAAATAATACAATGCATGATATGCATATAAGTTACTACCCACTATGAAGGTAGTAACCTAGACTAGTAACATCTCCATGTTACTAGTCTAAGTTACTCCCCACTATGACCAGCCTAAGCGCAGAGACGGCCTAGGAAGGAATCAATTAATCGTGTGTCGGAACCGATGCGCGCGTAGACGCGTTTGATTAAATTAGCCAACCTTGTAGTATCTCCACAGGATATAGCTAGTGATGGATGGAATCACTGTCGATAAATAAATAACATAATGAGCTGGCCGGGCGTACGTTTTTGTTTTAATGCATGGAAAAGAAAAAGTAGGAAATTAATCCCACCGATCAATTGGCATGCATGGGAGTGTGATGTGTTGTGCATAACGCGTAGCACGTGAGGCACGCACGCATGGATAGATCGATGAGACCAAGAACGTATTTGGTTTGGGCCCCACACCATTTAATTGGCCAGCGCTTAATTAATTGATCGCCAGCAGTTGAAAGAAAAGACATTATGTACGCAGTAAAGTATACCAATTAAAGGATGGATGCACAAAAAAAAAAGGATGGATGCATGTTCAGGCCTCGCGCGGCAACGAAAAAAAAAACGAGTTGGATTTGTTGTGCACGGCTCCGTCGAGAGACCCTACGTTCGCCCCCGCGCGCACGTATGCACTTGACTGTCGACAGCTGTCTCTCGCGTTCGCAGAGGGAGGGGCGTGAATATGCAGCAGGTACCTGTCCTCAGCGCAAGCGGTGCGGGCGTGCGGCGGGACGCCACGGGTGAACCAATCAATCAAGAGCGGAGCGGAGCGGAGCGGATCGGAAGGAGCGAAGCGGGACGGTGTTCCGGCCCTATCGATTTCAAATGTAACACGCGGCAATTGATTGATCCTTTGTTCAGATCGATCTCCCCCGCGCGCGCGCTAGTGGTACATCTCGTCCAGAACCACGGCGAGCGAGATGATGAACGCCTGGTCGACGCCTGGGTTGACCCTCGCCGTGTACGTGTGCCGCCCCAGCAGCGCGCCGCCCGCCGCCGTGTCCTGCCTGCCGGGTGATCGATCTGCGCGATGGCGTACCCGTCGTCGCCGCGCGTGGCCTTTGGCGGAGACGGTGCACGCGCCGTCGTAGTAGCTGCCGCTGATGACGAAGTCGGGGACCCGCTCGCCGGAGCCGTTGCTCGCGAGGAAGACCCAGGGCCGGTCCTGGCAAATCAGGGGCCCAAGGGCAAGATAATATAGAGGGGCCCTAAATCCTTACTATTGGTCACACAAACAAATAAGGAGTTTAAATTACTTTTATTTCAGTTGCAGTAGATACTCCATACACCGAGGGATATGTTATCTCAAAAACTAACAATTAAAACATAACAAAAGGAAAATAAGACATGGTCGAGTATAATCATAAAAAACAAGTTCTCCTAGCATTTTCGGATGCGAAATCATTAACGATGGTCTCAATATTAATCTCGTCTAACTTATCCTTCTCAATGCATATGGTAGCAAGACCGTTCAACCTTTCTTGTGACATCGATGATCTCAAATAGTTTTTTAACAATTTCAACTTCGAAAAACTTCTTTCTGCAGATGCTACAGTCACCGGCACTGTAAATAGAATTCGATAAGCAATTGAGATATTAGGAAAACAATCAATATCTCTAACAAACTCAAAAATCTCAATAGCACACAATTGCTTATGTGGTAAGGTTGTTTGTAGCACTCGCAGTTCAGAGAAAAGATCATCAGATTCAACATCAAATGAACCATCCTTACAAAAAGTTTTGGCGAAATTGATGCAACATTTTTTTAGTTCAATGGCGTCCAATGACTTCATATTTTTTGAGCTAAGCAAGAATCCAAAAATACTTTTGAAAACACTAAGCTCCTCAAATCTATTTTTTAGTGAAGTGTTTGCCATGTCCACCATAACTAAAAAGTAATTAACTTCAAAGGCCTTTTCGGCTTCTAGAATTTGTTCCTCGTCGTCGTCAGTTTCATCAAAATGTTTCTTTCTAGTAGACTTTCGTTTTACTGGAAATGATGCTTTTATATTCATATCAGTTGCTAGGCTTTTAGCAATATCCAAACTAGATGCATATCCGTTGTTTCTATATTCATCAAAGTGCTTCATTATGCCTTCAATTTGATGCAAGGTAGAATCAATGCACATTGACGGAGATTGCAATTTCTTACTCACCATGTTTATAGAAAATAAAATATCATGCCAAATAACCGTACTAAGTAAAAACTCAAAACTGCCTAGCAAATCATATAAACTTTTTGCATCACTCATACATTTTGCATCATCGCGGCATTTAGATAACTCAAATAAAGCTGATCTTAGTTGAGGAGCTTGAAATCTAATAGCTTTAACACTTTTGATTCTACTCTCCCAACGAGTATTAGACAAAGATTTCACAGTAAAGTTTGGCACATGATCAAGTAAAACCTTCCATCTTTTCGTAGAACTTGAAAACAACACATATATTCGTTGCACAATTCCAAAAAAAGAAACAGCTTTACTACATGAATTGGCCATATCACAAAGAGTAAGATTAAGACTATGGCATGCACATGGCATATACAACGCCCTTGGGTTTATATCAAGCAATCTTTTTTGTACCCCTTGGTGTTTCCCTTTCATATTAGAACCGTTGTCATATCCTTGACCCCTTATGTCATCAACATTAAGATCAAAAGACTTCATAGCATCAAGCAGTACTTTAAAAAGACCCAAACCAGATGTATCATCTACCTTTAAGAACCCTAGAAAAAACTCTTCTATCTTAATTTTTTTATTTGAGAGATTAAGACATCGAACAAGTAGAGTCATTTGTTCTTGATGGCTCACGTCTGGAGTACAATCAAGAATTATGGAGAAATACTTGGCCTCTTTAACAATATTCATAACGGAACTTGTAACACTCGATGCTAATAAAGATATCAACTCATTCTGAATTTTATGACTAAGGTAATGGTAATGAATTAGATTATTCTCAATGCGCCTAAGATGGTCTTGCATTACCAAATCAAATTCTGCGACCATCTCAACACATGCTAAGAAATTTCCATTATTATCGTCGTAAAGCTTTTCACTAGATCCACGAAAAGCTAAATTACGTTTACCAAGATACTTTACAATGGCAATTATCCTTATTAAAACTTGCTTCAGCCGTTTTTTCTCCTTTGTGATTTGCTGTTGCAAATCTCTATCAATCGTTTGATTCTTACCTAGTCTAATCCTTAATTCATTCCATGTGTTCATATTAGTAAAATGCTCAACACTGTTTTCATGCTCTTTAAGCCTCTCACTGAGATGTTTCCAATCACTCATTCCATCAGTAGCTAAGGCACTCTTATTGTTTTTAGATCTAAAAAGCTTACAACAAAAGCAAAATACTCTATCAACATATTTAGAATAAACCAACCATTTTCTATCATGAACCTCTCCATTGCTCAATCTTTTAGAATAATAAGCATATGAAAAATGCCTAGAATATTTATCCAAACGGAAAACAAGATTTGCTTCTCTTACAGGACCCTTTTCCACTAAAATGTCTCTTTGCTTGTTATCTAGACCATCCCAAAATCTTGGGTCATAAATATTGACACTAAAAGTTGGTTGCTCTTGCTCATCAGCACTCAAATTTTCTGTATTAGGTGAGTCAGATGCACTTTCTTGCCCATTGGGCTGTTCTTGAACAATAACTAAAGCTAATTCATCTGAATTCCTAGCAGTAGAGGTACTTGTACTTGTTTTGAGAAACTTACAAATTGATCCTTTTTGGGATTCTATCAGGTCATGAGCACGTTTTTTCTTGTTCCTTTTCTCATTACCAGATGGATACTTTCTAGATGACATACTGCTATTTAGCACAGGAAAAATTAAGATGAATATAAATGTAAGAAATGAACCGGAATGGAACAACAACACCTGAATCGCTGCTGATTA
This sequence comes from Lolium multiflorum, assembly GCA_030979885.1. Classification (NCBI taxonomy): domain Eukaryota; kingdom Viridiplantae; phylum Streptophyta; class Magnoliopsida; order Poales; family Poaceae; genus Lolium; species Lolium multiflorum. The sequence continues at coordinate 46,860,330 of CM061750.1, read as the reverse complement.
GTAGTGTCTTCACGAATCACAAACAGAATGGAAGACCAGTGTGCACAATCCGCCAATTCCTTTCCATTCTGACCTTCTCCTCGAACCTCTCCCCTATTTCTTAGTCCCCAAATACCAATTGGCAATGAAGACACAGAAGAGCTCAACAAATACGTATCTGAGAATTGAGAAACATGAGAAGTGAGAGGGGGTTGAGGTTCAGGTGCGAATCTGACATGTATAAATAGAGAGGATTTTACTGACCGTTGTAATTGAGGATTGAGGAGGATGGAATCCAGAAATCTCTCTGTATCTTCTTCGATTAATCCCTCCCAACGGCCGGAAATCACAATTAGGAGCGGACGGGGCGCCGTCGACCATGGCATGATTGCCGATTGGGGATTGGGGAATAGAAGATAATCGACCAAGCGGTCAAGCCGAGAAGAACGATGCTTGCGGATGCGTTCCCTGTGATTACGGCAATGCGTATTAGATGGCTTGGACCTGGTAGACTGAGGCCCGATCAATAGGTGGATCCGTGGATGTGGTGATTTTTTTCACGTCTGCTAGCCAAACTTTCGTGGGCTGATATGCCGATGTATACACAGATATGCTCAGGAGGGGGCCCCTGGATTTTAGGGGCCCGGAGCGGTCGCCCTGGCTGCACAGGCCCAGGGCCGGCCCTGGGAAGACCCGCACCTTGGTCCTCGCCAGATTCAGCGGCGACAGCTTGACGGCGACGAACAGCAGGTTCCTCCGGCTCGTGCTGTCCCCCCTGTACGCCTGCCACCTGGACGTCGCCATGTACGAGTCGTCCTGCAGCGTCACCACGGGGCGCCGCGACGCCGCGTCCAGGAGCAGGGACCGCGCCTGCAGGAAGCTCAACACCGCCGCCTCCACCTGCATCACCGCCACACCGCGCGCGTCGTTCACCGTGAAGTCGTGACCCGTCACACTGATCGTCTTCGTCACCGCGAACGCCGTCGCCCCCGCTGCGCAGTACCGCGCGTCCACCACCGGCGCCGGCGCCGGCGTCTCTTCCGGCTCGCTGCTCATGACCGGGCGTGTCGCGGATGATTGCTTCCTTTGGGTTACTCTGCTGTGTGAATATGCTTGGACACTACGGATGAAGAAGGCTTGCAAAAGCGGGCATGACATATGCAGAATATATGAAGGTAAGCGACGATCAGGTCTCCGGCCGGTTTTACTCTGACACTGACGCCCCAACGACCCGCTGCCGCCGCCAACTTTGAAGCGCAGAAGAAGTTGACTCAGTCTGTCTTTTATTCCTGAGATACTTAAGTCTCTGTCTATCTGACCTGTTGGGGTCAGAACACTGATTTTGACACTTAACAAAACCTCGCCATTTGGAAATCGCTGCAATCTAAACTCTGCTGGTATTGCACAAGAAGCAGCGAAGGCTTTCTAGAGAGGCCCTAATATACGTGTGCTGTACAAAGAGGTCAAATTGTGAAAATGAATTTCATTTCCTTTTAATGAAGTCTATTATAGATATCAAATACACTTTATAAGTTCCTGGTAATAAAAGGAAGCATTTTTATAAACTTGGTTAATTTTCCACAAAGAGCTAAAACAGAATACATAACTTAAAATATATCAACCCCTTCATTTCGTAAAGTAAAGGCTATAAATTTGATCAAAATTCGACACTAAATTTGATCAATTATATAGACAACAAAATGAGAAATATAATAATAACATATCAATATCACTAGATTTTTCCTAAAATATATGTTCTTAATATGTTTATTAAATTTATAGATGTCGATGATTATTTTCATTGACGGTCCCCAACTATATAGACAATAATAATTAAATATTATATTGACGTTAATTCGATTTTCTCTATGTGCGATGGATATGTGTCCGCTCAATTAGAGCAAGTACAATAAGATCTAGCCACGAGGCTCTCTAAGGATTTAAATATTATATTTGTGCTTAGTTGAATGAGAGAAAATAGGAGAGAGAAAATAAGTGGGCTCTCAATGCAAGAGTTGATAAGTGGGTCATGTATTAGTAAAGTATTACATCTTTTTACCTAGCTATTGTACATATTCACTATAAACTTGATTGTAGATGACATGGCAATGTATACTTTCACTACACCCCCGTAGTGCCCGTGATGTACCTGTCGGACAGTATTTGCATTTAAGTCGTAAATTGCACGTAAACATATAATAAATGTTGAATTGCCAAAGGGATATGTAAGAGATAATATTGATCGCATAATCAGAAGTAGAGTTAAAAGTTGACTCTAAATTAAAGATGTCAGGTACTCCCTAGATATAGTTCATTGCATAGGAACTTGAGGTTTACATGTGTGTCAACTTTACTGCTCAATGTATCATTGTCAAGCTTCCTCTTTCGTGGAGTAATTTTGCTACTTTTTTGAAGCATAAAATACAAGAGTTTTTCGTTACTAGTCTCATTGGGTTTCTTGATGCGGAAGAAACCATGAGAGAAAAGCACACACATGCTCGACGTGTTGAGGATGGTTTGTGCCAACTTGGTACGGAAGAACTTCCAATTCCACAAGTTCAATAAAAAATGAGGGCAAAGAAAAATGTTTGATAGAAAAAATAAGACTTCGTAGTCTACCAACTTCAACAAGAAGGCCTATAGCAAGAAAAGAGTGTGCCATGTGTGTGGCAATCCTGATCATTGGGCCGGGCTCCGAAGCCCTCACCGCTTTAACAAGCGTCACTATGGGAAGATCGACAATACCACTAATGGCATTGGTGCTACTTAGATGAAGGATGTTGAGCACGGTGTATTTTCCTACAATACTTTTTCTACGTCATTCTCCTAAATGGTTGTTTGGCATGGGTGTCAATGCACACGTTTGTGCGGTTATCTTCATGTTTTCTTCTTATCAGGTCTTATGAACATCCTCTCCTTGCTGATGGGCAACGATTCACATGCTTCTTTCGTGGTGTTGGTACGGTCGATCAGAAGTTCAATTCGGGAAAGATCGTGAAGTTAAAGAATGTTCATCATGTTCTTCAATTATATAAATATATTTAGCGAATCTCTTTTGTGTCGAGATTGTTACCATAAGTTTTCCAGTCTAATAAATTTATTCTGCCCAAGTTTGGGACCTTGTTGGTAAAGACTATGAGTGCTGATACCAGTTCTTCTTATCTCTATTAGACGTGAGGAAAAAGGTTGTTAATAATGTTTGCACTAATATTGAAACAAATATGTGGCATTCTCGACTTTATCATATTAACATTGGTTGTAATGAGTTTAATTTTGAGTTTCACTATTGTCAATGATTCTAAGTGTCATGTTTTTGTGCAACCTAAGCAACCTCGCACGATTCGTGCATATGACTACGGTGGAATTCAAATCTATATGAGATGGATGGCTGATGACCCACAAGTATAGGGGATCGCAACAGTCTTCGAGGAAAGTATTACCCAATTTATTGATTCGTCACAAGGGGAGACAAAGAATACTTGTAAGCCTTAACAGCGGAGTTGTCAATTCATTGCACACTGGAAACAGACTTGCTCGCAAGAGTTTATCAGTAACAGTTTTATGGCAGTGGAAATAGTGAAATAACAGCAGCGGTGGAATAAAGACAGCAGTAGTGATTATAGTAAACAGCAGGATTAAAATACTGTAGGCACAGGGACGGATTTAACGGGCGTTGCATGGATGAGAGAAACTCATGTAACAATCAAAGCAGGGGCATTTGCAGATAATAATAAAACGGTATCCAAGTACTAATCAATCAATAGGCATGTGTTCCATATTTAGTCGTACGTGCTCGCAATGAGAAACTTGCACAACATCTTCTGTCCTACCAGCCGGTGGCAGCCGGGCCTCTAGGGAAACTACTGGATATTAAGGTACTCCTTTTAATAGAGTACCGGAGCAAAGCATTAACACTCCGTGAACACATGTGATCCTCACATCACTACCATCCCCTCCGGTTGTCCCGATTCTTGTCACTTCGGGGCCATTGGTTCCGGACAGCGACATGTGTATACAACTTGCAGGTAAGATCATAAACAACGAATATCTTCATGAATCAATAACATGTTCAGATCTGAGATCATGGCACTCGGGCCCTAGTGACAAGCATTAAGCATAACAAGTTGCAACAATATCATAAAAGTGACATCTACGGATACTAGGCACTATGCCCTAACAATCTTATGACTATTACATGACCAATCTCATCCAATCCCTACCATCCCCTTCAGCCTACAGCGGGGGAATTACTCACACATGGATGAGGGAAACATGGCTGGTCGATGGAGAGGCGTTGGCGGTGATGGCGGTGAAGATCTCTTCCAATTCCCCGTCCGGAGTGCCGAACGGAGACTTCGGCTCCCACGACGGAGTTTCGCGATGTGGCGGCTCTCGGAGGGTTTCTGGCGACTTCCACTTCTCCCCGTGCGTTTTTAGGTCGAACCCGATAAGTAGTCCGGGGGCGTCGGAGGCCGATCGAGGGGCCACACCATAGGGCCGCGGGCCCCTAGGCCGCCGCCGCCATGGTGTGGGGCCCTCGGGCCTCCACCTCTCTTGCCCTTCCTCCGTCAATATACGGTAAAATAGGGCCTCGCATAAATTCCGAGGATTTTCCCGAAAGTTGGATTTCTGCACAAAGACACCAGAGCGATTCTGCAGCGTTAGTCCGTGTTAGTTGTATCCAAAATACACAAATTAGAGGCAAAACAATAGCAAAAGTGTTCGGGAAAGTAGATACGTTTTGGACGTATCAACTCCCCCCAAGCTTAGCTTATTGCTTGTCCTCAAGCAATCCAGTTAACAACTGAGCGATAAAGAACTTTCACGAACACATTTGCTCATATGATGTATATATTCTCATGCTATGGCTAATACTTAAGCAGTTCATAATAAGATACATGCAAATAAGATCATCCAACAGCTATGTCAATCATGAAGAGGTACCAACAATTAATAATAAGCATCATGAATCATGTATATAAGCAGGATTGCAATGTTCATAAGAGAATATGATAAAGTGATCTCGCTTGCCCGTATTTGATCGGAAAAACATAAATGCCGAGGCACCTCCGGAGTTCATAGAAAGACTAGAAGTAGTGATTGTCAAAGATAAAAGCATCAAAGTTATACCACAATCAATCATATTTTGAGACAAGCATATTATACTAAGAATGACAGTTGTGCTCTCAAGATAGTGCTCAAGAAAGAATGGAGACACAACATAAAAGTAAAAGATTGACCCTTCGCAGAGGGAAGCAGGGATTAACATGCGCTAGAGCTTTTCATTTGTAAAGCAGGAGTAAAATTATTTTGAGAGGTGTTTGTTGTTGTCAACGAATGGTAATGGGTACACTAACTACCTCATCAACCGGACTCACAAGAGCGGCTCCCATTTTATTTATTTTTGGGTGGCACTCCTTCCAACCTTTCTTACACAAACCATGGCTAACCGAATCCTCGGGTGCCTGCCAACAATCACATACCATGAAGGAGTGCCTTTTTATTTAAGTTTTATTATGATGATGACACTCCCCCAACCTTTGCTTACACAAGCCATGGCTAACCGAATCCTTCGGGTGCCGTCCAACAATCACAAACCATGGAGGAGTGTCTATTTAAGTTAATTAATTTGGGACTGGGAATCCCATTGCCAGCTCTTTTTGCAAAATTATTGGATAAGCGGATGTGCCACTAGTCCATGTGAGAGTCCGTCAAAAGTAAATGACAAGGTTGAAAGCTAAACACCACATACTTCCTCATGAGCTATGAAACATTAACACAATTGAGAAGCATTTTGAAAGTTTTAAAGGTAGCACATGAGAATTTACTTGGAATGGTTTGAAATGCCATGCATAGGTATTTATGGTGGACACTTTGGAACAACTTAGTTTTCAGGTGTTTGGAAGCACGAGCAGCGTTCCCGCTCAGTACAAGTGAAGGCTAGCAAAAGACTAGGGAGCGACAAATCAAGAGAGCAGTAACTGTCATAATCATGCTTGCGGCAAAATAAATTAATGGAGGCATAAAAGTGATACAAGAACTCTGGAGCAATATAAATCATCGAGGCTTAATTGACTTTTTGTTCAGTCATATGCATGCGTGAGCATGTGCCAAGTCGATATAAATGAATTATTCAGAGGAGGATACCACAATGCCATACTTACTTATGAATAAAACAATGCAAGCGAACATTCATGACATGCTACTCATATTAATAAATTGGAGCTAAACATGAGAGATCATGAACTACTAGACTTTCTCAAATAACATATACCTCACATGAACCAACTAAGCATGCTCATATGGATGAGTATATGTACAAAAATGAAAGCAAATAGAGTTCATACCAGCCTCTCACCACAATCAGATTGTCGTAGATCGTCATTATTGCCTTTTCACTTGTGTAGCTTGGATAATATGAAATGAAAACCACGCTCCAGCCACCGAAGACCATTGAACTCATGATGAACTTTACAAACCAAAGAAGAACAGCAAATATTTTTGGTGTTTTCGAATTGGAAACAAGAACAAAAGAAAACAAGCAAACAAAGCAAAATCTTTTTGGGTTTTCTCATAACAAACCAACGATAGCAAATAAAATAAACTAAGAGCAAGGAACCAAGTAAACAAATGGTGAAGAGAAACAACAGAAATATTTTTGGTCTTTTTGTGTTTTAGGAAAGAAACAAAGCGAAAACAAAAGAATGCAAACTAACAGAAACACAGAAAAGCAGGATGACAGAAATCTGCCAAATCCTGACAGCAGTACAGAAATCGAAATTAACAAAAATCTTCCATTGCTCAGACCAAAAAGTGTTCAACTAATGAAAGTTAGATAACAACCTGGGGAACATGCTCAAAAATTGGCAACTCAAAATAACGTTCTGGCTGTGCGCACGAATTTTTTTGGTAACAGCCCAGAATCTGTTTTTGGACAGCACTTCCCCAAATATCATCTTCCTCTCATTAGAAAACCACTCTAAGAGACTAAGCAAGTATGTACAAGTATCCAGCAACCATAATATGCAAAGAATGAGTGATGCCGGTATACCTCCCCCAAGCTTAGGCTTTTGGCCTAAGTGGAGTTCATTCCCAACGAGGGTCGGAGTTCCACGCCGGTGGATCATACATGGAGTGGTAATAGGGCCCCTGTGCAGAAGAATATCGTGGAGGTTCCACATGCCCATGATGTTGATATGAGGAGCTCGCTGCATCGGATGAAGAGTCGGGGTGCTCCTCGGCCTCCTCCACATCTTCCCTTGCACGACGGCTTTCCCTTTCTATGTATGCGTTTAGCTCATTTTCTGTGATCGACCACCCGTTCCTGGCATCAAGGTTAAACAAAGCAGGTGCAGGCAAGCGTACTAGTTTTTCAATTTTCTTGGTTATACTCCAATTTTTCTTATACAAAGTTATCCTATAATGCAGGTTGTTCAAATTAGATGCATCTGAAATAAATTCATGTTTAATCATGGAAACAACATCAAGCTTCTCTATAGAAAGCGGAATATCTAAATGGTGGGGTTCTACACCATGCATAGCTAATAAGCGAGAGGCGATAAGACCTCCACAAATTCCTCCTTTCTCACGGTTAGTAGCAAGTCTACAAGCTATTAAAGCACCCAAATTATAAGTCCTATCCTGTTGCAAAGCAGCGGCTAAGAAAGCCAAATCTTGGACAGATAATTTACCTCCAGTCCTTCTCGCAAGAACGCACTTTGTAATGAAATAGGCAAAGTAGCGGATGGCTGGCTGTTGAATGCTACTAATCTTACCACTATCATTGGAGAAGCTCCTCCCATTACAAATCATTGTATAAAGATTTGAGAGTTCCCGCGGTGTTCCCCTGATCTTCTCGCAGGATCCCCACCGCGGCACTCTAATTGCTGTACAAAAATCACTGAAAGGCAAGTCGATAGTTTTGTTATAAATCTTGTACCGGACCATGGGGTTAGTTTGAGACCGGTGAAATTCGAAATCCTGCACAACCGACACCGTTAGTTTAGCATATTGGTGAGGTTCACCAACAGTAAAACCTTCCAACCCTGCATTGGAAATCAGTGTTTGAACATCTTGCAGGATTCCTGCATTCCGCATAAAATCCGTGCATGGGTAATAAGAGGGGTATACTCCCTCTTCACGATGAACTCTCATGACTTGCTGTACCTCCAACTCTTGTTGGTTAAGTTGGTGCATACTCCCCTCCATTTTCTGAAATTTTCAACAATCATTATAAAATTTGATTTCAAGGTATATAATTGAAGGGAACTACTATAGGAACTTGCTAGAGTACTAAACATGCATCAAAACTAGTTTCTTCCACTTAGAACAAGCATGCAAGCTCACTAAACATGTTATCTACAGCAGCAAAATATTCAAGATATACTCAACCAAATGAAATTCTAATTGGACAATCAAAGGAGTCACATACCAAGGAGTAAATGTGCCAAATTTCAAACAGAAATCTGGGCTGAGCAAGGAGATCGAAAAATCGCGAGTTCTTGAGCAGAAACACGAGTGAGAGGAACTTGGTACGAGTTTTTTCGGGAGAGAGAAGATGCTGGGAGGAAGAGATGATGTAGTGGGGCAAGGAGGGGCCCACACCACAGGGTGGCGCGCCCACCTCCTTGGCCGCGCCGGCCTGTGGTGTGGCACCCTCTGGTGCCCCACAGGTCATCCTCTGGTACTCCCAGGTGCCTCGTCGAAAAATAGGACCAACGGTGTAATTTTTGTAATTTTTAGAGAACTTCGAAAAATGCACATTTCTGGGTATTAAATTAATGATTACTGCGCAGGAAAATGATTTCTAAAATCTTAAACGACTAAAGCATATTGCAAAACAAAAGTGCTACAGCAAGTAAAATAAGTGGAGGGAGAAAGAAAGAAAGAAATGTTGTTTAGCTCTTTTATGCAATAAAATATACTTGTTAACAAGGTTGATCAAGTCTTGCTACCAAATAAATTTTATATGACATAAGAAGAAATAAACCTCAAATCAATCATGTTACCTTATATTGAATTGATATGGATCCAATCACAAGAGTTTGATATTCTTCTTTAGGCTCATATAGGACAATCAATGGATCCCACTTTGATAGTTTTCACATTAAAAATTGTATTAACTCCACATACTTTATCAATCCTCTTGGGAAAATAGACAGTGTGTTCCTTATCATCAACATTGAAAGTAACCATGCCTTTATTGCAATCAATAACAGCCCCTGCAGTATTAAGAAAGGGTCTTCCAAGAATAATGGACATATTATCATCTTCAGGCATTTCCAACACAACAAAATCAGTTAATATCAAGCAATGCTGAGTAACTTGAACAGGAACATTTTCACATAAACCAACAGGAATAGCAGTAGATTTATCAGCCATTTGCAAAGATATATCAATTGGTATCAATTTATCTAAATCAAGTCTCTTATAAAGAGAAAAAGGCATCACACTCACACCTGCTCCCAAATCACATAGAGCAGTTCTAACATAATTATTCTTTATGGAACAAGGAATAGTCGGTATACCTGGGTCGCCCAACTTCTTTGGAATCTTACCATTGAAGGAGTAATTAGCGAGCATAGTAGAAATTTCCTCATTGGGGATTTTCCTTTTGTTAGTAACAATATCTTTCATATACTTTGAATAAGGAGGCAATTTAATAGCATCAGTCAAAGGAATTTGCAAAAATAAAGGTTTCATCCAATCACAAAATTTATTATAATGTTCCTCCTCCTTTGATTTTAGTTTCTTAGCAGGAAAAGGCATTTGCTTTTGAACCCAAGGTTCTCTTTCATTACCATGTTTCTCAGTAATAAAATCTTCTTTAGTGTACTTTTTATTTTTAGCAGGCTTTTCAGGTTCTTTTTCAATTTCTTCTTTATCAGGAGTATCATTCTTATCATTATCTTCCTCGTGTTCATTACCACTTTGAGTTTTAGCATCAGAAATAGAAATACTATTAGGATCATTAACAGGTTCAGAGGATTCTACAACATTCTTATGTTTCTTTTTCTTTTTCTTAGATGGAGCACTAGTTTTAATTAGTTGAGAATCTTGTTCAACTCTTTTGGGATGCCCTTCAGGATATAGAGGATCCTGGGTAGAAACACCACCTCTAGTTGTTACTTCATAAGCATGTTTTTCTTTAGAATTATTTCCCAACAAGTCATTTTGCACTTTAGTAAGTTGATCAATTTGAGTTTGAACCATTTGAAAATGTTTAACAAGTATCTTAACATCATTAGAGGTTCTCTCCACAATACCATGCAATTCACTAATAGCTCGGGAATTTTCCATTAAATGATTCTCTACTCTCATATTAAAGTTTTCTTGCTTAACAATATAATTATCAAATTCATCTAAGCATTGAGCAGGAGGTTTTGAATACGGAATATCTTCCCTAGTAAAGTGTTGAAGAGAGTGTACCTCAATCATGGATGAAGGGGGAGTTATCTCACATAAATCTTCTATAGGAGGTAAATTCTTCACATCTTCAGGTTTAATACCCTTCTCTTTAAGAGACTTCTTGGCTTCCCTCATATCTTCATCATTTAATTTAATCATACCCCTCTTCTTCACTATCGGTGTCGGGGTTGGTTCAGGTGTAGACCAATCATCATGATTCCGGCCTATTTTAGCCAATAATTCTTCAGCGTCGTCTGGAGTTCTTTTCCTGAAAATACAACCAGCACAACTATCCAGGTATGCCCTAGACTCAATGGTTAGTCCACTATAAAATATATCAAGTAAATCATGCTTTTCCAAATCATGGTCAGGCTGAGCTCTAATAAGAGAGCAAAATCTAGCCCAAGCCTCAGGCAATTTCTCTCCATCTTCCTGGTCAAAATTATAAATTCTCTGCAAAGCAGCATGTTGAGCACTAGCAGGAAAGTATTTACGGAAGAAAACATCAAGCAATTCTTTTGGACTTTTAATAGAACCAGGAGGCAAATTATTATACCAAGTTTTAGCATCATCCTTTAATGAGAAAGGAAAAATTTTAGCGACAAAATAAGTACGCATCTTAATATCATCAGAAAACAAGCCACTAAGAGTAGATAACTCAGTCATGTGTTCAACAGCACTTTCTTTTTCAGTACCACAAAAGGGTGTTTTCTCAACAATAGCTATATGAGATAAATCAAGAGAAAAATCATAATCTTTATCCCTAATGTTTATAGGAGATGTGGCAAATTTAGGATCAGGAGATAATTTATATCTAACAGCATGTTCTGCAAGCAACTTTTTAATTTTTCTTGCATCAGTAGTAGCATTGCATTTTTCAATAAAATCATCATCAAGCTCTACATAATCTTCATCAAGATCATCACTAGAATATTCAACAGACTCAGGTGAATTAACAGGTGTAGCAGCATTTTCATTAGGAGTTTCAGTATTTTCAATTTGTCTAGACTTAGCAATTGTAGCATCTAGAAAAGATCCTAACGAACCATCATTATCAAGCACAGCAGAAGCATCATCACAATTATGAGAGGAATTTTCAAATTCAGTAGAAGTACCAGCATTTGAAGCTTGTGGTGGTGAAACAAGTTTACTTATCACAGATGGTGAATCAAGAGCAGCAGAGGTACTAAGAGTTGTACCTTTTCTTGTAGTGGATGGTAATATGGCGATCTTAGTATCGCGAGGTATACCCATGATGGAGAATTTGCAGCGAAAAATATCAATCCAAGTGAACTTCCAAATAAAGCTATGCTCCCGGCAACGGCGCCAGAAAATAGTCTTGATGACCCACAAGTATAGGGGATCGCAGTCTTCGAGGGAAGTATTACCCAATTTATTGATTCGACACAAGGAGACAAAGAATACTTGTAAGCCTTAACAGCGGAGTTGTCAATTCAGCTGCACTGAAACAGACTTGCTCGCAAGAGTTTATCGAGTAACAGTTTTATGCGTGGAAATAGTGAAATAACAGCAGCAGTGGAATAAAGACAGCGTAGTGATTATAGTAAACAGCAGGATTAAAATACGTAGGCACAGGGACGGATTTAACGGGCGTTGCATGGATGAGAGAAACTCATGTAACAATCAAAGCAGGGGCATTTGCAGATAATAATAAAACGGTATCCAAGTACTAATCAATCAATAGGCATGTGTTCCATATTTAGTCGTACGTGCTCGCAATGAGAAACTTGCACAACATCTTCTGTCCTACCAGCCGGTGGCAGCCGGGCCTCTAGGGAAACTACTGGATATTAAGGTACTCCTTTTAATAGAGTACCGGAGCAAAGCATTAACACTCCATGAACACATGTGATCCTCACATCACTACCATCCCCTCCGGTTGTCCCGATTCTTGTCACTTCGGGGCCATTGGTTCCGGACAGCGACATGTGTATACAACTTGCAGGTAAGATCATAAACAACGAATATCTTCATGAATCAATAACATGTTCAGATCTGAGATCATGGCACTCGGGCCCTAGTGACAAGCATTAAGCATAACAAGTTGCAAAAATATCATAAAAGTGACATCTACGGATACTAGGCACTATGCCCTAACAATCTTATGACTATTACATGACCAATCTCATCCAATCCCTACCATCCCCTTCAGCCTACAGCGGGGGAATTACTCACACATGGATGAGGAAACATGGCTGGTCGATGAGAGGCGTTGGCGGTGATGGCGGTGAAGATCTCTTCCAATTCCCCGTCCCGGCAGAGTGCCAGAACGGAGACTTCTGGCTCCCGCGACGGAGTTTCGCGATGTCGCGGCTCTCTGGAGGGTTTCTGGCGACTTCCACTTCTCCCCGTGCGTTTTTAGGTCGAACCCGATAAGTAGTCCGAAGGGGGGCGTCGGAGGCCGGAGGGGGCCACACCATAGGGCCGCGCGGCCCCCTAGGCCGCGCCGCCTTATGGTGTGGGGCCCTCGGGCCTCCACCTCTCTTGCCCTTCTGGCTCCGTCAATATTCTGGTAAAATAGGGCCTTCTGCATAAATTCCGAGGATTTTCCCGAAAGTTGGATTTCTGCACAAAAACGAGACACCAGAGCAGTTCTGCTGAAAACAGCGTTAGTCCGTGTTAGTTGTATCCAAAATACACAAATTAGAGGCAAAACAATAGCAAAAGTGTTCGGAAAAAGTAGATACGTTTTGGACGTATCAATGGCATATCGACCAATTTTGGAAAACATGTGCTTTTTGTGGGCTTATTATTTAGAATTAATACTGCCTTGGATGAATCGGTGACTAGAGAGTACTTCGGCTACATGTTGCATGGACAAGAAAAATACTATCTAAATGAGAAATAGTGTCAGCGCCCCACGTAGATACATTAGCTCTAATAAATTCACTCTATAGAAATTATAGAATTTCTATGTGGGTTTCCTTCCTATTAAGATCTCTTCTAATTATTCCGTGGATCTGATTATGTGGTTACGCCTGGGATACAGGTCTTCTTAAGAAAAGATGATCCAAGAAGGTGCCAATGCCTTTGAAAGTAAACATATATCAATTATTTATACTGAATTTTTTTAACTCTTAGTAATTCGACTCGTCAATATATGATTTTCATTTGTGTATTCTTACGTTACAGTCCGGACAATGAACTACATATTAATACTCTTAGTATGATGATGTTGCATACTGCAAATTAGTTTTCGTGCAATTCATCTCACATATTATTTGTCCCATAACTGATCAGAATTGAACTAGGGGATAGAGATTGTACATATTTTTTTGTTTGATACAATTTTAAGTTCTCCAATAGAAAATACACTGACACTAAGATTTAACAGAAGTATGCACTAGATTGCAGCTAAACGTTGGTTAAGTATTTATTTATCGTAAGAATTCCCCTTAGAATAACCTTGCTTTGGACAGCATAATATTTGATTTCAATGTAAAAATGAACAGAACGATCACATTTCTTCAAAGATTAATTAAGATGTGTCACTTATATGAACTGTAGTGCATATATATTTGTATGTGTATTCGTGTCTAATTTGTTACCCTCAAATATCTTGGTAGAGAGCTCTATACTGTCTGATCCATAAATATTTAAAGTGAGAGTTGATTTTGCTGTATGACTGTCTATCCGAGTGGAAAGTAATAGAAAATTCATGAGCATATGAAGTGCCTACCGGGCCATCATGTCTTTTTTTTGTTTTGAGAAACACATTACAAACCCATACACACGCATACACTCATCCCTATAAACGCACACACGCACACCCTACCCCCTATGAACACCTTCGGAAGACTGAACCGGCGAAGCAGATCTTGAAATTGGTGAAGTCACCACAGGCGTCTCGTTATTGATGGGAACGTCGCCTCTCACTGATAGAATATATTCCGCTTTTACGAGACACACATATATAAAGCATGGGGTTTGAACTCTGGTGAGCCGGGGATGCAACCATGCTCCTAACCACCCAACCTCAGGTTGGTTCTCACTATCGAGCCATCATGTCATTGGCATCGCCGCGGCCTTTGGCGGAGACGGTGCACACGCTGTCATAGTAGCTGCCAGACGAAGTCGGGGACACGCTCGCCGGAGCCGTTGCTCGTGAGGAACACCCGCACCTTGGTCCTGGCTAGATTCAGCGGCGAGAGCTTGACGGCGACGAACAGCAGGTTCCTCCGGCTCATGTTGTCCCCCCTGTACGCCTGCCACCTCGAGGTCGCCATGTACGAGTCGTCCTGCAACGTCAGCATGGGGCGCCGCGACGCCGCGTCCATGAGGACGGACCGCGCATGCAGGAAGCTGAACACCGCCGCCTCCACCTGCATCACCGCCACACCGTGCGCGTCATTCAGCGTGAAGTCGTGACCCGTCACGCTGATCGTCTTGGTCACCGCGAACGCCGTCGCCCCCGCCGCGCAGTACCGCGCGTCCACCACCGGGGCCGGCACCGCCGTCTCTGCCGGCTCGCTGCTCATGACCGCGCGTCTCGCGGATGATTGCCTGGGTTATGTGCAGGGCCGACCCTGACCCATGGCAGGCATGGGCGTCCGCCTAGGGCCCAGGCCATGGAGGGGCCCAGAATCACAGCTTTTCTCTAGTATGGGCTGAAGAAAATATTTAATATAAGTGAACATGCCCAGTAAGAAAAGATGCAACCGATCGGGCCATTGCCCCATCTCTCCCACGAGGCAGGAGTACATTGATCTGGAAAAAAATGAGGCATGACTACATTGATCGATTCCCTGCCAGATTGCATCGGCCTCGCCTACCTTGCTCGCCGATTGGTAGCCTGCCGCCCTGTAAGTCCATGCCCTCCATCTAATCAACGATTTATCCCCTAATTCGGGTTCTAATTTGATGTAAATTCCTTCACCATTATATTAGTTAGAATGCCAAATCAATTATCTAGTGATGTGAAAAAAACTAGAGAATCAGTTTATTGAATCGCAAAGAGGAGATTTAAATAAGTATTTTCAAAAATTATTTGAGGTCAAGTATGTTACAAGATAGATTGAATGGATCAGCCACATGTTGTATTGAGAGGATATCTTGGACAACACTGATCTTGAAATTGTGGGTCAATAATTTTGCATCTAGGAACGAATGAAGAATCATTTTTGTGAAGCATTGAAGCATAATTATCGTTGTAGTCATTGTAATTTCATTTTTATTTAAGGTAGTCAAACGAGTAGGAAATAATTTTTATATTTTGCTACCATTTTATTATTATTTCTCAAGTGATATTATTTATATACATCTTATAGAAGTATGTCAGCTTATATTTTAACTCTTATCTTTATCTAAATGAAAGTAGGCACATGTAACAAATAATAGAAGTTCGAAAAAAAGTGTGAAAAAATTGTAAAATCCCTTTCTAGATGGAGGGACTAGAAAAAGTACTTCGCCTGTTTCAAAATAATTAAAATTCTATGTTTTTGTCAAGCCACACTAAGTTTGACCAAGTTAGATTCATCATATATATATATTCGTACTATATACACTTGGCTCGTAGATATTTAGTCCATTTCCTACAAATTGCAACCGAACTTAAAGGAAATTTTATTTAGAATCGACATATAACATTAGTTATTTTGGAACCTAGAGAGTACTCCCTCCGTTCCATAATTCTTGTTGTCAACAACGATAAGAATTATGGAACATAAGGATTGGTCTAAATGGTGAGCTACTATTCCTTTAATCATAAAAATAATCTGTTTTACTAACAACCTTGGATGGATAAGAAATTGTTAGGAAGTTCCATAATTCAGTTGCAATGTAGAAGCATTTTCACTTGTTGCAATGTAGAAGCATTTTCACTTTTCGGTGCACCTTAAATCTGATATTATCATTTCGGGAATTTCTTTTAACATCCCCCACTATAGTAAACTTAAACCTGGGGACTAGCATGTATTGTATACAATAGGAAACTTAATCCAGATAGTGGTAGCACGTAGTGAGCAAATAAGATGCTCCTTACTTCCAAAATCACCAAGAAGTTACATGTGCAAACTGAAAATCAGAGATGCAAAAAGATACATTCCTAGCAAACTGAAAATCTATATTGATGACATAGCCCTAGCGGGTTAACTAATCGAACAAAGAAAAGGGAGAGAAACATAGGAAGCTAGGTCGGGGATGACCTATTAGATTGAATAAGAGCTTGTTTATTGGATGAAAAGAATAACCTGTCCGATGCGCTTGGTGGCGTATACATACAAAAATTATCATAAATAAAAAACCGTTGGGAAAGAATACGTCATTTTTGTTTTACCAAAACACATAGCTATACTGAAACAAATTTTCCCAAGAAGTGCATTCACTCTTTTAGCATTGCTCCCTTCTCGTTAGGATCTCTTTTAATATTTTTCCGGATATGACCGTGTGCTTATGCACTATATAGAGATATTCTTAAGAAAAGAGGTCAAAGCAGGTGTCATAGTGCCAATGCATTTGAAACTAAACATGTGTCAACTATTTATGCTAAACTTTTTTAGCTCCTAGGTATTTAACTAAGGGATTTCTATTTTCGTGCCCTCGGCTCCTTAGTTGTACTCAGTTTTCCCCAGATCCTTAGTTTTTCCTCAGTTTTCCCCCCTTGTCTATAACCCGCAGAAAGAGCTCGGACGGAAGGAATCCCGTTTAGTTGACGTTGGTTGGTGCTGGCAAGTGGGGCCGCTGTTGGTGCCCCGCAGTGGACACGTCTCCACTTATCCAGATCATCGTGGGACCCACAACTTGTCCACGTTAGCGCGCCGGACCCACAGCTTACCCAGGTGACCGTTGCAAAATGGGAGCCCGAGCTAGCCCCGTGCCCGTGCCCGTGCCATTGCTTCCCCTTTCTTTCTCCGCGCCCCATTGTTCTTCTTCTCCGCCAGCGGCAGCCCTTCTCCGGCACGCGGGTGATGTCTAGTTTCTCTTCGACCTCCCGTTCTTCATGGCCGCAGTATGGACCCGTGCCTTTGACAAGATGCCCTGACTGCCCACGCCAGGAGCCTCTGAAGCGGTCGATCTGTAAGACGGACGAGAACGGCAACCGTGGACGTGAGTTCGTTGCATGCGAGAGCTTGCCATATAGAGAGGGGGATAAGGTTAGATCTCGCTCCAATTTCTCTGTTTTCTCTCGATTTTCTTGTTATTCCCTCGAATTTGGGATTTAGGGTTCACGTTGTTGTTTTCAGATCTTGAAGAAATGCAGGCATTTCGAGTGGATCGATGTGTACGTTCAGAGGCTTCAGTTGCAGGAATCAATTGGCGCTATTGGGGGCGCAATTTGGGAGGGGGGACTTGCTGTAGAGAATGCGGCGGAGAGAGGAGCCGTTCCGATTAGGGACCTTCCGATTATGCCTAATGCTCCCAATGCAGAACTGGTGGAAGTGAAGGGAGAACTGAAGAAAATGAACAAGCAGTTAAGGCAGCTGATCGAGTTGAAGAAGCAAGCTAATATGATGGCTGGTTGTTTTTTTGTTGTATAATTACGATCGGATTCTTATCATTGCTCACCAGGCGCTAGAAGTTGTTACAAGGGATACCTTGTTACAAATCCATTATTCAGTTACATGTACTTGTAGTTGTTTTCAAAGTTAGTGTGTGCATTCACCGAAATTACCAACTATATTCCCTAAAAGAAAAGGAAAGCTAAAGATAGTTGATAATTGTTAGAGGGGTGACAAATAATGCAATCCCCGAAATCCGCAAATATGTATGCCTCATGTTTATACCAAAATTATACCACTTTTAGGCCTTTCCAAAATACCAATACCATATCCCAAACTATATTCCCTAAAAGAAAAGGACAGCTAAAGATAGTTGATAATTGTTAGAGGGGTGACAAATAATGCAATCGCCGAAATCCGCAAAAATGTATGCCTCATGTTTATAACAAAATTATACCACTTTTAGGCCGTTTCAAAATACCAATACTATATCCCAAACTATATTCCCTAAAAGAAAAGGAAAGCTAAAGATAGTTGATAATTGTTAGAGGGGTGACAAATAATGCAATCCCCGAAATCCGCAAATATGTATGCCTCATGTTTATACCAAAATTATACCACTTTTAGGCCTTTCCAAAATACCAATACCATATCCCAAACTATATTCCCTAAAAGAAAAGGAAAGCTAAAGATAGTTGATAATTGTTAGAGGGGTGACAAATAATGCAATCGCCGAAATCAGCAAAAATGTATGCCTCATGTTTATAACAAAATTATACCACTTTTAGGCCGTTTCAAAATACCAATACTATATCCCAAACTATATTCCCTAAAAGAAAAGGAAAGCTAAAGATAGTTGATAATTGTTAGAGGGGTGACAAATAATGCAATCCCCGAAATCCGCAAATATGTATGCCTCATGTTTATACCAAAATTATACCACTTTTAGGCCTTTCCAAAATACCAATACCATATCCCAAACTATATTCCCTAAAAGAAAAGGACAGCTAAAGATAGTTGATAATTGTTAGAGGGGTGACAAATAATGCAATCGCCGAAATCAGCAAAAATGTATGCCTCATGTTTATAACAAAATTATACCACTTTTAGGCCGTTTCAAAATACCAATACTATATCCCAAACTATATTCCTCATGTTTATTCTCCACCGACAGAGAGAGAGAGAGAGAGATGGGTGGCCACGAGAGAGAGAGAGAGAGAGAGAGAGAGAGAGAGAGGTTGCCACGAAGAGACGGATAGGGGTATACTGCCCGTTAGATCAGTGGATCAACGGTTCGTGGAGTCGATCCGTGTGACAACGGCTCAACCAATCAGGATAAGTTTGGGCTTCTCAGAGCATTTGTGACAGTACTTGAGGGCAAAACTGAGTAGTACTAAGAATCCAAGGGCACATAAATAGTAAATAGACTAAGGGATTCAAACAAAAGAATTACAAAATGAAAAATGTGTGTTTTGTACAATATAATTCATATTGGGCTACATCAAATTATTTGCAATTCAAATATACATGAGTGTGACAATTATGGCATCATTTAGACAAACTATGTTTTGGGAAAGATGTTTTGCAAAGGGGTTTGGGTGGAAAACCATGCATCTTCATAGCTACACTAGTGATTCTGAGAAGTGGCAATTTGTGGTAAAACTTGATTTATATATGTTTGTTAAGGTTTTCTAGGTGGCAGGTTGCGTAGGAAGACTCCATGAGTAGTTGCCACTATGTTTTTATTTTTTTTGGATTTTTTTGCGCATGAAATGACTCAATTAGCTATGTTAATCTCATTTGTTGACTCTCTGTTGACCAGCTACTTGAGGGTAAAACTGAGTATATTGCACTTGCCGGTCTAAGTCCTCGAGGGGAAAACTGAGTACAGATAAAATTTGTATAAGGCCTGAGGTTATAACTGAGTACACCAAACGTCCCAGGGTTAGACTCGTGTAGCGGTGCACGCTGCAGCCGTGCATAGCGGACGCGTGTTGCGGTACACGCCACCTTCGTCTTTATAGAGCCCCTCTTTCTCTCCCTCGACGCACGTTCTCACTGGCTCACTGCAACCGCCTCTCCTGTCCCATCATCTTCTCCACAACCGAAGAAAAAACCCCGAAGAAAACCGCCGGCGATGGAGAAGAATGAGATGCCCATTGTCGGCGCATCGGCCGCCGCCCCCGTCCAGGCCCCTGTCGCTGCTTCCAAAGCCGGCGCATCGGCCGCCGCCCCCGTCCAGGCCCCTGTCGCTGCTTCCAACGTAGCAGCCGGCGCATCGGCCGCCGCCCCCGTCCAGGCCCCTGTCGCTGCTTCCAACGTAGCAGCCGGCGCATCGGCCGCCGCCCCCGTCCGGGCTACGATTCGGCGCCGAAGAACCCCTACGACACCACCATCGTCGCCGAAGAACCCCTACGACACCACCATCGTCGACTACGATTCGGAGGTAACCCTTTGTTCCCTTGTTCTTATCTCATTTCAATCATTTTGTGTTAGATCTAGCGTTATTACGGTTCGTCTGTTCCTAGTTCAATCCTTTTGTGTTAGATCTTGCGTTATTACTGTTCGTCTCTTCCTAGTTCAATCCTTTTGTGTTAGATCTTGCGTTATTACTGTTCGTCTGTTCCTAGTTCAATCCTTTTGTGTTAGATCTTGCGTTATTACTGTTCGTCTGTTCCTAGTTCGATCCTTTTGTGTTAGATCTTGCGTTATTAGTGTTTGTGATTTGCTTTTGTTTCAGATTTGTGCCGATGATGATGAATATTTGGGCATCCCTAAATTGATTCAGGGTTTGGTCAGTAAACAATTGGTGTGTACAAATTTGTTGTGCATGATCTTTGGTTTACTTACTCAAATCCTGGATATAAGTGTGTCCAATGTAACTGAGGCTACCTCTTTTTTTCGAGCCCATATTATCATGCATGATTTTTTGTTCACTCTCTGTTCAATCATCGTTGCAATTGACTCCGTGTTTTTTGCACGATCTTTGGTGCTACGTGACAGGTCGAGAGCAGCGACGTCGACAGCGACGACGAGTCCTTCCACACCAAGACTCGTCACGTCCTCAGGAGGCTGCAGGCCGGCCAATACGGTCGCCCCTTTGCTCAAGGCATTTACAAGTGCCCCTTCTGCAACAGGAGGCTCTTCGACACCAACTTCAACACCCTGCTGAACCATGCTGAATCCATTGGCAGCCATGGCGCTAGAGTTGGAAGTACCGTGAACGTGCATGCGTACATGGCCAAACACAAAGCACTTGGGATTCACCTGCGCAACCTCCAAGCGAGTCACACGCGCCACCTGGAGGCGTTGAACGTGCCTACTGCACTCTCTGTATGTGACTGCTCTATCTGTAGAGCAGATTAAATTCATGTAAAATGTAGCTTATGTTGGATCTATCGGTACTACATTTGGATCTGTCCTGAATATATCTATGCTATGTTGGTTGCTGTATGCAGCTTATCCTATATTTTCTCTCTCGATTTGTGCCCTAGATTTCCTACCTGATTGGGTAAAAACGAAGGCATAAAGAAATGAATGGCGTTAAAAAACAGAAGGAGAAGCTTCTCTAGATTTGCTACCAATTTGGGCTATCAAATATGAATGAGATCGAGCGATAGAGAGGAAAAAGGTACATTGAAAACTGCTAATCTGGGCGAAAGAGACAGAAACCACTCGTGCCCCCGTCCCGGACCCACACGGCTCCACACGCTACGGCCCTACACGCTACGGCCCCACAAACACGGCCTCGTCCTGTCCCACGCGGTCCCTTCCTACCAGCCCCACACGACGCGGTCCCACACGACGCGACCCCACAAAAGACACGACCCCACTCGTCAGCACGGAACGGTCAACTTAACGGATTCCTTCCGTCCGAGCTCCTTCTGCGGTTCAGACAAACGTTTGGGTAAAACTGAGGAAAAACTAAGGACCTGGGGAAAACTGAGTACAACTAACGAAGCAGGGGCACGAAAATAGAAATCCCTTTAACTAACCAAGATATGATTTTTTTATTAGTGTATTCTTACGTTACAATCCCGGCAATGAACTACATATCAGTACTCCTAGTATGATGCCACTTTGCACACCTTATAATGCATGTTAATCAAGGATAAAATTTGATTTACGGATAGACAAGTAATATGTGTGTTTCTTGAGTAAAATAAATGCACTACAGAAACACGGTACCACTTTTGTGTCATTTATCTCGCATGTAATTGGTCTAACAACTTATCGAATTTAAATTAGGGCCTGGAGAGTACAATATTTTGTTTTATAAAATTTTAAGTTCTCTAGTGGAAAATACATGTACGCGACTATTTAACATAAATGTGCACTAGATTGCAAATAAATGTGGGTTAGCCTCTTTTTTTTTTCCTTAGTGAGAATGCCCTTTAGAGTACTTTGTACACCATAATATTGGATTTCAATGTAAAAAAGGTACAAAACGATCGCATGCCGTTACAGATTAATTAACATGTGCCAGTTTTATAAAGTCTAGTGCATATATATACTTGTATGTGTATTCATGTCTATTTTGATATCCTCAAATATCTCGGTAGAGAGCTTCAAACTGAATGGTCTATAAATATTTTAACCGAGAGAGAATTTTGCTCTATGAGTGTCTATCCGAGTGGAAAGCAATTAGAAAAGCCTAGAGCGTATGAAGTGCCTCCCGGCATTGACATTGATGATTTCTTTCCTCTTGGTCAAATGTCTAAGTACTTTATTACTCCCCGCGTCACTAAATATAACTCATATACTTTATACCATTAAAATTAGAAAACGTTCTTGGAGGAAAATTTACACCCAATTTGGGCGGGATTACCCCAGTCAATTGACGGAGAAAACATAGAAGTTTGCATAAGATAAAAAACATAATCAAATAATAAAAAAAAGTTGTCCGGATAAATGGTTCAATGTAATAAAGGCTATATTCTGGAATTTTTCTCAAAATTCAGGAACGGAGGGAGTATTTGGATCAACGATGAGATAGCAACGAAGTTCTTTTACAATACTCTCTCTTCGTCAAAATTTAGTGTATACAATTTTCTTCAAATGTCAACAGGTAGATTTGACCTAGAAATACATAACAACCTCTACAGCTTCATCTACTTTTATGGAATTATGTTTCGAGGTGTGCTTCGGTACGCACCCTCTCCAAACTCGCGACTTATCGACCAAGGGGTACGGTGGTCCCGATTTTGTTTTTTTTTGCTGCCCGCCGAAACCCATATCCAAGCCCAGTGCAAGACTCGTATGGGTATACAGGGCCTGGGCGTATCTATACGGACGACCCCACGTGGGTGGGTCCCACGTGCTAAGCTAATCACCGTGATTAGCTCCCATTGCATGCATCGTTTTCATCGGCACGTACTGGAGATCTGATCGAGCTGTTCCACGCCGTCGCTAGGTTAAACGCAAGCGGTTGTTGCCGGCCCGGCCGTCGGCGGTTGTTGCCGGCACGTCCGTCGCCGCCGGTGGTTGTTTCGCATCTCGACGCCGCCGACCGCGCGCGAAGCCCCCCCGCAGATCGACGACCTTGGAAAGGCGCGCCACCGGCTCGGCATCTTCCCCGCTAGGGTTTAAAATCACAGGTACCATGACTTCATCTTGTAGCATAGTAAGAGGACGCAATTCTGCCGGTTTTTCAATTCTAATTATGGTCCAATACTACAGAATATGGAGAACTCTATATCTGGTATGATTGAGGAACAAAACGAGTACGTCGGCTATAATTCCGATGACTCTGAAATGGAGGAAAATTTGCAGCACGAAGCCGGCTGGAGCGAAGACGAGTTTGATGTGAGCCACTATTTTTCATTTCGATTACCAGCAGTCCAGCATCATCAAATTATATATGGTTCCTCATGTCATAATTTATGCAGATTGCGTACGATGAATTTGATAATGATGACAACCATGGTGAACACACAGACGATCAAAATGATGAGAACCATGGTGAACACACAGACAGTCTAAATACTAGTGAGGTATGTGTAGTGACTCATACAATGACATAAAATGATGCATGAAATGATGGCAACTGTAAAATTTACGGTTACTAAATTTCGCAATGCATTAATAAATTTCAGGCACAATTTGACACGCAGCTTGAGTACGACTATTACGGTGAATCTGACTTGGACACGGGCCACACTGATGATGTGGAAGGTGCATCAGTTCCTGAGGATTCTGTTGACATGAGCCAGGTTGTTATCTCTTTTTTATCAGTCTTATATAGCTGGAACACATAAATTTATAGTTTTAATTAATGCCTACGTTTTCTACTTGCAGGCGACGCCAAGCGCTAGTCAGCCTGAGAAACCACAGAAAGGTAGCAATGGCAATGAATATCCTGATAGTGCTCGGGATTTATACTGGATGATAAAAGAGATGACTTTTATTTCTGAAGCAGCAGCATATTCTTTCTACAACAGATATGCTTTTGATTATGGGTTCAGCGTCCGGCTTGACCAGGTTAAGCGGTTTGATGATGGAGTAATTCGGTTAAGGCGTTTTGTGTGTTCCAGACAGGGCAGACGTCCCAAAAACCAACTGACCACGGAAGGCCGTGTATATAGGCACAGACCTGAGTCTCGCTGCGGCTGCAAGGCACGTTTGGTGGTCAAGTTTGATGGAAGAACTGGTTTCTGGGTTGTTGAAGATTTTCGTGACAAACATAACCATGACCCAGCTGAACCATGTCAGACTCCGTTTCTTCGGTCCCATAGGACGATCAACGACGCGCAGAGATCTGAGATATTATCAATGGGATCCATGGGGATCAGGAAGCACCTCATTATGAGAAAATTCATTGCAGGCTCCGGTTCATTTGCTGGTGTTGGATTCACAAGAAAGGATTTGTACAACATGTGCTCTAGGGAGAGGAGGAGGCTGCTTTTCGACGGTGACGCTACCACAGCCATCCGCATTATGTCAAAGAGGAAAAAGAGGGACCCTGAATTTTTCTTTGAATATGACGTTGATGAAAAAGGCCGTCTGAAGCACATGTTCTGGTGTGATTCCCAGTCACGTAGGGATTACCAGGACTACGGAGATGTGCTGGTGTTTGATAGCACATACAAGATGAATAAATATAAGATGCCATTTGTTCCTTTTGTGGGCTTGAACAACCACCGTAGGACAACGGTTTTTGGGTGTGCCATCCTTTCAAGTGAGAATGAACAAACATATGTTTGGCTTCTAAAGACTTTCCTCAAAGCGATGTGTCAACAGAAGCCAAAGGCAGTAATCACGGATGCAGATGCCGCGATGATCGCCGCAATCGGCGAAGTATTTTCTGGTGTGTCGCATCGCATCTGCAGCTTCCACATTGAAAAAAATATGGAGATGCATCTACCTAACAAGTCACTGAACGAGTTCAGGACTCTTTTGTATTACACCACCTCAGAGCAAGTATTTGAGGAGCGATGGCATGCATTTTACAGAAAATGGCAATCCCCAAAAACCAGAACATGGATGAAGAGGATGTACACCAAGAGGAAACTTTGGGCTGCAGCGTATCTCTCTAAGGATTCTGGCTGGGTATGAAAAGTCAACCAGCGCAAAAGCACTAGTAACAGGGGTGATGTGAAAGTAGCAGTAATATGAGAGCAATAGTAACAGTAACACAGCAGCAGTAATAGCAATATGAGAGCAATGGTACCAGAAAATAGTTGACATGTAGAACGAGTATATGATGATGAAAGATGGACCGGGGTTCCCAGCTATCTACACTAGTGGTAACTCTCCAATAACAAGTGTTGGGTGAACAAATTACAGTTGGGCAATTGATAGGATTGATAAGGCATTAAGAAAGAACATCAATTCATTAATCATGTAGGCATGTTTTCCATATTTAGTCGTACGTGCTCGCAATGAGAAACTTGCACAACATCTATTGTCCTACCAGCCGGTGGCAGCCGGGCCTCAAGGGAAACTACTGGATATTAAGGTACTCCTTTTAATAGAGCACCGGAGCAAAGCATTAACACTCCGTGAAAACATGTGTCCCTCACATCACCGCCATCCCCTCCGGTTGTCCCGATTTCTGTCACTTCGGGGCCTTTGGTTCCGGACAGTGACATGTGCATACAACTTGTAGATACAATCTAAGCAATAATTATAGAGCTCAAATCTAAGATCATGCCACTCGGGCCCTAGTGACAAGCATTAAGCATAACAAGATTGCATCAACAATAACTTCACAAACTTTATAGATAGACTAATCATAATGTATCATCCATCGGATCCCAACAAACACAACACCGATTACATCAGATGAATCTCAATCATGTAAGGCAGCTCATGAGATCATTGTATTGAAGTACATGGGGAGAGAATACCAAGCTACAGCTAGAACCCGTAGTCCATGGGGGAACTACTCACGGAGCATGATGGAGGCGGTGGCGTTGATGGAGATGGCTTCCGGGGCACTTCCCGTCCGGCGTGCGGAACAGAGACTTCTGTCCCCGAATTGGAGTTTCGCGATGGCGGCGGCGTCCCTGGAGTCTTTCTGGAGTTTCGTCAAGTGGTACGGTGTTTTTAGGTCGAAAGGGGTTAAATAGGCGAAGAGGCGGCGCGGGAGGGCAGGGTGGCCTCCTCATAGGGGGCGGCCGGGCTAGCCGCGCGGCCCACCCTCTGGTGGCCCTGGCTCTCCTCCGACTCTTCTTCGGTGTTCGGATGCTTCGGAAAAATAAGATCTTTGGCGTTGATTTCGTCCGAGAATATTGCCCGAACAGCCTTTCTGGAACCAAAACAGCAGAAAACAGGGCACCGTGGCATCTTGTTAATAGGTTAGTTCCGGAAAACACATAAAAACATCATAAAGTGCAAGCAAAACATGTAAGTATTGTCATAAAACAAGCATGGAACATCAGAAATTATCGATACGTTGGAGACGTATCAGCATCCCCAAGCTTAGTTCTGCTCGTCCCGAGCAGGTAAAACGATAACAAAGATAATTTCTGACATGCTACTTACATAACCTTGATCATACTATTACAAAGCATATGAAATGAATGAAGTGACTCAAGGCAATGATCTATAGTTGCTAACAAGTAGATAACATATAGCAAAACTTTTCATGGAGAGTACTTTCAAGACAAGCATCAAAAGTCTTGCACAAGAGTTAACTCATAAAGCAATAAGTTCATAGTAAAGGCATCGAAGCAACACAAAGGAGGATATAAGTTTCAGCGGTTGCTTTCAACTTTCAACATGTATATCTCATGGATATTGTCAACATAGAGTAATATGATGAATGCAAATATGCAAGTATGTAAGAATCAATGCACAGTTGACACAAGTGTTTGCTTCTAAGGTGGAAGGAATTAGGTAACTGACTCAACATAAAAGTAAAAGAATGGCCCTTCTACGAGGGAAGCATTGATACGTCTCAAACGTATCTATAATTTCTTATGTTCCATGCCACTTTATTGATGATATCTACATGTTTTATACACATTATATGTCATTATTATGCGTTTTCCGGAACTAACCTATTGACGAGATGCCGAAAGGCAGTTGTTGTTCTGCTGTTTTTGGTTTCAGAAATCCTAGTAACGAAATATTCTCGGAATCGGACGAAATCACCGCCCAAGTTCCTATTTTTCCCGGAAGCTTCAGAGGCAGGGGGACGAGAGGGGAGCCAGGGGGCCACCACACCCGGCGCGGGCGGGGCGCCCCCTAGGGTGTGGGCACCCCGTGGCCCCTCCGACTCCCCCTCTTCGCCTATTTAGGCCTCTCTGACCTAAAAACCCCGACAGAGACCACGATACGGAGAAAAACCTTCCAGAGCCGCCATCGCGAAATCAAGATTCGGGGACAGAACTCTCTGTTCGGCACCCGCCGGGGAATTGCCCCGGAAGCCGTCTCCACCGCCATCTTCACCGCCATCGCTGTTCCCATGATGAGGAGGGAGTAGTTCTCCCTGGGGCTGAGGGCTCTACCGTAGCTATGTGGTTAATCTCTCTCTCTGTACTACAATGATCTCATGAGCTGCCTTACATGATTGAGATCCATATGATGAGCTTTGTATCGCTGCTAGTTGTGTGCTACTCATGTGATGTTATTAAAGTAGTCTATTCCTCCTGCATGTGTGTAAAGGTGATCAGTGCGTGCACCGTGTGGTTCTTGTCGTAGGCTATGATCATGATCTCTTGTAGATCGTGGAGTTAATTGTCATTATGATAGTATTGATGTGATCTATTCCTCCTTCATAGTGTAATGTGGACAGTGTGTGCGCTATGTTAGTTCTTGGTTTATTTTGCAATGATCTATTATGCTCTAAGGTTACTTAAACATGAATATCGAATGTTGTGGAGCTTGTTAACTCCGGCATTGAGGGTTCGTGTAATCCTACGCAACGAATGATGTTCATTATCAAACAAGAGTGTATGTAGCACATATGAGAAGAAGTATTTATTATGCGATCAATGTTGAGAGTGTCCACTAGTGAAAGTATGATCCCTAGGCCTTGTTTCCAATACAAACACCGTTTATTTACTGTTCTGTTGCATGTTTACTCGCTGCCATATTTTATTCAGATTGCTATTACCACTCATATACATCCATATTACTTGTATTTCACTATCTCTTCGCCGAACTAGTGCACCTATACACCGACAAGTGTATTTGGTGTGTTGGGGACACAAGAGACTTCTTGCTTTGTGATTACAGGGCTTGAGAGGGATATCTTCGACCTCTTCCTCCCTGAGTTCGATAAACCTTGGGTAATCCACTTAAGGGAAACTTGCTGCTGTTCTACAAACCTCTGCACTTGGAGGCCCAACACTGTCTACAAGAATAGAAGCACCCGTAGACATCAAGCACTTTTCTGGCGCCCGGGGAGGAAAGGTAAAAGGCACTCATACTCCGGTTCCAGGTAACAGTACTTTTCTGGCGCCATTGTGTGTGTGCTCGAAGCTATTTCCTTTAGACTCTGCAATTGCATCTTTTTGTTTCTTGTTTTTATTTTTCACTAGTTAGGCATAATGGAAAACAACAAAAAAATTAGTGAGCTTCTTATTCTATTTCCTGATTTAAGACATGGATGGTTTGATGCAAAAATTAAAAAACCTATAGAACCTTATTTACATGATAGTAGCAATGTTATTAGTATGAATGCAATTACTGCTAATGCTATGAAGAAGTCTAAGCTTGGGGAAGCTGGTTTACATAAAAATAATCTTTTTAGCTCCTCCGCTTTGGAAGAAATATTTTGTTCTGATAATGCTTTATCTCCCATATGCGATAACTCTAATGATGCTTCTGATACTTTAAATCCACCTGCTGAAAGTATTCCTTATAAAATACCTATGAAAATTATTGAACGTGTTATGGATAACCGCTATGAAGGGGATGGAACTGTCCATCCTAGTAATCATTTACTGTTTTTGCATGAATTATGCGGGTTATTCAAGTGTGCAGGTATTTCAATGGATGAAGTTAGAAAGAAATTATTTGATATGTCGCTGTCTGGTAAAGCGGCGCATTGGTATAAACTATTGAAGGACGGGCGCTCTCTTGATTGGAAGGATATTGTGCCTCTATTTTATTCCAAGTTCTATCCTCCAAGTGAAATTCACAAAGATCGAAACCATATATATAATTTTTGGCCTCATGATGGAGAGAGTATTGCCCAAGCATGGGAGAGATTGAAGACTTTAATGCTCAAATGCCCCAATCATGAGCTTCCAGGTAATATCATCATTGATAATTTCTATGCAAGACTTTCTTTTCAAGATAAGACCTTGCTGGATACTACTTGTTCTGGATCATTCACGAGCAATAAAGAAGAGTTTAAAAGGGACCTTCTTGATCGGATTAAGGAGAACTCTGAAGATTGGGAGAACGACAAAGGTAAAGAGTCAGGTATAAACTATGATTATGAATGCATTGAAACTTTTATGAATACTGATAAATTTCGAAATATGAGTGCTACTTATGGTCTTGACTCTCAAGTTGCTGCAAATCTTTATAAAGCCTTTGCTTCTCATTTAGAACTGCCTAAAAAGAATTTTGATAAGTATCATGAACCTTTTAAAGAGGCTTGCATGAAGAATGACATTGTTGTTAATGATTGCAATAAGCATGCTCAAACTCCTAAGAATGTTATTTCCTATAAGCATGTTAATTTTTGTGGAATACATAGACCTTGTGGAATTAATCAAATAGAAGATGAATATTGTATCCATCACAGAAATGAAAAAACTAGAAAGTGGTCTAGAGCTCTAGATGATCTTGGAGAAAAAGTGTGTGCCCTCTATCCTTTTATTTGTGAACTTTGCCATAGAGTTGGTCATTTTAATTTTCAATGTTCCTCCAATGATAATTCAAACCCCATGAGTGCTGCAAATTTGTATTGTGATGATGAAATTACTCCTAATCAGCATGATGAACTTACCTTATTTTTGAAGTGTGAAGAGTTATCAAGAAAAATTTCTTTGTTAAATATTAACGATCTTGATATTGATGATGTCCTGCATGGTTGTCTTTCTTATTGCATTGATAATAGCCATACAAATACTTACATACAAAATATTTTAGAAGATGACACCTTGCCGAAATATGATAGGACCGCTGTGTGTTTTCAACTAATTAATGAGAAGGAGGGATCCTCCCAAGTTTCTTCTATTGTTTCTAAAAGTAAATCAGGTTATGCGGACAAGCCACCCTTCAAGCCTCTTCCTCCTAAAGAAGGGAATGAGGAGAAGGAAGAGAAGAAGAAGAAGAAGAAGGGGAAGAAGAAGAAGAAGAAGAAGGAGAATAAAAAGAAAGAGGTAACGGCGTATCCCCGCGTGAACGAGATAACGCTAGGTAACCGTAAGTATGTTGCTCCTAATGATTATTGTGATAATGAATCTGAATACGATGATCTTCCTATGCCCTTTACATACATTAGCGATCATGATTTGAATGAGCACACTACCTTTGATATTGGAAATCTCTTTGGTACTGATTATGAAAGTAATGATGATAGCATTATTCATGTCCCCTTAAACGATGATATTGAAAGCCCTAAGCTTGGGGATGCTGTGCTTGAAGATCCTATATTTGAGACTTCTACTTTTAGTGAAAATGATGATATTACATATTCAGGTTTAGATAATTACTGTAGAGATGTATATGACACATGCTACAATTATCCTTATGAAACTTGTCATAGTTATGATGGGCTTGCCAAAAACAATTCTTTTAATATGCAACTTGTTTACCATGTTCAAATTCTTGATAATAATCTTGCTCCAATTACTATTAATGAGAATAACTCTTCTTATGCCAAAATTAATGATACTTCTATGCATATGAACCATGATAAGAATGTTTTAAGTGACGGGTATATTGTGGATTTCATCAATGATGCTACTGAAAGTTATTATGAGAGAGGGAAATATGGTTATATGCATCTTAATAATATTAAGTTTCCCCTCTTTATGTTGAGAATCTTTAAGTTACTCGTGTTTTATCCTCTTATGCTTGCCACTTTGCTCTTCATGAATTCATTTGTGTATAAGATTCTTTTGCATAGGAAGCATGTTAGGCTCAAATGTGTTTTGAATTACCTCTTGAAGCTCTCTTTTGCTTCAAATACTATTTCTTGCGGGTGCATCACCAAAATTGCTGAGCCCATCTTAATGGCTATAAAGAAAGAACTTCTTGGGAGATAACCCATGTGTTATTTTTCTACAGTACTTTGTTTTATATTTGTGTCTTGGAAGTTGTTTACTACTGTAGCAACCTCTCCTTATCATGTTTTTGTGCCAAGTAAAGTTTCTATGTCAAAGTTGATGTTATATTTGGGATCGCTGCGCAGAAACAGCATTGCTGTCTGTCACGAATCTGGGCACAATTCTCTGTAGAAAATTCGAAAAAATCTGCCAATTTACGAGCGTGATCCTCAGATATGTACGCAACTTTCATTAGTTTTGAGTTTTTCCATTTGAGCAAGTCTGGTGCCATCTTAAAATTCGTCTTTACGGACTGTTCTGTTTTTGACAGATTCTGCCTTTTATTTCGCATTGCCGCTTTTGTTAAGTTGAATGAGTTTCTTTGTTCCATTAACTTTCAGAAGTTTTGTGCAATGTCCAGAAGTGTTAAGAATGATTGTGTCACCTCTGAACATGTGAATTTTTGATTATGCACTAACCCTCTAATGAGTTTGCTTGAAGTTTGGTGTGAAGGAAGTTTTCAAGGGTCAATAGAAGAGGGTGATATAATGTGATCGAGAAGAGTGAAAGGTCTAAGCTTGGGGATGCCCCGGTGGTTCATCCCTGCATATTTTAAGAAGACTCAAGCATCTAAGCTTGGGGATGCCCAAGGCATCCCCTTCTTCATCGACAACTTATCAGGTTTCTTCTAGTGAAACTATATTTTTATTCCGTCACATCCTATGTATTTTACTTGGAGCGTCTGTGTGCTTTTATTTTTGTTTTTGTTTTGTTATCTTAGTTCTCTGAATAAGTTCATCCTTGTGTGGGAGAGAGACACGCTCCGCTGGTTCGTATGAACACATGTGTTCTTAGCTTTTAATTTTCATGGCGAAGGTTGAAACTGCTTCGTTAATTATTATATGGTTGGAAACGGGAAATGCTACATGTAGTAATTGGTATAATGTCTTGAATAAGGTGAAACTTGGCAATTGTTGTGCTCGTATAGATCTTGTTTAAGCTCTTGCATCATGTACCTTGTACCCATTAATGAATAATTGCATAGAGCTTGTTAAAATTTGGTTTGCATGATTGGTCTCTCTAAGTCTAGATATTTTCTGGTTGAGGTGTTTGAACAACAAGGAGACGATGTAAAGTCTTATAATGCTTACAATATGTTTATATGTGAGTCTTGCTGCACCATTTCATACTTGAGTTTGCTTCAAATAACCTTGCTAGCCTAAACCTTGTATCGAGAGGGAATACTTCTCATGCATTCAAATTCTTGAGCCAATATTCATGCCATTTGTGTCCACCATACCTACCTACTACATGGTATTTCTCCGCCATTCCAAAGTAAATTGCTTGAGTGCTACCTTTAAACCATTCAAAATTTATCACCTCTGATTTGTGTCAATGTTTTATAGCTCATGAGGAAGTATGTGGTGTTTATCTTTCAATCTTGTTGGGCAACTTTCACCAATGGACTAGTGGCTTCATCCGCTTATCCAATAATTTTGCAAAAAGAGCTGGCAATGGGATTCCCAGTCCCAAATTAATTAACAAAAATAGACACTCCTCCATGGTATGTGATTGTTGGACGGCACCCGAAGGATTTGGTTAGCCATGGCTTGAGAAAGCAAAGGTGGGGAGGAGTGTCATCATAATAAAACTAAAATAAAAAGGCACTCCTTCATGGTATGAGATTGTTGGCAGGCACCCGAGGATTCGGTTAGCCATGGTTTGTGAAGGAAAGGTTGGAAGGAGTGCCACCCAAAAATAAATAAAATGGGAGCCGCTCTTTGAAGGTTTGCCTGGCAAGGGGGTTAGAGTACCCGCTACCATTCGTTGACAACAACAAACACCTCTCAAAACTTTACTTTTATGCTCTCTATATGTTTTCAAAATCAAAGCTCTAGCACAAATATAGCAATCGATGCTTTCCTCTTTGAAGGACCATTCTTTTACCTTATTGTTGAGTCAGTTTACCTATTCTTTCTATCTTAGAAGCAAACACTTGTGTAAATTGTGTGCATTGATTCTTACATGTTTACCTATTGCACTTGTTATATTACTTTGTGTTGACAATTATCCATGAGATATACATGTTAAAGTTGAAAGCAACCGCTGAAACTTATATCTTCCTTTGTGTTGTTTCAAAGCTTTCTACTAAGAATTTATTGCTTATGAGTTAACTCTTATGCAAGACTTATTGATGCTTGTCTTGAAAGTATTATTCATGAAAAGTCTTTGTTATGTGATTCATTTGTTTACTCATTATCTTCATCATTGCTTCGAATCTCTGCATTTATCTCATGTGCTTTACAATAGTATGATCAAGGTTATGATGGCATGTCACTTAAGAAATTATCATTGTTATCGTTTTACCTGCTCGGGACGAGCAGAACTAAGCTTGGGGATGCTTGATACGTCTCAAACGTATCTATAATTTCTTATGTTCCATGCCACTTTATTGATGATATCTACATGTTTTATACACATTATATGTCATTATTATGCGTTTCCTAACTAACCTATTGACGAGATGCCGAAAGGCCGCTTGTTGTTTTCGCTGTTTTTGGTTCAGAAATCCTAGTAACGAAATATTCTCGGAATCGGACAAATCACCGCCCAAGTTCCTATTTTTCCGGAAGCTTCCAGAGCACCGGAGGGGGACGAGAGGGGAGCAGGGGGGCCCCACACCGGCGCGGGCCAGGGGGTGCGCCTAGGGTGTGGGCACCCCGTGGCCCCTCCGACTCCCCCTCTTCGCCTATTTAGGCCTCTCTGACCTAAAAACCCCGCAGAGACCACGATACGGAGAAAACCTTCCAGAGCCGCCGCCATCGCGAAATCAAGATTCGGGGGACAGAACTCTGTTCGGCACCCGGACGGGAATTGCCCCGGAAGCCGTCTCCACCGCCATCTTCACCGCCATCGCTGTTCCCATGATGAGGAGGGAGTAGTTCTCCCCTGGGGCTGAGGGCTCTACCGTAGCTATGTGGTTAATCTCTCTCTCTGTACTCCAATACAATGATCTCATGAGCTGCCTTACATGATTGAGATCCATATGATGAGCTTTGTATCGCTGCTAGTTGTGTGCTACTCATGTGATGTTATTAAAGTAGTCTATTCCTCCTGCATGTGTGTAAAGGTGATCAGTGCGTGCACCGTGTGGTTCTTGTCGTAGGCTATGATCATGATCTCTTGTAGATCGTGGAGTTAATTGTCATTATGATAGTATTGATGTGATCTATTCCTCCTTCATAGTGTAATGTGGACAGTGCGTGCGCTATGTTAGTTCTTGGTTTATTTTGCAATGATCTATTATGCTCTAAGGTTACTTAAACATGAATATCGAATGTTGCGGAGCTTGTTAACTCCGGCATTGAGGGTTCGTGTAATCCTACGCAACGAATGATGTTCATTATCAAACAAGAGTGTATGTAGCACATATGAGAAGAAGTATTTATTATGCGATCAATGTTGAGAGTGTCCACTAGTGAAAGTATGATCCCTAGGCCTTGTTTCCAATACTGAAAACACCGTTTATTTACTGTTCTGTTGCATGTTTACTCGCTGCCATATTTTATTCAGATTGCTATTACCACTCATATACATCCATATTACTTGTATTTCACTATCTCTTCGCCGAACTAGTGCACCTATACACCTGACAAGTGTATTTGGTGTGTTGGGGACACAAGAGACTTCTTGCTTTGTGATTACAGGGTTGCTTGAGAGGGATATCTTTGACCTCTTCCTCCCTGAGTTCGATAAACCTTGGGTAATCCACTTAAGGGAAACTTGCTGCTGTTCTACAAACCTCTGCACTTGGAGGCCCAACACTGTCTACAAGAATAGAAGCACCCGTAGACATCAAGCATCGATTGCTATATTTGTGCTAGAGCTTTGGTTTTGAAAACATATAGAGAGCATAAAAGTAAAATTTTGAGAGGTGTTTGTTGTTGTCAACGAATGGTAGTGGGCACACTAACTACCTCATCAACCGGACTCCCAAGAGCGGCTCCCATTTTATTTATTTTTGGGTGGCACTCCTTCCAACCTTTCTTTCACAAGCCATGGCTAACCGAATCCTTCGGGTGCCGTCCAACAATCACAAACCATGGAGGAGTGTCTATTTAAGTTAATTAATTTGGGACTGGGAATCCCATTGCCAGCCCTTTTTGCAAAATTATTGGATAAGCGGATGTGCCACTAGTCCATATGAGAGTCCGTCAAAAGTAAATGACAAGGTTGAAAGCTAAACACCACATACTTCCTCATGAGCTATGAAACATTAACACAAATTGAGAAGCATTTTGAATTATTTAAAGGTAGCACTCAAGCAATTTACTTTGGAATGGCAGAAATACCACATAGTAGGTAGGTATGGTGGACACAAATGGCATAGGTTTTGGCTCAAGGTTTTTGGATGCACGAGAAGTATTCCCTCTCAGTACAAGGTTTAGGCTAGCAAGGTTGTTTGAAGCAAACACAAGTATGAACCGGTACAGCAAAACTTACATAAGAACATATTGCAAGCATTATAATACTCTACACTGTCTTCCTTGTTGCTCAAACACTTTTACCAGAAAATATCTAGACCTTAAGAGAGATCAATTATGCAAACCAATTTTAACAAGCTTTACGGTAGTTCTCCACTAATAGGTTTAAACTACATGCAAAAACTTATGATCTACTTGAGAGCTCAAAACAATTGCCAAGTATCAAATTATCCAAGACATATGAGGCATTTTCTTTTCCCAACCAAATAAAGATAAATATTGTAGCTTCCAACTTTTATTCATTGAACATTAAAAGTAAAACGAAGAACAAGTGTTCATATGAAAAAGCGGAGCGTGTCTCTCTCCCAAACATGGATTGCTAGGATCCGAATTTATTCAAACATAAACAAAACGAAAAATAAACACACAGACGCTCCAAGTAAAACACATATGATGTGACTGAATAAAAATATAGTTTCAGGGGAGGAACCTGATAAGTTGATGAAGAAGGGGATGCCTTGGGCATCCCCAAGCTTAGACGCTTGAGTCTTCTTGAAATATGCAGGGATGAACCACGGGGCATCCCCAAGCTTAGACTTTTCACTCTTCTTGATCATATATCATCCTCCTCTCTTGACCCTTGAAAACTTCCTTCACAACAAACTTCTCATAAACTTCATTAGAGGGGTTAGTACTCAAAAAATTTGAATCCACCTTGGTCCTGTAGTGGCACATTGCAAGAACTCAATAAAACATTAGCTACAGCTCTCTATGTCTAGAAAAGCTCGCTTAAAGTCCACAAGAGACAATGCAAAAAACAGAGACAGAATCTGCCAAAACAGAACAGCCAGTAAAGACGAATTTTAATAAAATACTTCCGTTGCTCAAATCAGAAAACTCAAAACTAATGAAAGTTGCGTACATATCTGAGGAACACGCACGTAAATTGGCATATTTTTCTGATTTTTCTACAGAGAAAACAGCCCAGATTTGACAGATAGAAATCTGTTTCTGCGCAGAAATCCAAATCTAGCATCAACCTTCGATTAGAGGCTTCACTTGGCACAACAAAACACAAAACTAAGATAAGGAGAGGTTGCTACAGTAGTAAACAACTTCCAAGACACAAATATAAAACAAATTACTGTAGCAAAATAACACATGGGTTATCTCCCAAGAAGTTCTTTTCTTTATAGCCATTAAGATGGGCTCAGCAGTTTTAATGATGCACTCGCAAGAAATAGTATTTGAAGCAAAAGAGAGCATCAAAAAGCAAATTCAAAACACATTTAAGTCTCACATGCTTCCTATGGAAAGGAATCTTGTACACGAATAAGTTCATGAAGAACAAAGTGATAAGCATAAGTAGATAGAACAAGTGTAACTTCAGCAATTTCAGCATATAGAGAGGTGTATTAGTACCATGAAAATTTCTACAACCATATTTTCCTCTCTCATAATAATTTTCAGTAGCTTCATGAACAAACTCAACAATATAACTATCACATGCAGCATACTTTCCATGATTTCCAAACACATAATTTTTATCAAGTTCAAGAATAGTGGAATTAAAACTTTCAAACTTACTTTTATTAATAATATAACAAGGTAGGTGATCAATCTCAATAGATATGGGACTCATAGAATAAGTCAAGAACTCTCCAATCCCATTTTCATTAGTAGTACAATTAATATTATCAAGTAACATAGGACCATCATCTAGAGCTTTATCATAAACATTTGCCAAGCAAAATTCTTTAGTACCATGCATTTCGACATCAGGCACAAACAAAGCATTATCATAAGATTTATCAAAGTAGCATGGATTATCATATATAACAGCAGCATAATTATTCTCACAAGTTTTACTCATAGGTAATATTTCAAGAGAATCCACAGGAACATAACATTCAACCTCTTTCGGTAAGCATGGAGGACAATCAAATAGTGTAAGAGATAAAGAGTTACTCT
The DNA here is from genome assembly GCA_030979885.1 of Lolium multiflorum. NCBI lineage: Eukaryota > Viridiplantae > Streptophyta > Magnoliopsida > Poales > Poaceae > Lolium > Lolium multiflorum. The sequence continues at coordinate 46,822,359 of CM061750.1, read as the reverse complement.
CATTAGAAGGTTGACATGGGTAGCTAATCCATTCTTCCTCCTTTTGTTCGTCGCTCTCCTCTTCTTTTTCATCCAATGAGCTTTCAGGTTCATCAATTTCCTCCTCTTTTTCATCCAATGAGCTTTCAGGTTCATCAATTTCTTCTTCCACAGGTTCCTGCAAATTGTGAGTGCATTCTTGTGCATTAATGCGTCTCTCTTTATAATCAAGGATATAAGGATTCCTACTGTAGCATTCTATGCAAGAATTAAGGATAGTAGAGACATAATCTTTAAGGTCCTTACAAATAGCACAAGTTTCATAATTCTCAACCATGAAGGATTCTATCTCGGAGGCTCCCATAAATAAGACAAATTGTTCTACCTCTTCGAACCCATAATGAATATAGCAATTCCGATTATAGTTCTTAATTAAAAATTCCTCACTAAAGCCACATTGAAATTTAAGATGTTTAGTATCATGTTGAGAGCAACAGTTTATATCATGGCGTCTAAGCAAGATTCTAGCCATTGTATTCAATTTTTCTATCATAGCACTCATTATTTTACCAGTTCTTGATTCTCTATAATTATTATAACATTCTATAAGCTCCAAGTAGGTTATTGGTTCTCCCATAACAGCAGTTTTTAATTTTTAGTTTTTTCAAATTTTTATGGATTTTCGGGTATATAGGGAAAATAAAACAAGACAAAAATAAACTAGACAAAAGTAAACTAAGCAAAGTAAAACTAGACAGAAATAAACTAAGCACAAATAAACTAGACAGAAATAAACTAGCAAGACAAAATAAGATAAAAGCAGAAGAGAGAGGTAGAGTGTACTCCCCAGGTGAACTTATGAGTAGAGCTATGCCTCCCCGGCAACGGCGCCAGAAAATAGTCTTGATGACCCACAAGTATAGGGGATCGCAACAGTCTTCGAGGGAAGTAAAACCCAAATTTATTGATTCGACACAAGGGGAGGTAAAGAATACTTATAAGCCTTAACAACTGAGTTGTCAATTCACCTGGAAAAGCACTAGTAACAGGGGTGATGTGAAAGTAGCGTAATATGAGAGCAATAGTAACAGTAACACAGCAGCAGTAATAGCAATATGAGAGCAATGGTACCAGAAAATAGTTGACATGTAGAACGAGTATATGATGATGAAAGATGGACCGGGGTTCCCAGCTATCTACACTAGTGGTAACTCTCCAATAACAAGTGTTGGGTGAACAAATTACAGTTGGGCAATTGATAGGATTGATAAGGCATTAAGAAAGAACATCAATTCATTAATCATGTAGGCATGTTTTCCATATTTAGTCGTACGTGCTCGCAATGAGAAACTTGCACAACATCTATTGTCCTACCAGCCGGTGGCAGCCGGGCCTCAAGGGAAACTACTGGATATTAAGGTACTCCTTTTAATAGAGCACCGGAGCAAAGCATTAACACTCCGTGAAAACATGTGTCCCTCACATCACCGCCATCCCCTCCGGTTGTCCCGATTTCTGTCACTTCGGGGCCTTTGGTTCCGGACAGTGACATGTGCATACAACTTGTAGATACAATCTAAGCAATAATTATAGAGCTCAAATCTAAGATCATGCCACTCGGGCCCTAGTGACAAGCATTAAGCATAACAAGATTGCATCAACAATAACTTCACAAACTTTATAGATAGACTAATCATAATGTATCATCCATCGGATCCCAACAAACACAACACCGATTACATCAGATGAATCTCAATCATGTAAGGCAGCTCATGAGATCATTGTATTGAAGTACATGGGGGAGAGAATACCAACTAGCTACAGCTAGAACCCGTAGTCCATGGGGGAACTACTCACGGAGCATGATGGAGGCGGTGGCGTTGATGGAGATGGCTTCCGGGGCACTTCCCCGTCCGGCAGGGTGCCGGACAGAGACTTCTGTCCCCGAATGGAGTTTGCGATGGCGCGGCGCCTGGAGTCTTTCTGGAGTTTCGTCAAGTGGTACGGTGTTTTTAGGTCGAAAGGGGTTAAATAGGCGAAGAGGCGCCAGAGGGCTGACAGGTGGCCTCCTCATAGGGGGCGCGGCCTGGGCTAGCCGCGCGCCCACCCTCTGGTGGCCCCCTGGCTCTCCTCCGACTCTTCTTCGTGTCTGGATGCTTCCGGGAAAAATAAGATCTTTGGCGTTGATTTCGTCCAATTCCGAGAATATTGCCCGAACAGCCTTTCTGGAACCAAAAACAGCAGGAACTGGCACTGTGGCATCTTGTTAATAGGTTAGTTCCGGAAAACACATAAAAACATCATAAAGTGCAAGCAAAACATGTAAGTATTGTCATAAAACAAGCATGGAACATCAGAAATTATCGATACGTTGGAGACGTATCAGGGATCGCAACAGTCTTCGAGGGAAGTATTACCCAATTTATTGATTCGACACAAGGGGAGACAAAGAATACTTGTAAGCCTTAACAGTGAGTTGTCAATTCAGCTGCACCTGGAAACAGACTTGCTCGCGAGAGTTTATCAGTAATGCTTTATAGCAGTAGGAATAGTGAAATAACAGCGGTGAAATAAAGACAGCAGTAGTGATTATAGTAAACAGCAGGATTAAAATACGTAGGCACAGGGACGGTTGCATGGATGAGAGAAACTCATGTAACAATCAAAGCAGGGCATTTGCAGATAATAATAAAACGGTATCCAAGTACTAATCAATCAATAGGCATGTGTTCCATATTTAGTCGTACGTGCTCGCAATGAGAAACTTGCACAACATCTTTTGTCCTACCAGCCGGTGGCAGCCGGGCCTCTAGGGAAACTATTGGATATTAAGGTACTCCTTTTAATAGAGTACCGGAGCAAAGCATTAACACTCCGTGAACACATGTGATCCTCACATCACTACCATTCCCTCCGGTTGTCCCGATTTCTGTCACTTCGGGGCCATTGGTTCCGGACAGCGACATGTGTATACAACTTGCAGGTAAGATCATAAACAACGAATATCTTCATGAATCAATAACATGTTCAGATCTGAGATCATGGCACTCGAGCCCTAGTGACAAGCATTAAGCATAACAAGTTGCAACAATATCATAAAAGTGACATCTACGGATACTAGGCACTATGCCCTAACAATCTTATGACTATTACATGACCAATCTCATCCAATCCCTACCATCCCCTTCAGCCTACAGCGGGGGAATTACTCACACATGGATGGGGGAAACATGGCTGGTCGATGGAGAGGCGTTGGCGGTGATGGCGGTGAAGATCTCCTCCAATTCCCCGTCCCGGCGGAGTGGCAGAACGGAGACTTCTGGCTCCCGCGACGGAGTTTCGCGATGTGGCGGCTCTCTGGAGGGTTCTGGCGACTTCGACTTCTCTCCGTGCATTTTTAGGTCGAGGCCGATAAGTAGTCCGAAGGTGGCGTCGGAGGCCAGCCGAGGGGGCCACACCATAGGGCCGCGCGCCCCCTAGGCCGCGCCGCCTTATGGTGTGGGGCCTCGGGCCTCCACCTCACTTGTCCTTCTGGCTCCGTCGTATTTGGGAAAATAGGGCCTTGCATAAATTCCGAGGATTTTCCCGAAAGTTGGATTTCTGCACAAAAACGAGACACCAGAACAGTTCTGCTGAAAACAGCGTTAGTCCATGTTAGTTGTATCCAAAATACACAAATTAGAGGCAAAACAATAGCAAAAGTGTTCGGGAAAGTAGATACGTTTTGGACGTATCAACTCCCCCAAGCTTAGCTTATTGCTTGTCCTCAAGCAATTCAGTTAACAACTGAGCGATAAAAGAACTTTCACGAACACATTTGCTCATATGATGTATATATTCTCATGCTATGGCTAATACTTAAGCAGTTCATAATGAGACACATGCAAATAAGATCATCCAATAGCTATGTCAATCATGGAGAGGTACCAACAATTAATAATAAGCACCATGAATCATGTATATAAGCAGGATTGCAATGTTCATAAGAGAATATGATAAAGTGGTATCTCGCTTGCCCGTATTTGATCGGCAAAACATAAATGCCGAGGCACCTCTGAAGTTCATAGAAAGACTAGAAGTAGTGATTGTCAAAGATAAAAGCACCAAAGTTATACCACAATCAATTTTATTTTGAGACAAGCATATTATACTAAGAATGACAGTTGTGCTCTCAAGATAGTGCTCAAAGAAACAATGGAGACACAAAATAAAAGTAAAAGATTGACCCTTCGCAGAGGGAAGCAGGGATTAACATGCGCTAGAGCTTTTCATTTGTAAAGCAGGAGTAAAATTATTTTGAGAGGTGTTTGTTGTTGTCAACGAATGGTAATGGGTACACTAACTACCTCATCAACCGGACTCCCAAGAGCGGCTCCCATTAATTATTTGCATGTTTATGTGGCACTCCTTCCAACCTTTCTTACACAAACCATGGCTAACCGAATCCTCGGGTGCCTGCCAACAATCACATACCACGAAGGAGTGCCTTTTTATTTAAGTTTTATTATGATGATGACACTCCCCCAACCTTTGCTTACACAAGCCATGGCTAACCGAATCCTTCGGGTGCCGTCCAACAATCACAAACCATGGAGGAGTGTCTATTTAAGTTAATTAATTTGGGACTGGGAATCCCATTGCCAGCTCTTTTTGCAAAATTATTGGATAAGCGGATGTGCCACTAGTCCATATGAGAGTCCGTCAAAAGTAAATGACAAGGTTGAAAGCTAAACACCACATACTTCCTCATGAGCTATGAAACATTAACACAAATTGAGAAGCATTTTGAAAATTTTAAAGGTAGCACATGAGAATTTACTTGGAATGGTTTGAAATGCCATGCATAGGTGTTTATGGTGGACACTTTGGAACAACTTGGTTTTCAGGTGTTTGGAAGCACGAGCGGCGTTCCCGCTCAGTACAAGTGAAGGCTAGCAAAAGACTAGGGAGCGACAAATCAAGAGAGCAGTCACTGTCATAATCATGCTTGCGGCAAAATAAATTAACGGAGGCATAAAAGTGATGCAAGAACTCTGAAGCAATATAAATCATCGAGGCTTAATTGACTTTTTGTTCAGTCATATGCATGCGTGAGCATGTGCCAAGTCGATATAAATGAATTATTCAGAGGAGGATACCACAATGCCATACTTACTTATGAATAAAACAATGCAAGCGAAAATCCATGACATGCTACTCATATTAATAAATTGGAGCTAAACATGAGAGATCATGAACTACTAGACTTTCTCAAATAACATATACCTCACATGAACCAACTAAGCATGCTCACATGGATGAGTATATGTACAAAAATGAAAACAAATAGAGTTCATACCAGCCTCTCACCACAATCAGATTGTCGTAGATCGTCATTATTGCCTTTTCACTTGTGTAGCTTGGATAATATGAAGTGAAAACCACGCTCCAGCCACCGAAGACAATTGAACTCATGATGAACTTTACAAACCAAAGAAGAACAGCAAATATTTTTGGTGTTTTCGAATTGGAAACAAGAACGAAAGAAAACAAGCAAACAAAGCAAAATCTTTTTGGGTTTTCTCATAGCAAACCAACGATAGCAAATAAAGTAAAATAAGAGAAAAGAACCAAATAAACAAATGGTGAAGAGAAACAACAGAAATATTTTTGGTCTTTTTGTATTTTAGGAAAGAAACAAAGCGAAAACAAAAGAATGCAAACTAACAGAAACACAGAAAAGCAGGATGACAGAAATCTGCCAAATCCTGACAGCAGTACAGAAATCGAAATTAAAAAAAATCTTCCATTGCTCAGACCAAAAAGTGTTCAACTAATGAAAGTTAGATAACAACCTGGGGCACATGCTCAAAAATTGGCAACTCAAAATAACGTTTTGGCTGTGCGCACGAATTTTTTTGGTAACAGCCCAGAATCTGTTTTTGGACAGCACTTCCCCAAATATCATCTCCCTCTCATTAGAAAACCACTCTAAGAAACTAAACAAGTATGTACAAGTATCCAGCAACCATAATATGCAAAGAATGAGTGATGCCGGTATACCTCCCCCAAGCTTAGGCTTTTGGCCTAAGTGGAGTTCATTCCCAACGAGGGTCGGAGTTCCACGCCGGTGGGTCATACATGGAGTGGTAATAGGGCCCCTGTGCAGAAGAATATCGTGGAGGTTCCACATGCCCATGATGTTGATATGAGGAGCTCGCTGCATCGGATGAAGAGTCGGGGTGCTCCTCGGCCTCCTCCACATCTTCCCTTGCACGACGGCTTTCCCTTTCTATGTATGCGTTTAGCTCATTTTCTGTGATCGACCACCCGTTCCTGGCATCAAGGTTAAACAAAGCAGGTGCAGGCAATCGTACTAGTTTTTCAATTTTCTTAGTTATACTCCAATTTTTCTTATACAAAGTTATCCTATAATGCAGGTTGTTCAAATTAGATGCATCTGAAATAAATTCATGTTTAATCATGGAAACAACATCAAGCTTCTCTATAGAAAGCGGAATATCTAAATGGTGAGGTTCTACACCATGCATAGCTAATAAGCGAGAGGCGATAAGACCTCCACAAATTCCTCCTTTCTCACGGTTAGTAGCAAGTCTACAAGCTATTAAAGCACCCAAATTATAAGTCCTATCCTGTTGCAAAGCAGCAGCTAAGAAAGCCAAATCTTGGACAGATAATTTACCTCCAGTCTTTCTCGCAAGAACGCACTTTGTAACGAAATAAGCAAAGTAGCGGATAGCTGGCTGTTGAATGCTACTAATCTTACCACTATCATTGGAGAAACTCCTCCCATTACAAATCATTGTATAAAGATTTGAGAGCTCCCGCGGTGTTCCCCTGATCTTCTCGCAGGATCCCCACCGCGGCACTCTAATTGCTGTACAAAAATCACTGAAAGGCAAGTTGATAGTTTTGTTATAAATCTTGTACCGGACCATGGGGTTAGTTTGAGACCGGTGAAATTCGAAATCCTGCACAACCGACACCGTTAGTTTAGCATATTGGTGAGGTTCACCAACAGTAAAACCTTCCAACCCTGCATTGGAAATCAGTGTTTGAACATCTTGCAGGATTCCTGCATTCCGCATAAAATCCGTGCATGGGTAATAAGAGGGGTATACTCCCTCTTCACGATGAACTCTCATGACTTGCTGTACCTCCAACTCTTGTTGGTTAAGTTGGTGCATACTCCCTTCCATTTTCTGAAATTTTTCAACAATCATTATAAAATTTGATTTCAAGGTATATAATTGAAGGGAACTACTATAGGAACTTGCTAGAGTACTAAACATGCATCAAAACTAATTTCTTCCACTTAGAACAAGCATGCAAGCTCACTAAACATGTTATCTACAGCAGCAAAATATTCAAGATATACTCAACCAAATGAAATTCTAATTGGACAATCAAAGGAGTCACATACCAAGGAGTAAATGTGCCAAATTTCAAACAGAAATCTGGGCTGAGCAAGGAGATCGAAAAATCGCGAGTTCTTGAGCAGAAACACGAGTGAGAGGAACTTGGTGCGAGTTTTTTCGGGAGAGAGAAGATTCTGGGAGGAAGAGATGAAGTAGTGGGGCAAGGAGGGGCCCACACCACAGGGTGGCGCACCCACCTCCTTGGCCGCGCCGGCCTGTGGTGTGGCGCCCTCTGGTGCCCCACAGGTCATCCTCTGGTGCTCCCAGGTGCCTCGTCGAAAAATAGGACCAACGGTGTAATTTTTGTAATTTTTAGAGAACTTCGAAAAATGCACATTTCTGGGTGTTAAATTAATTATTACTGCGCAGGAAAATGATTTCCAAAATCTTAAACAACTAAAGCATATTGCAAAACAAAAGGTGCTACAGCAAGTAAAATAAGTGGAGGGAGAAAGAAAGAAATGTTGTTTAGCTCTCTTATGCATTAAAATATACTTGTTAACAAGGTTGATCAAGTCTTGCTACCAAATAAATTTTATATGACATAAGAAGAAATAAACCTCAAATCAATCATGTTACCTTATATTGAATTGATATGGATCCAATCACAAGAGTTTGATATTCTTCTTTAGGCTCATATATAGGACAATCAATGGATCCCACTTTGATAGTTTTCACATTAAAAATTGTATTAACTCCACATACTTTATCAATCCTCTTGGGAAAATAGACAGTGTGTTCCTTATCGTCAACATTGAAAGTAACCATGCCTTTATTGCAATCAATAACAGCCCCTGCAGTATTAAGAAAGGGTCTTCCAAGAATAATGGACATATTATCATCTTCAGGCATTTCCAACACAACAAAATCAGTTAATATCAAGCAATGTTGAGTAACTTGAACAGGAACATTTTCACATAAACCAACAGGAATAGCAGTAGATTTATCAGCCATTTGCAAAGATATATCAGTTGGTATCAACTTATCTAAATCAAGTCTCTTATAAAGAGAAAAAGGCATTACACTAACACCTGCTCCCAAATCACATAGAGCAGTTCTAACATAATTATTTTTAATAGAACAAGGAATAGTAGGTATACCTGGGTCGCCCAACTTCTTTGGAATCTTACCATTGAAGGAGTAATTAGCGAGCATAGTAGAAATTTCCTCATTGGGGATTTTCCTTTTGTTAGTAACAATATCTTTCATATACTTTGAATAAGGAGGCAATTTAATAGCATCAGTCAAAGGAATTTGCAAAAATAAAGGTTTCATCCAATCACAAAATTTATTATAATGTTCCTCCTCCTTTGATTTTAGTTTCTTAACAGGAAAAGGCATTTGCTTTTGAACCCAAGGTTCCCTTTCATTACCATGTTTCTCAGTAATAAAATCTTCTTTAGTGTACTTTTTATTTTTAGCAGGCTTTTCAGGTTCTTTTTCAATTTCTTCTTTATCAGGAGTATCATTCTTATCATTATCTTCCTCATGTTCATTACCACTTTCAGTTTCAGCATCAGAAATAGAAATACTATTAGGATCATTAACAGGTTCAGAGGATTCTACAACATTCTTATGTTTCTTTTTCTTTTTCTTAGATGGAGCACTAGTTTTAATTAGTTGAGAATCTTGTTCAACTCTTTTGGGATGCCCTTCAGGATATAGAGGATCCTGGGTAGAGACACCACCTCTAGTTGTTACTTCATAAGCATGTTTTTCTTTAGAATTATTTCCCAACAAGTCATTTTGCACTTTAGTAAGTTGATCAATTTGAGTTTGAAACATTTGAAAATGTTTAACAAGTATCTTAACATCGTTGGAGGTTCTCTCCACAATACCATGCAATTCACTAATAGCTCGAGAATTTTCCATTAAATGATTCTCTACTCTCATATTAAAGTTTTCTTGTTTAACAATATAATTATCAAACTCATCTAAGCATTGAGCAGGAGGTTTTGAATACGGAATATCTTCCCTAGTAAAGCGTTGAAGAGAGTGTACCTCAATCATGGATGAAGGGGGAGTTATCTCACATAAATCTTCTATAGGAGGTAAATTCTTCACATCTTCAGGTTTAATACCCTTCTCTTTAAGAGACTTCTTGGCTTCCCTCATATCTTCATCATTTAATTTAATCATACCCCTCTTCTTCAATATCGGTGTCGGGGTTGGTTCAGGTGTAGACCAATCATCATGATTCCGGCCTATTTTAGCCAATAATTCTTCAGCGTCGTCTGGAGTTCTTTTCCTGAAAACACAACCAGCACAACTATCCAGGTATGCCCTAGACTCAATGGTTAGTCCACTATAAAATATATCAAGTAAATCATGCTTTTCCAAATCATGGTCAAGCTGAGCTCTAATAAGAGAGCAAAATCTCGCCCAAGCCTCAGGCAATTTCTCTCCATCTTCCTGGTCAAAATTATAAATTCTCTACAAAGCAGCATGTTGAGCACTAGCAGGAAAGTATTTCCGGAAGAAAACATCAAGCAATTCTTTTGGGCTTTTAATAGAACCAGGAGGAAAATTATTATACCAAGTTTTAGCATCGTCCTTTAATGAGAAAGGAAAAAATTTAGCGACAAAATAAGTACGCATCTTAATATCATCAGAAAACAAGCCACTAAGAGTAGATAACTCAGTCATGTGTTCAACAGCACTTTCTTTTTCAGTACCACAAAAGGGTGTTTTCTCAACAATAGCTATATGAGATAAATCAAGAGAAAAATCATAATCTTTATCCCTAATGTTTATAGGAGATGTGGCAAATTTAGGATCAGGAGATAGTTTATATCTAACAGCATGTTCTGCAAGCAACTTTTTAATTTTTCTTGCATCAGTAGTAGCATTGCATTTTTCAATAAAATCATCATCAAGCTCTACATAATCTTCATCAAGATCATCACTAGAATATTCAACAGACTCAGGTGAATTAACAGGTGTAGCAGCATTTTCATTAGGAGTTTCAGTATTTTCAATTTGTCTAGACTTAGCAATTGTAGCATCTAGAAAAGATCCTAACGAACCATCATTATCAAGCACAGCAGAAGCATCATCACAATTATGAGAGGAATTTTCAGATTAGAAGTACCAGCATGTGAAGCATGTGGCGGTGAAACAAGTTTACTTATCACAGATGGTGAATCAAGAGCAGTAGAGAGTTGTACCTTTTCTTGTAGTGGATGGTAATATGGCGATCTTAGTATCGCGAGGTTTACCCATGATGGAGAATTTGCAGCGAACAATATCAATCCAAGTGAACTTCCAAATAAAGCTATGCTGCAACGGCGCCAGAAAATAGTCTTGATGACCCACAAGTATATGGGATCGCAACAGTCTTCGAGGGAAGTATTACCCAATTTATTGATTCGACACAAGGGGAGACAAAGAATACTTGTAAGCCTTAACAGCGGAGTTGTCAATTCAGCTGCACCTGGAAACAGACTTGCTCAGTAGCAACAGTTTTATAGCAGTAGGAATAGTGAAATAACAGCGGTGAAATAAAGACAGCAGTAGTGATTATAGTAAACAGCAGGATTAAAATACTGTAGGCACGGGGATTTAACGGGCGTTGCATGGATGAGAGAAACTCATGTAACAATCAAAGCAGGGGCATTTGCAGATAATAATAAAACGGTATCCAAGTACTAATCAATCAATAGGCATGTGTTCCATATTTAGTCGTACGTGCTCGCAATGAGAAACTTGCACAACATCTTTTGTCCTACCAGCCGGTGGCAGCCGGGCCTCTAGGGAAACTACTGGATATTAAGGTACTCCTTTTAATAGAGTACCGGAGCAAAGCATTAACACTCCGTGAACACATGTGATCCTCACATCACTACCATTCCCTCCGGTTGTCCCGATTTTGTCACTTCGGGGCCATTGGTTCCGGACAGCGACGTGTGTATACAACTTGCAGGTAAGATCATAAACAACGAATATCTTCATGAATCAATAACATGTTCAGATCTGATATCATGGCACTCGGGCCCTAGTGACAAGCATTAAGCATAACAAGTTGCAACAATATCATAAAAGTGACATCTACGGATACTAGGCACTATGCCCTAACAATCTTATGACTATTACATGACCAATCTCATCCAATCCCTACCATCCCCTTCAGCGGGGGAATTACTCACACATGGATGGGGGAAACATGGCTCGTCGATGGAGAGGCGTTGGCGATGATGGCGGTGAAGATCTCCTCCAATTCCCCGTCCCGGAGTGCGGAACGGAGACTTCTGGCTCCCGCGACGGAGTTTCGCGATGTGGCGGCTCTCCGGAGGGTTTCGGCGACTTCGACTTCTCTCCGTGCGTTTTTAGGTCGAGGCCGATAAGTAGTCCGAAGGTGGGCGTCGGAGGCCAGCCGAGGGGGCCACACCATAGGCCGCGCGGGCCCTGGCGCCGCCTTATGGTGTGGGGCCCTGCCTCCACCTCACTTGTCCTTCTGGCTCCGTCAGTATTTTGGGAAAATAGGGCCTTGCATAAATTGAGGATTTTCCGAAACTTGGATTTCTGCACAAAAACGAGACACAGACAGTTCGCTGAAAACAGCGTTAGTCCGTGTTAGTTGTATCCAAAATACACAAATTAGAGGCAAAACAATAGCAAAAGTGTTCGGGAAAGTAGATACGTTTTGGACGTATCAAATGGCAATCCCCAAAAACCAGAACATGGATGAAGAGGATGTACACCAAGAGGAAACTTTGGGCTGCAGCGTATCTCTCTCAAGGATTCTGGCTGGGTATGAAAAGTAACCAGCGGAGTGAAAGTTTAAACTCTTGTCTGCACCTGCACCTAGATGGGGAAATGACAATTGTTGATATGATTATGCACTACGACAACGCAATTGTCCGTCTCCGTGAGAACGAAGCCCACGACGACTGCACGGCTTCACAGACTACACCAGTGGCAATTACTAATTTCAGAGAACTAGAGGTTGCTGCTGCAAAAATCTTCACTCCTGCTGTGTTCTATATTATTCAAGGTGAGCTTTCAAAGATTGGCGGCATAGAGATCTTAGAAAAAATGCAGGCAGGAGACTCAAACATCTTCATTGTGGCATGGAGGAATCATGTAAGGACCAGGTTCTACGTGGAATATAGACCCAAGGAGGCAGAAATTATAAGGTGCAGCTGTCAAAGGATGATTAGAAAGGGGATACCTTGCAAGCACATACTGCATGTGCTGCATTTCTTGAAATTTACTGAAATTCCACAATGTTGTGCTCTACGACGATTCACAAAAAATGCCAGGTTAGGGTTGCCAGCTAAACGCACCAGCGACATGTTTGGGTGGGGTTGGTCTGGGGCAGAGGAGCGGATGAAATACAGCAGGATGAATATTAAGGTATCACAGGCTATGCATATTGCATTAAACAATTCAGAGGAATATGATCTGCTGAACAGTACCATTGATGGCATAATTTCTAGAAGAGAGGGGTATGCTAAAGGTAAAGCATATGGTCCCCTCAGGTCGGTGCATGAAAATGAAGATGCTAGTGGACCATGCGATATTGTTGTTGGTGATCCTTTGAAAGTGTCCACTAAGGGTGCACCTAGGCAAGAAGCGCAGAAATCTCCAATGACAAAAAATGGAAGACCACTAGGACACAAGGAACGCAGGGTGCAGGTGTGCGGGGCATGCCAAGGAGAAGGGCATAACAGAAGAAACCCAATATGCATATTTCATCCGAAGTAAGTTTTTCTGCCATTTTGTTTCATATATTTTAAAAGATTCATATGAGTTGTTGTGTAATTTTATGTCTGTGAACATGTGCAGGAATGTGCTGCAGCAGGAAGGGTAGTTCTTTCATAGTTATCTAAAGGGCAGTAAATTTCCTTAATTATGAATGGGACGACTATAGCTTTGTATTTGATGGAGTTGTTAATGTTTGCAACGTACTGATGTTTTTATTTTGTACTGATGTTCTTAATTCTCTGGTGTTCTTTTGTAAAAATGGCAAAAGACATTATATATTGTGAAGTAGGCATTTCCTTATAATCATCATAGCATGCATGTACAAAGATAAAAATAATTGCATACTTTCGATAATGGGAAATAAAATCAATGTTACAAAATTTTGTACATAATCATAACCGAATAAATATTGTTTACAACCGAAGACAATTAAAAATTCAATATTACATGTGTCCGGAAACCTTCTGCGGGAGCAAACCGAACAGTCACACTATCAAATTTATATTTTCCTGGTCTTTGCTAGCAATCTCACTTTGTTTTTCACGCTGTCAAGAATGTTGTGTGGTGATAAAACAATGTTTGCAACTGTACTTTCTCTCGATTCATCGACTGTGGCCTGCCAAAACATTATAAGGTGTTATACACATGGCTTGTTAACATTGTTAAAATTAACCGAGTGCATGGAACATAGTATAGCCAACCTGAGAAACCGGGCAAGTCATCTGATCTCCGTCCCAGTGCTCCATACATTGCAATACCCATAATCCGCATGAATTGCTGGTATATAATGTGACAAAATTTAAAAGTGTCCGCATATACAAAACCGACTTTCTTTATGTGTAATGCAATATAGGTACTTACGTATCGGTTTGCTTAGGGATGTCATCTTCTATCTCTAAATAGGAGACCCCCACTACATTATTTCTCTCTACATGCAGGCTATACACATCAGCAAGCCTCTAATTGGTCCATGTCATTTACCCATCCACGTTTTCTTCCCGAGTGGCTTATCAATTAATGTTTATTTTCGCCTCAAGTGTTTGTCTATGGACCGTGGTCTCCAGCGCTTCTTCACTTCACCCTTCATCTTCTCCACTTACACTAACCATTGATATATTGGAAACTGAAACACTCCCACCATTGATTTTAAAAACTGAACAATTAATAGCCTCGTCCATTCTTCTACCCGGTGTCCCATTCCATGCTAATCTCTTTGCTCTGGAATTCTTCTACCCCTCTCTATATATATGACTTCTCAATCTCCATTAGCCATTGTGCTGCCATCGTTTCTTGCTCCAAGATATACCATGATGCATGTCCAGCCATGAGCAATCCTCTCTACATTCTAGACAGTGCTGGCTTCAGCAAACATGCATATCATTTGCATATGTACTACCAACACAAGTATGACTGGATTGCATTGATGTGCCGGTTTGTCTTTGCCTCTTGGGAAGGTTAGAGGAAATGGTTTGCTCCTGGAGGATTATTCAATCGGTTGATAGGATTCAGCACAAACTGCCAAGGTGTGAGTTTGGTTATGCAAATGACATTCTTTACAATTTTGTAGACTCAGCACTAATTGTCATTTTTAAGCATATTCCTCTACAAATTCAGTTATTTTTATAATATTCATGTGCAAATCAAAAAACTTTCTTCACTCGTAGTTACTTCTCATTGTGTTTTACATGGTGGTAACTCTTCTGTTAACTTTTCTTCTTTTGATTCATCAATCACAGGGAAGGGCAAAATAGATGTGTATCTTACGATTTCCCTCGAAACCCATCGTATCGCAAGAAAAGAAACCACCCTAAGGAAAATAACACACGTTCTGGTATTGTTAATTAATGTCCTCATATCCATCTTAGACTATGGATGCATAGAATTTGTATCCGTCAAGAATCGTACAGTGTAATCATGTATAGCAGATTACGTAGGTGTTCTGCAAAGGAGATGTATACCTATACAATTTATCGTTTTTGGCATTCACATTTATAAATTACACTCAGTTCGGCTTCATGTAATGGTTTGATATGAATTATTGCTCAAGCAAAAACGTTTTGAAACAAATGAGTATGGCGATTTCATTGTCTAGGAATAAAGCATACTACAAGTCTACAACGACACAAATCATTCTGTAGTAAATATCAGATGTTTTTTAAATTTTGTGGAAGCGGAAATTACAATTTAGGGAGAACAAAAACGACTTTATATTATGTGTATATCGAAATAGTTGTTACTTACTTCGCAACGCTGGGTATCATCTAGTAGCTTTTAATAGGCCATTCGTCGACATCAGGATATTCTGTGTCACAAGTATTGTTTGCTTCTTGTATGTCCTGTGAAATTTGCCCAATCTACGAAACAACAAATATATTACTGCACAGACATGACAAAGTACACAAAGACATGTATGTAGAGAGAGTGTAATACCAAGTCTTCCACAACTGATTTTGACAGCCCTAAAACAAACAGAGGATCAAGGACCTGGAATTCCTTCTTCTTTGTATGCATGACAACAGTTATGTAATGAGTTTTCCGTATGTTCAGTGCGAACAATGTCTACAAGAGAAGGAAAAAACTTTGTCAATTATCATATTATTTTATTCTAATTTTGCATGAAACATTGAAAGAAACTGCTGTTACCTTCTCACGCTTGAAATATTCATCCATAACCCTACCTAAGGCTCCTGGTCTTGTAACTACCTCATCTATATTTCTAATATTGTATTTTTTTCTGTATTGTTTTTCTGCTTGTTCAATGAGATAGTTTGACCTCCACGCAGGAAGTAACATTCGATCAGACCCAACACGGAGAGACAAATACCCAATAGCAGCATCAATAATCTGATAGCAACAACAATATTTTCAAATTCAAATAGTTTAATTACGAGTATAACGCAAACTTTTGGTTTTGAAGACTTACATCATCAGATAGCCATTCGTGCGCAAGAACGACGTTAAGCTTTTCTGAAGACAAGCTGGCGCCATATTCATTCTTGTACACTCCTTTAGATGCTTGTTTTGGTAGCTTGGATATTGTTTTAACATATAAAGCGGCAGCTTCTATTTCCTGCTGTGTTGGCACTGCCGAAGATACCCCAACTTCATGTTCTGCAAACAACCCTGATGCACATAATAGTAATAACATATGTGTTACAGGTTGCAGACATCATTTATTTGCCAACAAAGAAATAACGAATAAATGGTGTTACCTTTCTTTACACGGCTTTGACGTTTTGCTCTAGGTTTCGCGACCACATATGGTGATCCATATTTTTGATTCGTCGTCCGTTTCCTTTTCCCTCCAACTTGTACCGCCGCTGCGTTTCTCCTTCTACCATTACTATTTGCACACTTTGCTGTATTGCCCTTCTTCCTACTAGCCTCTCGTCCCATTGTTTCAACACTATGAGTACTCATAACTTCATGTTCACCGTCATGTAGGTCATCCTTCTGTCCAGCATTCACCTTGGTGGTAGATCTTGCGAAAATGTCATCCGGTATATCCGAGGATGATGCCGGTTTTGTGGTATCATTTAAGATAAAAGGATTATCTTGTGTACCCTCCGTGTTACCGAGGTTTCCTGGTGTGACGTACACATTACCTCCTGCCTCCGGCACCCCATTATGCTTAGGAGGTGTGACAAACTTACCAGAATTCTTTGTTAAATTGCTAATTAAAGCATCTAACTCGTCAGAACTGTTCTTGTACATGAATTCTTTCTTAGACGAATCATCGATGTGATTAGAAGTCTCTTCTTCCTCATCTCCTCCTTTCCCTGACTCTGATCCTTCAACCGGTTTGTACATGACACCATTCTTATTTAGCATTTTTAGGACTTCCTGCAAAACAAGTAGTACCATAATTATTCATTACTGATAATGTAATACTTTCGTGTTTGTAAAATGTATGGCTCCTCACCTCTGCACATCTCTTTGGTACAAGTGCTAATTGTTTGTCAATGTGATCCGTCAGTTCCTTCTTCAAACTTTCCAATATTATGTCCTTGTTACTAAGCCTCTGTCTCGAACGTGCCGAACGTGACTGTTCACCATTCTGCGATGTGTTTTGCTTTGTTTGCGCTCTGGCATTGGCTTGAGTTGTAAGATCATTAATAATCTGCATGTCAAATTAGAAAACAAATGTCATAAATTAATATAACAACACAACGTCGACTATGATATAATGTAGCTACAAGTAGTGATAAAAACAAAACCTTCACTTTGCCTCTCCCACGACCATTTGCATAGTCGTACTGCGACCTCCTTTCCGCTTCCGCTTCAGTCCAGTTTTTCATTAGTGGCCGAATAGACTTGTGTGGAATATACGTAGGATCATCGACGACTACCACCTTTTCCCAGTATAGTAGCTACAAACAACACATTTTAAATGAAATAAGTTTCAAATTGTCACATACATCAAATATAGTGCTAATCATGTTTGCATACCTGAGTGAGACAAAGATTTCCAACCGGCCATCCCCTACCTTTTGCTGCTGATCTTGTGTAAGCAGACAAATTATCAAGGAGGTAGCGCAGTGTGAAGTGATTCCAGTTAATGTTAAACAGTCTAGGAACATCCTCCACTAAACAGTAGTGATCTCTATCGACTGTTTTTGGGCCAGATGGCGCAAGAACCGTGCCAATTAGCACAAGCACTGCTTTCCGCACAAAGTCATCATCGGAAGCTTTCTCTCTCTGTATGTCAGCAATCAAGTCGGAAATAACTAGATTTCCACTAGACTTGCTGAGATAACTAGGCGGTATTTTCCTTCTACTTGTTAGACATTCTTGATCAATTATATCAAAAGCGGAATAACCCTCATTACGTAGACCATAAATGCATTCTATGTCTACAGAGGTTGCAGTTATCGCTCCTGCCTTGTCTTGTACGACGAATGTCTCAGTTTTAGGATCATATAGCTCTATCATAAATCTAATCATATTTGTGCGCGTGGCGAAGGCTGGCAGTTGCAACATCGTCCGCAAACTAGTAGAGCTAAACCTCGCACGTTGAGGTCCTGAGAAAGTGGCTACGAGATCCGTCCACAATGTGTAGTCACAATAGACCGGGCCATCTAATTCATCCATTCTGCAAATAACATATACAAACAACAATTATTGCCGACATAGAAAATCTCCTAACCATCTACAGCGTAAATGTCAACCTAAAACTTACACGTCCGGCAAAGAATGAAGGTTTAGATCAAGCGCACTCTAGATCAAGTGGGCGAAAGGATCGATGATAAACGAGATTGCAAACGCGCGCACCTGGAAGGCTGGAACGCGGATGTTGCCGTCGTTAGATTGAGCTGTAGGCTCCGCCGACGAAAGGACTCCTATCTTCTCCAGACGGCGATGGAAGGCGACGTTGACTTGAAGAAGAAATCGTGGGTAGTTAGACGTTGTGCGTCGGACGTGCCGCTAACTAGGGCATCTGCTGTTAATACTATAATTAGGCAAGCTCTCGATGGATATCTGGGCCAGCCCGTTAGTACCCAGCCCATACACGGAGGCCACTCTATGCATGTGATAAGACACTGCTTTGCATTCGGCAGACACGCATCGATAACTTACTTCTCCCTCTCTCTTTTGGAGCAACAATACATGTTCAAAGGTGCTGATCACCTACAAGCATACCATGGTTCCGCATGGCACCACACAACAATGGCTTGTAGCTAGTATGACGGTGCAAAATATTTTTTAATTACGATTTCAATTGTTTGTAACGAAGAATTTTAAAAAAAATATGGTCTTTTTTGCACATTACTAGATCTGCAATGTACATAATTGACATTCTATAGTGCCACTGTCGAGTGGGGCATCAACAAATTTCACAATGCTACAACCCTCATACAACACTTGTAGAGAAATAAGCTGGATATAATTAATAAGCATTCACGATCGAACTCTTCACACATTGTCATAAAAGTGTGAAACCATTAAAAATGACATAAATTTGCACCATACTAAAAGTGTACCAACGGACATGACATAAACAAAAAAATTAGATAGCTATAGTAGTCTTCACGAGCGAAGTCTGATCCGGGCTGCTCTCACACACAGTCAAGCATAATCTTCAGACCACCTTCTCCTTGCTTACGGAACCAGAACACGTATTTCTGATTTTTCTTCATGCCATTCTGCCTCACCACATCCATCCAGTGTGATGTTATCATGGCACCTCCTTTTGGTACTCCTTTCACCGTTGACATGTTCATCACCATCGTAACTTCTGTAACATTGGCACCTGGTGAGTAGAGCTTTATTGTTGCTGGTAGCTGAATATTGGGCAGAATGTGCTTGAGGGTGAACCTCCTTGAGAAGTACTGCACATAAATTTGACAGTCAATTATCGGCATATCTTGGTTAGTAGTAAGAAATGATGGAAATCAAAATTAATTACCATCTTTGCTTTATTCTTCACGATGTGTGATTTCTTGATGGTGCACACGTACAATGGAATTACTGGTAGGGTTTTCGCAACTAGTCGTTCGAGTGCATCAAAATCGTCATAATTCATCTTAACTCGATTTGCATACTCTATGAAAGCTTCAAAATCATACTCTTCCTCTTCTCCAGGACCTACATGTAATATTAAAAAACATAAGGGACATCAATTAATTCTAAATTAAGTTGTTCATAACACTGTGTTCTCATTGAGTGCCATAAACAGACTTACCCCTTATAATAGGCCTTTTCCTCCAATTCGGTAAAGCACGAAGCTGGGCAGGCGTAGCAAGGAATGGCTGATCAATGTCAATGTTCTCATATGTCATATACGCGTACGATCAAATTAACCACTAGATCTAATTAAGTCGGCCGATATGTTTTTCCCAAGCGACCCAACCAAGGGAAGTAAGATTAGACGACCAGATCTAACTTGGCGGGCAGATCAAAGTAAAGACGATCTACCGCGTATACATATGTTGTCAGGCAAGAGTTCATAAAAAAATTAGGTGCATGGCACGAGGTGAGCGAACTATACTTACATCCATGGCGATGAGATCCGAGTCAGCTCGTAACCAACGTCTTCGAGGACGCAGTCGGCGTCCAGTCGTAGATCAGAGGAGGCGTTGAGGAGATAGATCGTTTGGGAATTAGATTTGAGGCTTAGTACGGCAGTTAAATACCTAAATAAAAGGCTGGGCCAGGATGGGCCTCAATTGCGGCCCACGAGGAGCATAAAGAAGCATACCACAAACGAAAAGATGGATCCCTCGGCCCGTTATCTCATCAGCATCTCCATCCTGCCTCCACCTACAGGTCGCCGCCGCCATGGTGATTTCGGCTATGGACGACATCGACCGCGTCGAACCCATGCACAACTCATCGGATGAGGTATGATTAACGTCTTCATCTCATGGGATTCTAAATATCTTGAAGAGTCATCGGTATGTGCAGTTCATAAGTTATGTCGAATTTAATATGTTTTCCATTTTATTGTAGGAATCAATATGTGAGTGTGGTATTCGGGATGGCTGTGCCCAGTTTCAACATTGTCTACAAGCAAAAATTGTTCTCCTAGAAGAACTAAATTTTAA
Organism: Lolium multiflorum; assembly: GCA_030979885.1. NCBI lineage: Eukaryota > Viridiplantae > Streptophyta > Magnoliopsida > Poales > Poaceae > Lolium > Lolium multiflorum. The sequence continues at coordinate 46,801,712 of CM061750.1, read as the reverse complement.
AAGAGAGGAGAAAATGAAGATTGATGAAGAATTCAGGATTGTCAAAGAGAAGCTCGGGGTGGCTCATGAGACAATTCGGAAGATGGAACAAGCATTGATGACTACCAACAAAAAAATAGAAACACTTCTGGAAGAGAAAGGCCGAATCGAGTTGATGATGGCTGATATCATCGATGAACACAACATTAGTAAAAACGAAACAAGGGCGACAACAAGGTTGAAGATAAATAAGGTCAAAAAATATGCTCTCCAACGGGAATTGTTTCTTCAGTACGCCTTGTGTGCTATTATTATTCTAGTAGCCGTTATAATCGCGATGTCAGGGCTTTTAAAATGCTCGGCCTAGATGTTATGGTTGGGCAACAGTGAATTCAGTAATGTGATCATGTCCAGAAATAAAAATTTCTTTTTCGACAGTGAAAAGCTGAGAGGAGAAGTACATAGCATAATTATCTCTTACAATAATTAAAATGCAGAAAATATATGGTCCGCACACAATACTACAAATGCAGATAAAAATGCAGATAAAAATATAGAGGAGCTGCCTCGTCGTCTACTTGGAACGTTTGTACGACGACTCTGCCTCGTCGTCGTCCGGGCGCCCCCGTTTGCGAGAAGCCTTCTCCGACGCGGAGCTGTCGTCGTCCGACGAGGTGGACACCGACGAGTCATCTTCTGACGAGGAGTACTCCGAAGAGCCGTTGTACTCCTCCTCCTCGTCCGTCACCTCGGCCCGCGCCCGCGCCCGCGCCACGGCTGCCTTCTTCGCGCGAGCCTTCTTTTTCACGGCCGCCTTCTCATCGGCGGCCAAGGCCTCCTCCAGCCGCGCCCACTTCGCGTCGGAGTCCTCGTCCTCTTCAGCATCGTCGGCGGCGGGTTCCTCGTCGTCCGCGTCGTCGACGGCATGTTCCTCCGCGTCCGCGTCGTCGGCGGCGCCCTCCTCCTCGTCCGATTCGTCGGCGTCGTCGGGCTCCGAGTCGTCGGGCTCCGAGCCGTCGGGCTCCGAGCCGTCCGCGGCGTCCTCCTCCTCGTCCGACTCATCGGCTCTCCGCGGTGGTTCCCTTTCCCACCAGTGGCGCCACCCAGGCGGCTTTCCTTCGCTGTCGGAGTCGGACGGCCAGGAAACGTCACTCATGGTCGCGCCGCGGGAGGTTGACGACGGTGGGGAGCGGGTCTGGAAGATATGCGAACCGCTAGCGTTGGCACCGTACTTGTATGCAAGGCAACGCGGTAATGGTAGAGGGCGGCCGTTGCCATTCCGGTGTTTAAAGAGCCACGACGCCTCAGGTCGTGCGCGCGCGGTTTCAAGTAACGAGGCGCGTGGTAATTTCCGCCCGCGTGGCGCACACCGTGGCACTTTCTTCTCACTATCCCTGGCGCATGAAAATTTGCTTTTGAATTTTTAAGCTGTGTTGTTGTAGCACGGACTGTAAAAACATTGATAGATAGAGCTAGATAGTACAAACACCTTACATAGGAATTCCATCACACGTACGATACCGAAGCACACAACAAACCCCGGGCCCACAGACACGACAACAAGACATAGATAATAAAACAGCTCTAAAAACACTCATGAAACTAGATACTTGATAAATATGAGGCAACGCCGTCGTCCCTCCTAGGATGTTCATTCCCCTTGCTCCTCCTTCGCTGTTTTACTCCTCCTCATCACCGACGGGGCCGTCAATGTGGTAGCGGTATGGGAGGCAGTGCATGTTGAAACGGTCGGGAAAGATGACGTGGAAGTTGGTGAAGATATTGTAGGTAGTGAAAGCGATAAACTCACAACCACACCAGAACACCTGCCCGAGGAGGTGGTGCGCGTCGAAGGGGTTCCTGAAGTGGACGAAGAGGCCTATCTCATGGTTGCTGTTGCCGTCGAAGTGGGACTCGATCGTGTACATGGGCGGCGAGCCTAGAGGGAGGTTGAGGTGGCGGTAGCCCTGCGAGAGAAAGAACTCGGCTAGCGCCCTGTCGCTCCTCCACCTCGATATCGCCCAGATGCGCAGCTCGTTCTCCACGATGACACCCTCCGGCCACTCCCTCTCGCGCACGGTGGCCGGGCGACGGTAAGTTGGGCCAAAGAACTCCATGGTGCGCGGCTAGGGTTTGGTGTTTCTGTGGCTAGTCCACGGATGCGGTGGTAGATGGATGAAGCAGAAGAGTGCGTGAGATGTGTGAGAGAAGAGGAAGAAGAGGTGCCCTTATATATAGACGGGGGAGTTTGTAAAATTCACTTAAATAATGCACACAAATTTCACTTTAATACTGATGCCAGCCAACTCGATGGCACGCTGAGACGAGGGCAACCTCTGAGACGATGTCACGGTGCTGAAACGGTGGTTGGCATGCATGAGAGCGTGCCGCGGGTAATTTAATAGCGTGCTGCATGGCGCATGCATGTAAAGGTGGTGACCTGATCGAGGGCTGCATCAGGCGGAGGCAGGCCTAGACGGGCCAGTTGGCAAAGCTTTGACGCGCGAGCGGCCCAACGGTTATATCTCTGTCTCTGCCTTTCTCAAATTAAACAACCTATTACGCCCTAAAAACCGTGTGACATTAGAAATAGTCTGAATTACAAACAATTGTCTGAATTAAAAATAGTCTGAAAGTAAGAAGAAGATAAACTTTTTCCTAGGTACAGCCGCCGCCTCCTCTCCAAAACCCTAGCCGCCTCCACCTCAGTCTCCTCCATAGATTGGGTTCCCCCTCTTCCGGCCGGCTTCGTCGCTGTCGGGAGGAGTGGGGAACCCGATCTATGCGTGGAGTTTTTAATAAAAGTAGTGTTTTCAGTTGATTATGTTAGGTTTTTGGTACTCATCTTTTTGTTGAGGTCACCCAAGGGTTGTGGGCCCACTTTGTGGCCTGGGTAGAGCCGTTTTGCACGTAAACCATGTCTGCGGGCTCCCGTGAGGTAGGTAGGCAAGGAGCACATGATTTCTTCCATGGATGGTGATGTAAGTGGTGTTTGGATGCCATGGTGAAGCAGATCCCAAAAGATGGGACCACCATGCACACGCGCCGTCAGACGATCCACTGTTTTGACACCTCGTTCTGACGAGAACCCTATATTTCAGGGGTCTACACCACATGAACATGGGCATTGACACATGCACAACCCTAAACCCATGGCTAGGAGTGGGTGGGATGACATGGTGCACCAGTGCCCACCACATGGGGTCACCCAAGGGTTGTGGGCCCACTTTGTGGCCTGGGTAGAGCCGTTTTGCACGTAAACCATGTCTGCGGGCTCCCGTGAGGTAGGTAGGCAAGGAGCACATGATTTCTTCCATGGATGGTGATGTAAGTGGTGTTTGGATGCCATGGTGAAGCAGATCCCAAAAGATGGGACCACCATGCACACGCGCCGTCAGACGATCCACTGTTTTGACACCTCGTTCTGACGAGAACCCTATATTTCAGGGGTCTACACCACATGAACATGGGCATTGACACATGCACAACCCTAAACCCATGGCTAGGAGTGGGTGGGATGACATGGTGCACCAGTGCCCACCACATGGGGTCACCCAAGGGTTGTGGGCCCACTTTGTGGCCTGGGTAGAGCCGTTTTGCACGTAAACCATGTCTGCGGGCTCCCGTGAGGTAGGTAGGCAAGGAGCACATGATTTCTTCCATGGATGGTGATGTAAGTGGTGTTTGGATGCCATGGTGAAGCAGATCCCAAAAGATGGGACCACCATGCACACGCGCCGTCAGACGATCCACTGTTTTGACACCTCGTTCTGACGAGAACCCTATATTTCAGGGGTCTACACCACATGAACATGGGCATTGACACATGCACAACCCTAAACCCATGGCTAGGAGTGGGTGGGATGACATGGTGCACCAGTGCCCACCACATGGGGTCACCCAAGGGTTGTGGGCCCACTTTGTGGCCTGGGTAGAGCCGTTTTGCACGTAAACCATGTCTGCGGGCTCCCGTGAGGTAGGTAGGCAAGGAGCACATGATTTCTTCCATGGATGGTGATGTAAGTGGTGTTTGGATGCCATGGTGAAGTAGATCCCAAAAGATGGGACCACCATGCACACGCGCCGTCAGACGATCCACTGTTTTGGCACCTCGTTCTGACGAGAACCCTATATTTCAGGGGTCTACACCACATGAACATGGGCATTGACACATGCACAACCCTAAACCCATGGCTAGGAGTGGGTGGGATGACATGGTGCACCAGTGCCCACCACATGGGGTCACCCAAGGGTTGTGGGCCCACTTTGTGGCCTGGGTAGAGCCGTTTTGCACGTAAACCATGTCTGCGGGCTCCCGTGAGGTAGGTAGGCAAGGAGCACATGATTTCTTCCATGGATGGTGATGTAAGTGGTGTTTGGATGCCATGGTGAAGCAGATCCCAAAAGATGGGACCACCATGCACACGCGCCGTCAGACGATCCACTGTTTTGACACCTCGTTCTGACGAGAACCCTATATTTCAGGGGTCTACACCACATGAACATGGGCATTGACACATGCACAACCCTAAACCCATGGCTAGGAGTGGGTGGGATGACATGGTGCACCAGTGCCCACCACATGGGGTCACCCAAGGGTTGTGGGCCCACTTTGTGGCCTGGGTAGAGCCGTTTTGCACGTAAACCATGTCTGCGGGCTCCCGTGAGGTAGGTAGGCAAGGAGCACATGATTTCTTCCATGGATGGTGATGTAAGTGGTGTTTGGATGCCATGGTGAAGTAGATCCCAAAAGATGGGACCACCATGCACACGCGCCGTCAGACGATCCACTGTTTTGGCACCTCGTTCTGACGAGAACCCTATATTTCAGGGGTCTACACCACATGAACATGGGCATTGACACATGCACAACCCTAAACCCATGGCTAGGAGTGGGTGGGATGACATGGTGCACCAGTGCCCACCACATGGGGTCACCCAAGGGTTGTGGGCCCACTTTGTGGCCTGGGTAGAGCCGTTTTGCACGTAAACCATGTCTGCGGGCTCCCGTGAGGTAGGTAGGCAAGGAGCACATGATTTCTTCCATGGATGGTGATGTAAGTGGTGTTTGGATGCCATGGTGAAGCAGATCCCAAAAGATGGGACCACCATGCACACGCGCCGTCAGACGATCCACTGTTTTGGCACCTCGTTCTGACGAGAACCCTATATTTCAGGGGTCTACACCACATGAACATGGGCATTGACACATGCACAACCCTAAACCCATGGCTAGGAGTGGGTGGGATGACATGGTGCACCAGTGCCCACCACATGGGGTCACCCAAGGGTTGTGGGCCCACTTTGTGGCCTGGGTAGAGCCGTTTTGCACGTAAACCATGTATGCGGGCTCCCGTGAGGTAGGTAGGCAAGGAGCACATGATTTCTTCCATGGATGGTGATGTAAGTGGTGTTTGGATGCCATGGTGAAGCAGATCCCAAAAGATGGGACCACCATGCACACGCGCCGTCAGACGATCCACTGTTTTGGCACCTCGTTCTGACGAGAACCCTATATTTCAGGGGTCTACACCACATGAACATGGGCATTGACACATGCACAACCCTAAACCCATGGCTAGGAGTGGGTGGGATGACATGGTGCACCAGTGCCCACAACATGGGGTCACCCAAGGGTTGTGGGCCCACTTTGTGGCCTGGGTAGAGCCGTTTTGCACGTAAACCATGTCTGCGGGCTCCCGTGAGGTAGGTAGGCAAGGAGCACATGATTTCTTCCATGGATGGTGATGTAAGTGGTGTTTGGATGCCATGGTGAAGCAGATCCCAAAAGATGGGACCACCATGCACACGCGCCGTCAGACGATCCACTGTTTTGGCACCTCGTTCTGACGAGAACCCTATATTTCAGGGGTCTACACCACATGAACATGGGCATTGACACATGCACAACCCTAAACCCATGGCTAGGAGTGGGTGGGATGACATGGTGCACCAGTGCCCACCACATGGGGTCACCCAAGGGTTGTGGGCCCACTTTGTGGCCTGGGTAGAGCCGTTTTGCACGTAAACCATGTCTGCGGGCTCCCGTGAGGTAGGTAGGCAAGGAGCACATGATTTCTTCCATGGATGGTGATGTAAGTGGTGTTTGGATGCCATGGTGAAGCAGATCCCAAAAGATGGGACCACCATGCACACGCGCCGTCAGACGATCCACTGTTTTGACACCTCGTTCTGACGAGAACCCTATATTTCAGGGGTCTACACCACATGAACATGGGCATTGACACATGCACAACCCTAAACCCATGGCTAGGAGTGGGTGGGATGACATGGTGCACCAGTGCCCACCACATGGGGTCACCCAAGGGTTGTGGGCCCACTTTGTGGCCTGGGTAGAGCCGTTTTGCACGTAAACCATGTCTGCGGGCTCCCGTGAGGTAGGTAGGCAAGGAGCACATGATTTCTTCCATGGATGGTGATGTAAGTGGTGTTTGGATGCCATGGTGAAGCAGATCCCAAAAGATGGGACCACCATGATGACCCACAAGTATAGGGGGTGTATCGTAGTATCTTGATAAGTAAGAATGTCGATCCGAACGAGGAGCAGAAGGTGTTGGCAGCAGTTTCGATGAAGGATTCACTGTAAATGCTCACAAACAAGTATTCAAGGAGTTTTGATGTAACAGATGAATAAAGTACGAGTAAGTAAAATGCGAGAGAAATAATTGCAGCGAGTGGCCCAATCCTTTTTAGCACAAAGGACAAGCCGGTTTGTTTACTTATAATGACCAAACGTTCTTGAGGACACACGGGGATTTTAGTCTAGTACTTTCGCTTCATGTGGTTTAATAATCTTCATTGTTTTGATAAGTGTTGTGTGGGTGAACCTATGCTAATGCACCGCCCTTCCTAGGACTAATACATACTTGTGATTATACCCCTTGCAAGCATCCGCAACTAAAAGAAAGTAATTAAGATAAATCTAACCACAGCCTTAAACTCTGAGATCCTGCGATCCCTCTTGCATCGATATACTAACGGGGGCTCAGGTTTCTGTCACTCCGGCAACCCCGCAATTAGCAACCGAATACAAGATGCACTCCCCTAGGCCCATAAATGGTGAAGTGTCGTGTAGTCGACGTTCACACGACACCACTAGAAGAATGACACCACAACTTAAATATCATAACATTGAATATTACTCAACCATAATTCACTACTAGCATTTAGACTTCACCCATGTCCTCAAGAACTAAACGAACTACTCACGAGACATCATATGGAATACAATCAGAGGTGATATGATGATGAATAACAATCTGAACATAAACCTTGGTTCAATGGTTTCACTCAATAGCATCTACAACAAGTATAGAATAACACCGGGAGAGTTTCCCCTATCAAACAATCAAGATTTAACCCGAATTGTTACAGCGGTGACGAGGTGCAGCGGTGGTGATGGCGGTGTAGATGGTGGAGATGATGATGATGATGATGGAGATGATGTCCCGCTCGATGACGATGGCGATGGCGTCGATTTCCCCCTCCGGAGGGAATTTCCCGGCGGATTCCTGCCGCCGGAGAGCTCTTTTCTCTCTGGTGTTCTCAGCCCCGCAGAGGCGGCTGTAACCCTTCGTGAGGTCCTCCCTGTGGCTTAGGTTTTCGGGACGAAGGAGTACGCGAAGAAAAGGAGGCGAAAGGGGCTGTGGGGCCCCCAGAGCATAGGGTGGCGCGGCCAGGCCATGGGCCGCGCCGCCTGGTCTGGGCCCATGGCTCCTCTCTTCTTCCCCTTCGGCTCCCTCCGTCATCGGAAAAATAGGAATTTACGTGAAATTCCCTTCCACATTGATCTTCCGAAATATTGCTGACGGTGCTTTTTCTGAATCCTGGCTCCGGTGCTTGATCCTCCAATGATGATGAAACATGCAAAATAGATGAAATAACATAAGTATTGTGTCCCAATATGAAATATATCAATGAATAACAGCAAATTATGATACAAAATAGTGATGCAAATTGGACGTATCAACTCCCCCCAAGCTTAGACCTCGCTTGTCCCCAAGCGAAACTGAGCTCGATAAACAAGACCACATGTTTATGGAGTGAAGCGTCGATAAATAAAATACGGACAAGAAGCATCATATTCATTCACACAAGACATTCTAGTAAACAACTTCCTCATATAACTCATCTTGAAATAGGTAAAGAGAAATCACAAGTAAAGGTGCATAAGAAATCATAGTTGGTGATGGCAAACTTCGTTCTTGGTCAAAGAACTACTAACGGATTGTACTTCTAAGCAAAGCTTTCATATTTAAGCATAACAATCTCCTCATAATCATTGATAACTTCAAAGTCATATTCATTCAGATAAAATTGGTACTAAACAAGAAAGTATAAAAGACATGATCAACTGAATCATAGCATAAATGATTGGTTCACAACAACTCAATTGCTTGCTTGAGATAGAGAGAAATAGGTTTACTGACTCAACATAAAAGTAAAAGACAGGCCCTTCGCAGAGGGAAGCAGGGATTAAATCATGTGCTAGAGCTTTTCAAGTTTTGAAATCATATAAAGAGCATAAAAGTAAGATTTTGAGAGGTGTTTGTTGTTGTCAACGAATGGTAGCGGGCACTCTAACCCCCTTGCTAAACGAACCTTCAAAGAGCGGCTCCCATGAGGGACGGCATCTCTACCAGCAAGGTAGATCATCCCTCTTCTCTTTTGTTTACACATGTATTTTAGTTTTATTAAGGATGACACTCTCCCCAACCTTGGCTTTCTCAATCCATGGCTAACCGAATCCTCGGGTGCCTTCCAACATTCACATACCATGGAGGAGTGTCTATTGCAAAATTAAGTTGCTTACTGATAAATCAGAGCAAAACATGTGAAGAGAATTATTAATGAAAGTTATTAATTGGGGCTGGGAACCCCGTTGCCAGCTCTTATTGCAAAGTTATTGGATAAGTGGATGTGCCACTAGTCCATTGGTGAAAGTCCGCCCAACAAGATTGAAAGATAAAACACCACATACTTCCTCATGAGCTATATAACATTGACACAAATAAGGAGTAGTAGTTTGAATAATTTAAAGGTAGCACATGAAGTATTTACTTGGAATGGCAGAAAATACCATGTAGTAGGTAGGTATGGTGGACACAAATGGCATAGGTTTGGTCTAAGGTTATGGATGTATGAGAAGCATTCCCTCTCGATACAGGTCTTTGGCTAGCAAGGTTTGATAGCAAGCATAAAGGTTGAGGGAAACAAACAAATATACATATGATAGAAACAATCATGCATCTTTCTCATAAGCACAAGCAATTTTAACTTTAGAATACTAGGCATAGAGATAATAGAGTAATGTATCTAAGTGTATTTCTATCTTCTATTAAACATCAAGATGTTGTTGCTATTGACCAATGCTAAGTTTGCCAAAACCAAATAGATTTACTTGATGCTCCCAAAGTGATATCAATACTCATGTCAAGAGTAATCATATAATGGAGATTGCAAACTAAAATAAGGTGTGCAAAAGTAAATGATAAGACTTCTCATTAATATTCCATAACGATAACTCACACCAACGGATACATAGATAACCAACTAAGAGAGATACTTCCACATTGCATACTATTCCATAAGATAACTTCCCTATTCATGATATGACACTACTTGATAGTAAAAGATAAAGGTAATGATGATGTGATACCGCGGCACTCCCCCAAGCTTGGAACAAACCAAGGGGATGCCAATACCGATGATGAATTACTCCTTCGGTGATGATGGTGATGGATTCTTCTCGACAAGCTTCCTGACAAGCTCCTGTAAACCTTCAATCTCATAGGTGAGGTTGCGAATCATCTCCGAGTTGTGCTCAACGCGGCTCATAATCATGTCCGGTGGTGAATCCCAACTCTTAGAATTGTTTCCCCATCCTTCAGCTTCAGATTTCATCTCTCCTGCATTGTCAGAACGATTTATATCCCAATTACTTGGCAACACTACCTTGGGGGTCCTTTCAGTTTGACGATCGTAGATTAGATTGCGGTAAGGGTTGTAATTGCTCGGAGAAGATGTCCTTGGAGCCAAGTAATGACGTGGAACCGCTCCTCCGGTAGCGATTCGTGCACTCCTCTTGATGTTGGATGGATTTGATATCACGCCAATACTTGCGACGGTGGCTTGTTGGTGTTCCTGCGGAGCTTCCTCCACTTCTTCCTCATCCTCTCTTGCATCTTCTTTCTTCAGCTCCGGGTCTTGAATATTTTCCTTCAAAGGTTCCTTGTCCTTGTTGTTGGAGACCATGGTGCTTCTAGATCAAAACAAATCTGGCAGAAAACAGCTCGAAACAAAACACGACGAGAAAACGATATTACGGACCTCCAGGGGTCCGGGGATTATATAGCAAATATTTTTACGACAAAAGGAAGGTTCCAGGCCGAACGAGTGGAAACGGGACGCCGAGGTGCCGTCACCATAGGTCGGCGCGGCCAGGGTGGGGCCCGCGCCGGCCTGTGGTGACGGGCCCTCGCGCGTCTTTTCCACTCCGTTTCGATTCCGTAGTTTTTCATATTTTCCAAAAACAGCAGAAATAATGTTCGGAAAGGTAAACACGGACTTTTTATTACCTGTACTGTTACCTATTCAAAGTCGAGTTCTGGCGGACTGTCAATTTGTCCTTTGATGAAAGCCTCCGGTGTTTCCACTTGAATAATATCAACATCAACATTATAAGAATCACCCGAGATATAATGCTTGAGTCTTTGTCCATTCACCACTTGTGTGGCATTGCCTTGGAGAGAGCTAATTTTAATTGCTCCTGAACGATACACCTCCTCAACAACATATGGTCCTTCCCACTTCGAGAGTAATTTCCCTGCAAAGAATCTGAGACGAGACCGATATAATAGAACTTGATCTCCAACATTAAATTCTCTTTTAATGATCCTTCTATCATGCCACTTCTTAACTTTTTCTTTAAAGAGTTTAGCATTTTCATAAGCTTCACTTCTCCATTCATCTAGAGAACTTAATTGCAACAACCTCTTATTACCAGCTAGTTTAGGATCTTTATTTAATTCTCTAACAGCCCAATAAGCTTTGTGCTCTAGTTCTAAAGGTAAATGACAAGCTTTTCCATAAACCATTTTATAAGGTGACATTCCCATAGGATTTTTATAAGCAGTTCTATAAGCCCATAGTGCTTCTTTCAATTTACTAGCCCAATTCTTTCTAGATTTATTAACAGTCTTTCCTAAAATAGCTTTAATCTCTCTATTTGATAATTCTACTTGACCACTAGTTTGAGGGTGATAAGCAGAAGCAATTCTATGATTAATACCATACTTAGCAAGAGTTTTTCTAAAACCTCCATGAATAAAATGAGAGCCTCCATCAGTCATAATATATCTAGGTATTCCAAATCTAGGAAATATAACATCTACAAGCATTTTTATAGAGGTCTCACCATCAGCACTTTTTGTAGGTATAGCTTCTACCCATTTAGTAACATAATCAACAGCGACAAGTATATGAGTGTTACCTTCTGAAGAAGGGAAAGGACCCATGAAGTCGAATCCCCAACAATCGAATGGTTCAATAACAAGAGTATAATTCATAGGCATTTCATTGCGTCTAGAGATATTACCAACTCTTTGACATTCATCACAAGATAAAATAAATTTCCTTGCATCTTTGAAGAGTGTTGGCCAATAAAAACCTGATTGTAGAACCTTTTGCGCGGTTCTATCTCCAGCGTGATGTCCTCCATAAACACTTCCATGACATTTATTCAATATCTCCTGTTGTTCATATTCAGGAACACATCTTCGCATAATACCATCTACTCCTTCTTTATATAAGTGTGGGTCATCCCAAAAATAATGCCTCAAGTCATAAAAGAATTTCCTCCTTTGCTGAGCTGAAAAGGTTGGAGGCAAATACTTCGAAACAATAAAGTTAGCATAATCTGCATACCAAGGGCTCTCTCGCGAGCTCACCTTTATTACAGCCAATTGTTCATTTGGAAAACTATCATTAACAGGAACAGGATCATAAGCAATATTTTCCAATCTAGACAAATTATCAGCAACAGGATTATCAGCACCTTTCCTATCTATAATATGTAAATCAAATTCTTGCAAGTACCCATCTAATAAGCCTTGGCTTAGCATCTTTCTTTGTCATAAGGTATCTAATTGCAGCATGATCAGTATGAATTGTAACTTTTGAATCAACAATATAGGGTCTAAACTTATCACAAGCAAAGACTACAGCTAACAATTCCTTTTCAGTTGTAGCATAATTTCTTTGAGCAGCATCAAGAGTCTTACTAGCATAATGAATAACATTTAATTTTTTATCTACCCGCTGTCCAAGAACAGCGCCTACAGCAAAATCACTAGCATCACACATAATTTCAAAAGGCAAATTCCAATCAGGAGGTTCAACTACAGGAGCAGTTGTTAAGGCTTTCTTTAGAGTTTCAAAAGCTTCCTTACAATCATCATCAAAAACAAAAGGTACATCTTTTTGAAGAAGATTAGTAAGAGGCTTTGAAATTTTAGAGAAATCTTTAATAAATCTCCTATAAAACCCAGCATGACCAAGAACACTACGAATACCTTTAACATCCCTCGGATAGGGCATCTTCTCGATTGCTTCAACTTTAGCTCTATCAACTTCAATACCTCTCTCGGAAATTTTATGTCCCAATACAATTCCTTCATTAACCATAAAGTGACATTTCTCCCAATTAAGAACAAGGTTAGTTTCTTCACATCTCTGCAAAACTTTATCGAGGTTTCGCAAGCAATTATCAAAAGAATTCCCATAGACAAAAATCATCCATGAACACCTCTACAATACTTTCACAAAAACCATGAAAAATAGCAGACATGCATCTTTGAAAAGTAGCAGGAGCATTACATAAACCAAAAGGCATACGCCTATAAGCATAAGTTCCATAAGGACAAGTAAACGTGGTTTTCTCTTGATCTTTAGCTTTAACAGCAATTTGTGAAAACCCAGAATAACCATCAAGAAAACAAAAATGAGTATTTTTAGATAACCTTTCTAGCATTTGATCAATAAAGGGTAAAGGGTAATGATCTTTCTTAGTAACTTTATTAACTTTTCAAAAATCAATGCACATTCTATAACCTACAACTATTCTTTGAGGAATAAGCTCATCATTATCATTAGGCACAACAGTCATTCCTCCTTTCTTAGGAACACAATGCACAGGACTAACCCATCTACTATCAGCAATAGGATATATAATACCAGCTTCAAGGAGTTTTAATACCTCGTTCCTTACCACTTCCTTCATCTTCGGAATTAGACGACGTTGATGTTCAACAACAGGCTTTGCATCTTCTTCCATATTAATAGCATGTTGGCAAATAGAAGGAGAAATCCCTTTCAAATCATCAAGAGTATAGCCAATAGCTCCTCGGTGTTTCTTCAATATTTCCAATAACCTTTCTTCCTCAATCTCTGAAAGCTTAGAACTAATAATAACAGGATATATTTTCTTATCATCAATATGAGCATATTTAAGATTATCAGGTAAAGGCTTTAAATCAAAAACAGGATCTTCCTTTGGTGGCGGTGTTGTACCCAAATCTTCCACCGGTAAATCATGCTTGAGAATAGGTTGGCGAAGAAAAATTTCCTCAAGCTCATCTCTTTCTTTCCTAAAAGCTTCACTTTCACTATTCTCCAAATGTTGCTGCAAAGGATTATTAGGAACAAGAACAATAGATGCACACTGCTCCATTTTAAAATCATTACTAGGCAAGTCAACTTTATAAGGAGTTTTGGTAAATTTAGAAAAGTTAAATTCATAAGGTTCACCAGCAAATCTAGTCAAAATTTTCTCTTTCTTACAATCTATAATAGCTCCACAAGTATTTAGAAAAGGTCTACCAAAAATGATAGGACAATGATCACTAGCAGCAGAACCAAGTACCAAAAAGTCAGCAGGATATTTAATCTTACCACATAGAACTTCCACATCTCTAACAATACCAATTGGAGAAATAGTTTCTCTATTAGCCAGATGAATAACCACATCAATATCTTCAAGTTCACAAGAACCAATTTCGTGCATAATCTCCGTGTAAAGCTCATAAGGAATAGCACTAACACTTGCACCAATATCACATAAACCATAATAGCAATGATCACCAATTCTAACAGATAGCATAGGAACACTAACTTGTTTGGATTTATTAGGATGTGAAACAATATTAGAAGCATCTTCACAGAAAATAATATGAACATCCTCCACATTTTCAGTCACAAGATCTTTAACTATTGCAACAGCAGGTTCAATTTTAATTTGTTCTTCAGGTTCTTTAGGTTTCTTTTCACTTTTATTAGGAGTAAACCGCACTGGCGGTCCCTATTCTTTCTCCGTGCCTTCAGTTTAGTCCCTATTCTTTGAAATTGAACAAGTATGTCCTAATTCTTCTCTTACTTGCTCACGCGAGGTCCTAAACAGGTATGACCCGCGTTGACCCGTGCCACGTCAGCCAGGGAGACCCAGGTAGGCAACCGAACAGATTGTAATGTACACAGCTACGCTACTATACGACAGGGGATTAGGGTTCACGCGGGAAGATCGCTAGGTCGATGAAGCCGTGTCCCATTGCTCGCGGGCGCCGGCAGATTGGAGCTGCGAGGAGCAGCCGGCCAGGGCGCGGTCAGCCAGCAGCTGTGAGGGCGCGCGGGAGATGGATGGTGAGCCGGCAGAGGGATGAGGCTGTGCGGGCGGTCGGAGGAAGGATATGACTGCGCGAGCTGCTGCAGGGCGCACAGGTTCCGGGGAGTCCGGAGCCGACCGTTGCGCACCCGGCCGCGCGGCAGTTGGACGAAGATGGCGCGCAAGCCGCGGACGCGACGAGGCGAGGCATTTGCAGAGGAGACGGTCGCGGGTGCGAGCAGTCGGAGGAGCAGGGCCGAGTAGCGCGGAGATGCAGCCGGGTCGGATGTGCAGAGGGCGGGCGCGTGGAAGCCGGCACAATAGCCATGCAATGCGCCAACCCGACGGCCGACGCTGGGCGCAACCAAGAGGAGATGGTGCAGCAGGGGCGCCAAAGCCAGCCAGGGCGTGGCTTGCGCGGGTGCAGCCAGACGCTGGGCTCTGCCGCGGCAGCAGCCGGAGACGCAGCCGCTGCAGAGACGAGGAGGGCGCGGGGCTGGTGAGGTCGAGGAGGAACTACGGCGGCGAACGCATCCGGAGGGGCGCACGATGCACGGGAAGCGGGGCAGCCACAGTCCGAGCGGCGAGCGTGCGGGCCACCGGACTGAGCTAGTGCTGCTTATCCCTAGGCACGGGCAGGAGCAGCCGGACTTGGAGAGGAGCTTCAGCTGGCAACGGCGAGAACCTGGCGCATGAGCAATGGGGTCGGCAGGTTGAGGCGCAGCAGTGTGCGCGGGCAACAGGTTGCTACGTTGCTGCTGGTGCGGCAGCAACGCGAGCGGCATAGCACACGAGAGGTCGACGTGGGCGTTGGCGAAGCCAGCCGACGGCGAGCAGCGCGGGCACGAGCCGACGTTGTTGCGGGCATGCGCACCTGCCATCGATGCTTGCTCGCGTGCAGCTGCCTTTTAAGTTTGACCGTCGGTTGCCGAGATGGGTCCCACTGGTCGACGTGGCACGGGTCAATGCGGGTCAGACGTGTTTAGGACCTCGTATGAGCAACCGATAGAAGAATTAGGACCTACTTATTCAATTTTAAAAAATAGGGACTAAACTGAAGGCGCGGAGAAAGAATAGGGACCGCCAGTGCGGTTTACTCCTTTTAGTAACCGCACTAGATATGACAGAGTACTCCTTCATTTTAGCAGGGAAAGGAGTTTTTTCAATATAAGCTTCAGGAATAACATTATCAACAGTTTCAATCACTACACATTTGTTTACAGATGAATCAACTTTATCTTTATACGGTTCATGATACTTATCAAAATTCTTCTTAGGCAATTCATAATGAGAGGCAAAAGCTTTATAAAGATTTGCAACAACTTGGGAATCAAGACCATATGTAGCACTCATATTACGAAATTTATCAGTATCCATAAAAGCTTCAATGCATTTATAATCATAAATTATACCGATTCTCTATCTTTGTCGTTCTCCCATCCTTCAGTATTTTCTTGGATCCGATCAAGAAGGTCCCTTTTAAACTCTTCTTTGTTGCGTGTAAATGATCCAGAACAAGAAGTATCCAGCAAGGTCTTGTCTTGAAAAGAAAGTCTTGCATAGAAATTATCAATAATAACATTACCAGGAAGCTCATGAATGGGGCATTTGAGCATTAAAGACTTCAATCTCCCCAAGCTTGGGCAATACTCTCTCCATCATGAGGCCAGAAATTATATATGCGGTTCCGATCTTTGTGAATTTCACTTGGAGGATAGAATTTGGAATAAAATAAAGGCACAATGTCCTCCCAATCAATAGAATCACCATTCTTCAGCAATTTATACCAGTGCGCCGCTTTACCAGACAGCGATATAGTGAATAGTTTCTTTCTAACTTCATTCATAGAAATACCTGCACATTTGAATAACCCGCATAATTCATGCAAAAACAATAAATGATCACCAGGATGGACAGTTCCATCCCCTTCATAGCGGTTATCCATAACACGTTCAATAATTTTCATAGGTATTTTATATGGTACTACTTCCTCACCTGGCGCTTCATCCACTACCGTTGCAGTAGTAGTAGATTTCCCAAATAGAAATTGAAGAGAAGATCTCTCCATAATGATTTATAGCGGCAGAAATAAAATCAGCACAAACAGTAAATTTCCTTACCAATTCCGCTTACCAATAGCGCTTCACTCCCCGGCAACGGCGCCAGAAAATAGTCTTGATGACCCACAAGTATAGGGGGTGTATCGTAGTATCTTCGATAAGTAAGAATGTCGATCCCAACGAGGAGCAGAAGGTGTTGGCAGTTTCGATGAAGGATTCTCTGTAAATGCTCACAAACAAGTATTCAAGGAGTTTTGATGTAACAGATGAATAAAGTACGAGTAAGTAAAATGCGAGAGAAATAATTGCAGCGAGTGGCCCAATCCTTTTTAGCACAAAGGACAAGCCAGTTTGTTTACTTATAATGACCAAACGTTCTTGAGGACACACGGGGATTTTAGTCTAGTACTTTCGCTTCATGTGGTTTAATAATCTTCATTGTTTTGATAAGTGTTGTGTGGGTGAACCTATGCTAATGCACCGCCCTTCCTAGGACTAATACATACTTGTGATTATACCCCTTGCAAGCATCCGCAACTACAAGAAAGTAATTAAGATAAATCTAACCACAGCCTTAAACTCTGAGATCCTGCGATCCCTCTTGCATCGATATACTAACGGGGGCTCAGGTTTCTGTCACTCCCCAACCCCGCAATTAGCAACCGAATACAAGATGCACTCCCCTAGGCCCATAAATGGTGAAGTGTCGTGTAGTCGACGTTCACACGACACCACTAGAAGAATGACACCACAACTTAAATATCATAACATTGAATATTACTCAACCATAATTCACTACTAGCATTTAGACTTCACCCATGTCCTCAAGAACTAAACGAACTACTCACGAGACATCATATGGAATACAATCAGAGGTGATATGATGATGAATAACAATCTGAACATAAACCTTGGTTCAATGGTTTCACTCAATAGCATCTACAACAAGTATAGAATAACACCGGGAGAGTTTCCCCTATCAAACAATCAAGATTTAACCCGAATTGTTACAGCGGTGACGAGGTGCAGCGGTGGTGATGGCGGTGTAGATGGTGGAGATGATGATGATGATGATGGAGATGATGTCCCGCTCGATGACGATAGCGATGGCGTCGATTTCCCCCTCCGGGAGGGAATTTCCCCGGCGGATTCCTGCCCGCCGGAGAGCTCTTTCTCTCTGGTGTTCTCCGCCCCGCAGGCGGCTGTAACCCTTCGTGAGGTCCTCCCCGTGGCTTAGGTTTTCGGGACGAAGGAGTACGCGAAGAAAAGGAGGTGAAAGGGGCTGTGGGGCCCCCAGAGCATAGGTGGCGCGGCCAGGCCATGGGCCGCGCCGCCTATGGTCTGGGCCCACAGTGGCTCTCTTCTTCCCCTTCTGGCTCCCTCCGTCATCTGTAAAAATAGGAATTTACGTGAAATTCCCTTCCACAGTTGATCTTCCGAAATATTGCGTTCTGACGGTGCTTTTTCCAGCAGAATCCTGGCTCCGGTGCTTGATCCTCCAATGATGATGAAACATGCAAAATAGATGAAATAACATAAGTATTGTGTCCCAATATGAAATATATCAATGAATAACAGCAAATTATGATACAAAATAGTGATGCAAATTGGACGTATCACATGCACCCGTCAGACGATCCACTGTTTTGGCACCTCGTTCTGACGAGAACCCTATATTTCAGGGGTCTACACCACATGAACATGGGCATTGACACATGCACAACCCTAAACCCATGGCTAGGAGTGGGTGGGATGACATGGTGCACCAGTGCCCACCACATGGGGTCACCCAAGGGTTGTGGGCCCACTTTGTGGCCTGGGTAGAGCCGTTTTGCACGTAAACCATGTCTGCGGGCTCCCGTGAGGTAGGTAGGCAAGGAGCACATGATTTCTTCCATGGATGGTGATGTAAGTGGTGTTTGGATGCCATGGTGAAGCAGATCCCAAAAGATGGGACCACCATGCACACGCGCCGTCAGACGATCCACTGTTTTGGCACCTCGTTCTGACGAGAACCCTATATTTCAGGGGTCTACACCACATGAACATGGGCATTGACACATGCACAACCCTAAACCCATGGCTAGGAGTGGGTGGGATGACATGGTGCACCAGTGCCCACCACATGGGGTCACCCAAGGGTTGTGGGCCCACTTTGTGGCCTGGGTAGAGCCGTTTTGCACGTAAACCATGTATGCGGGCTCCCGTGAGGTAGGTAGGCAAGGAGCACATGATTTCTTCCATGGATGGTGATGTAAGTGGTGTTTGGATGCCATGGTGAAGCAGATCCCAAAAGATGGGACCACCATGCACACGCGCCGTCAGACGATCCACTGTTTTGGCACCTCGTTCTGACGAGAACCCTATATTTCAGGGGTCTACACCACATGAACATGGGCATTGACACATGCACAACCCTAAACCCATGGCTAGGAGTGGGTGGGATGACATGGTGCACCAGTGCCCACCACATGGGGTCACCCAAGGGTTGTGGGCCCACTTTGTGGCCTGGGTAGAGCCGTTTTGCACGTAAACCATGTCTGCGGGCTCCCGTGAGGTAGGTAGGCAAGGAGCACATGATTTCTTCCATGGATGGTGATGTAAGTGGTGTTTGGATGCCATGGTGAAGCAGATCCCAAAAGATGGGACCACCATGCACACGCGCCGTCAGACGATCCACTATTTTGACACCTCGTTCTGACGAGAACCCTATATTTCAGGGGTCTACACCACATGAACATGGGCATTGACACATGCACAACCCTAAACCCATGGCTAGGAGTGGGTGGGATGACATGGTGCACCAGTGCCCACCACATGGGGTCACCCAAGGGTTGTGGGCCCACTTTGTGGCCTGGGTAGAGCCGTTTTGCACGTAAACCATGTCTGCGGGCTCCCGTGAGGTAGGTAGGCAAGGAGCACATGATTTCTTCCATGGATGGTGATGTAAGTGGTGTTTGGATGCCATGGTGAAGCAGATCCCAAAAGATGGGACCACCATGCACACGCGCCGTCAGACGATCCACTGTTTTGACACCTCGTTCTGACGAGAACCCTATATTTCAGGGGTCTACACCACATGAACATGGGACACATGCACAACCCTAAACCCATGGCTAGGAGTGGGTGGGATGACATGGTGCACCAGTGCCCACCACATGGGGTCACCCAAGGGTTGTGGGCCCACTTTGTGGCCTGGGTAGAGCCGTTTTGCACGTAAACCATGTCTGCGGGCTCCCGTGAGGTAGGTAGGCAAGGAGCACATGATTTCTTCCATGGATGGTGATGTAAGTGGTGTTTGGATGCCATGGTGAAGCAGATCCCAAAAGATGGGACCACCATGCACACGCGCCGTCAGACGATCCACTGTTTTGGCACCTCGTTCTGACGAGAACCCTATATTTCAGGGGTCTACACCACATGAACATGGGCATTGACACATGCACAACCCTAAACCCATGGCTAGGAGTGGGTGGGATGACATGGTGCACCAGTGCCCACCACATGGGGTCACCCAAGGGTTGTGGGCCCACTTTGTGGCCTGGGTAGAGCCGTTTTGCACGTAAACCATGTCTGCGGGCTCCCGTGAGGTAGGTAGGCAAGGAGCACATGATTTCTTCCATGGATGGTGATGTAAGTGGTGTTTGGATGCCATGGTGAAGCAGATCCCAAAAGATGGGACCACCATGCACACGCGCCGTCAGACGATCCACTGTTTTGGCACCTCGTTCTGACGAGAACCCTATATTTCAGGGGTCTACACCACATGAACATGGGCATTGACACATGCACAACCCTAAACCCATGGCTAGGAGTGGGTGGGATGACATGGTGCACCAGTGCCCACCACATGGGGTCACCCAAGGGTTGTGGGCCCACTTTGTGGCCTGGGTAGAGCCGTTTTGCACGTAAACCATGTCTGCGGGCTCCCGTGAGGTAGGTAGGCAAGGAGCACATGATTTCTTCCATGGATGGTGATGTAAGTGGTGTTTGGATGCCATGGTGAAGCAGATCCCAAAAGATGGGACCACCATGCACACGCGCCGTCAGACGATCCACTGTTTTGGCACCTCGTTCTGACGAGAACCCTATATTTCAGGGGTCTACACCACATGAACATGGGCATTGACACATGCACAACCCTAAACCCATGGATAGGAGTGGGTGGGATGACATGGTGCACCAGTGCCCACCACATGGGGTCACCCAAGGGTTGTGGGCCCACTTTGTGGCCTGGGTAGAGCCGTTTTGCACGTAAACCATGTCTGCGGGCTCCCGTGAGGTAGGTAGGCAAGGAGCACATGATTTCTTCCATGGATGGTGATGTAAGTGGTGTTTGGATGCCATGGTGAAGTAGATCCCAAAAGATGGGACCACCATGCACACGCGCCGTCAGACGATCCACTGTTTTGACACCTCGTTCTGACGAGAACCCTATATTTCAGGGGTCTACACCACATGAACATGGGCATTGACACATGCACAACCCTAAACCCATGGCTAGGAGTGGGTGGGATGACATGGTGCACCAGTGCCCACCACATGGGGTCACCCAAGGGTTGTGGGCCCACTTTGTGGCCTGGGTAGAGCCGTTTTGCACGTAAACCATGTCTGCGGGCTCCCGTGAGGTAGGTAGGCAAGGAGCACATGATTTCTTCCATGGATGGTGATGTAAGTGGTGTTTGGATGCCATGGTGAAGCAGATCCCAAAAGATGGGACCACCATGCACACGCGCCGTCAGACGATCCACTGTTTTGGCACCTCGTTCTGACGAGAACCCTATATTTCAGGGGTCTACACCACATGAACATGGGCATTGACACATGCACAACCCTAAACCCATGGCTAGGAGTGGGTGGGATGACATGGTGCACCAGTGCCCACCACATGGGGTCACCCAAGGGTTGTGGGCCCACTTTGTGGCCTGGGTAGAGCCGTTTTGCACGTAAACCATGTCTGCGGGCTCCCGTGAGGTAGGTAGGCAAGGAGCACATGATTTCTTCCATGGATGGTGATGTAAGTGGTGTTTGGATGCCATGGTGAAGAAGATCCCAAAAGATGGGACCACCATGCACACGCGCCGTCAGACGATCCACTGTTTTGGCACCTCGTTCTGACGAGAACCCTATATTTCAGGGGTCTACACCACATGAACATGGGCATTGACACATGCACAACCCTAAACCCATGGCTAGGAGTGGGTGGGATGACATGGTGCACCAGTGCCCACCACATGGGGTCACCCAAGGGTTGTGGGCCCACTTTGTGGCCTGGGTAGAGCCGTTTTGCACGTAAACCATGTCTGCGGGCTCCCGTGAGGTAGGTAGGCAAGGAGCACATGATTTCTTCCATGGATGGTGATGTAAGTGGTGTTTGGATGCCATGGTGAAGCAGATCCCAAAAGATGGGACCACCATGCACACGCGCCGTCAGACGATCCACTGTTTTGGCACCTCGTTCTGACGAGAACCCTATATTTCAGGGGTCTACACCACATGAACATGGGCATTGACACATGCACAACCCTAAACCCATGGCTAGGAGTGGGTGGGATGACATGGTGCACCAGTGCCCACCACATGGGGTCACCCAAGGGTTGTGGGCCCACTTTGTGGCCTGGGTAGAGCCGTTTTGCACGTAAACCATGTATGCGGGCTCCCGTGAGGTAGGTAGGCAAGGAGCACATGATTTCTTCCATGGATGGTGATGTAAGTGGTGTTTGGATGCCATGGTGAAGCAGATCCCAAAAGATGGGACCACCATGCACACGCGCCGTCAGACGATCCACTGTTTTGACACCTCGTTCTGACGAGAACCCTATATTTCAGGGGTCTACACCACATGAACATGGGCATTGACACATGCACAACCCTAAACCCATGGCTAGGAGTGGGTGGGATGACATGGTGCACCAGTGCCCACCACATGGGGTCACCCAAGGGTTGTGGGCCCACTTTGTGGCCTGGGTAGAGCCGTTTTGCACGTAAACCATGTCTGCGGGCTCCCGTGAGGTAGGTAGGCAAGGAGCACATGATTTATTCCATGGATGGTGATGTAAGTGGTGTTTGGATGCCATGGTGAAGCAGATCCCAAAAGATGGGACCACCATGCACACGCGCCGTCAGACGATCCACTGTTTTGGCACCTCGTTCTGACGAGAACCCTATATTTCAGGGGTCTACACCACATGAACATGGGCATTGACACATGCACAACCCTAAACCCATGGCTAGGAGTGGGTGGGATGACATGGTGCACCAGTGCCCACCACATGGGGTCACCCAAGGGTTGTGGGCCCACTTTGTGGCCTGGGTAGAGCCGTTTTGCACGTAAACCATGTCTGCGGGCTCCCGTGAGGTAGGTAGGCAAGGAGCACATGATTTCTTCCATGGATGGTGATGTAAGTGGTGTTTGGATGCCATGGTGAAGCAGATCCCAAAAGATGGGACCACCATGCACACGCGCCGTCAGACGATCCACTGTTTTGGCACCTCGTTCTGACGAGAACCCTATATTTCAGGGGTCTACACCACATGAACATGGGCATTGACACATGCACAACCCTAAACCCATGGCTAGGAGTGGGTGGGATGACATGGTGCACCAGTGCCCACCACATGGGGTCACCCAAGGGTTGTGGGCCCACTTTGTGGCCTGGGTAGAGCCGTTTTGCACGTAAACCATGTCTGCGGGCTCCCGTGAGGTAGGTAGGCAAGGAGCACATGATTTCTTCCATGGATGGTGATGTAAGTGGTGTTTGGATGCCATGGTGAAGCAGATCCCAAAAGATGGGACCACCATGCACACGCGCCGTCAGACGATCCACTGTTTTGACACCTCGTTCTGACGAGAACCCTATATTTCAGGGGTCTACACCACATGAACATGGGCATTGACACATGCACAACCCTAAACCCATGGCTAGGAGTGGGTGGGATGACATGGTGCACTAGTGCCCACCACATGGGGTCACCCAAGGGTTGTGGGCCCACTTTGTGGCCTGGGTAGAGCCGTTTTGCACGTAAACCATGTCTGCGGGCTCCCGTGAGGTAGGTAGGCAAGGAGCACATGATTTCTTCCATGGATGGTGATGTAAGTGGTGTTTGGATGCCATGGTGAAGCAGATCCCAAAAGATGGGACCACCATGCACACGCGCCGTCAGACGATCCACTGTTTTGACACCTCGTTCTGACGAGAACCCTATATTTCAGGGGTCTACACCACATGAACATGGGCATTGACACATGCACAACCCTAAACCCATGGCTAGGAGTGGGTGGGATGACATGGTGCACCAGTGCCCACCACATGGGGTCACCCAAGGGTTGTGGGCCCACTTTGTGGCCTGGGTAGAGCCGTTTTGCACGTAAACCATGTCTGCGGGCTCCCGTGAGGTAGGTAGGCAAGGAGCACATGATTTATTCCATGGATGGTGATGTAAGTGGTGTTTGGATGCCATGGTGAAGCAGATCCCAAAAGATGGGACCACCATGCACACGCGCCGTCAGACGATCCACTGTTTTGGCACCTCGTTCTGACGAGAACCCTATATTTCAGGGGTCTACACCACATTAACATGGGCATTGACACATGCACAACCCTAAACCCATGGCTAGGAGTGGTTGGGATGACATGGTGCACCAGTGCCCACCACATGGGGTCACCCAAGGGTTGTGGGCCCACTTTGTGGCCTGGGTAGAGCCGTTTTGCACGTAAACCATGTCTGCGGGCTCCCGTGAGGTAGGTAGGCAAGGAGCACATGATTTCTTCCATGGATGGTGATGTAAGTGGTGTTTGGATGCCATGGTGAAGCAGATCCCAAAAGATGGGACCACCATGCACACGCGCCGTCAGACGATCCACTGTTTTGGCACCTCGTTCTGACGAGAACCCTATATTTCAGGGGTCTACACCACATGAACATGGGCATTGACACATGCACAACCCTAAACCCATGGCTAGGAGTGGGTGGGATGACATGGTGCACCAGTGCCCACCACATGGGGTCACCCAAGGGTTGTGGGCCCACTTTGTGGCCTGGGTAGAGCCGTTTTGCACGTAAACCATGTCTGCGGGCTCCCGTGAGGTAGGTAGGCAAGGAGCACATGATTTCTTCCATGGATGGTGATGTAAGTGTTGTTTGGATGCCATGGTGAAGCAGATCCCAAAAGATGGGACCACCATGCACACGCGCCGTCAGACGATCCACTGTTTTGGCACCTCGTTCTGACGAGAACCCTATATTTCAGGGGTCTACACCACATGAACATGGGCATTGACACATGCACAACCCTAAACCCATGGCTAGGAGTGGGTGGGATGACATGGTGCACCAGTGCCCACCACATGGGGTCACCCAAGGGTTGTGGGCCCACTTTGTGGCCTGGGTAGAGCCGTTTTGCACGTAAACCATGTCTGCGGGCTCCCGTGAGGTAGGTAGGCAAGGAGCACATGATTTCTTCCATGGATGGTGATGTAAGTGGTGTTTGGATGCCATGGTGAAGCAGATCCCAAAAGATGGGACCACCATGCACACGCGCCGTCAGACGATCCACTGTTTTGGCACCTCGTTCTGACGAGAACCCTATATTTCAGGGGTCTACACCACATGAACATGGGCATTGACACATGCACAACCCTAAACCCATGGCTAGGAGTGGGTGGGATGACATGGTGCACCAGTGCCCACCACATGGGGTCACCCAAGGGTTGTGGGCCCACTTTGTGGCTTGGGTAGAGCCGTTTTGCACGTAAACCATGTCTGCGGGCTCCCGTGAGGTAGGTAGGCAAGGAGCACATGATTTCTTCCATGGATGGTGATGTAAGTGGTGTTTGGATGCCATGGTGAAGCAGATCCCAAAAGATGGGACCACCATGCACACGCGCCGTCAGACGATCCACTGTTTTGGCACCTCGTTCTGACGAGAACCCTATATTTCAGGGGTCTACACCACATGAACATGGGCATTGACACATGCACAACCCTAAACCCATGGCTAGGAGTGGGTGGGATGACATGGTGCACCAGTGCCCACCACATGGGGTCACCCAAGGGTTGTGGGCCCACTTTGTGGCCTGGGTAGAGCCGTTTTGCACGTAAACCATGTCTGCGGGCTCCCGTGAGGTAGGTAGGCAAGGAGCACATGATTTCTTCCATGGATGGTGATGTAAGTGGTGTTTGGATGCCATGGTGAAGCAGATCCCAAAAGATGGGACCACCATGCACACGCGCCGTCAGACGATCCACTGTTTTGGCACCTCGTTCTGACGAGAACCCTATATTTCAGGGGTCTACACCACATGAACATGGGCATTGACACATGCACAACCCTAAACCCATGGCTAGGAGTGGGTGGGATGACATGGTGCACCAGTGCCCACCACATGGGGTCACCCAAGGGTTGTGGGCCCACTTTGTGGCCTGGGTAGAGCCGTTTTGCACGTAAACCATGTCTGCGGGCTCCCGTGAGGTAGGTAGGCAAGGAGCACATGATTTCTTCCATGGATGGTGATGTAAGTGGTGTTTGGATGCCATGGTGAAGCAGATCCCAAAAGATGGGACCACCATGCACACGCGCCGTCAGACGATCCACTGTTTTGGCACCTCGTTCTGACGAGAACCCTATATTTCAGGGGTCTACACCACATGAACATGGGCATTGACACATGCACAACCCTAAACCCATGGCTAGGAGTGGGTGGGATGACATGGTGCACCAGTGCCCACCACATGGGGTCACCCAAGGGTTGTGGGCCCACTTTGTGGCCTGGGTAGAGCCGTTTTGCACGTAAACCATGTCTGCGGGCTCCCGTGAGGTAGGTAGGCAAGGAGCACATGATTTCTTCCATGGATGGTGATGTAAGTGTTGTTTGGATGCCATGGTGAAGCAGATCCCAAAAGATGGGACCACCATGCACACGCGCCGTCAGACGATCCACTGTTTTGACACCTCGTTCTGACGAGAACCCTATATTTCAGGGGTCTACACCACATGAACATGGGCATTGACACATGCACAACCCTAAACCCATGGCTAGGAGTGGGTGGGATGACATGGTGCACCAGTGCCCACCACATGGGGTCACCCAAGGGTTGTGGGCCCACTTTGTGGCCTGGGTAGAGCCGTTTTGCACGTAAACCATGTCTGCGGGCTCCCGTGAGGTAGGTAGGCAAGGAGCACATGATTTCTTCCATGGATGGTGATGTAAGTGGTGTTTGGATGCCATGGTGAAGCAGATCCCAAAAGATGGGACCACCATGCACACGCGCCGTCAGACGATCCACTGTTTTGGCACCTCGTTCTGACGAGAACCCTATATTTCAGGGGTCTACACCACATGAACATGGGCATTGACACATGCACAACCCTAAACCCATGGCTAGGAGTGGGTGGGATGACATGGTGCACCAGTGCCCACCACATGGGGTCACCCAAGGGTTGTGGGCCCACTTTGTGGCCTGGGTAGAGCCGTTTTGCACGTAAACCATGTCTGCGGGCTCCCGTGAGGTAGGTAGGCAAGGAGCACATGATTTCTTCCATGGATGGTGATGTAAGTGGTGTTTGGATGCCATGGTGAAGCAGATCCCAAAAGATGGGACCACCATGCACACGCGCCGTCAGACGATCCACTGTTTTGGCACCTCGTTCTGACGAGAACCCTATATTTCAGGGGTCTACACCACATGAACATGGGCATTGACACATGCACAACCCTAAACCCATGGCTAGGAGTGGGTGGGATGACATGGTGCACCAGTGCCCACCACATGGGGTCACCCAAGGGTTGTGGGCCCACTTTGTGGCCTGGGTAGAGCCGTTTTGCACGTAAACCATGTCTGCGGGCTCCCGTGAGGTAGGTAGGCAAGGAGCACATGATTTCTTCCATGGATGGTGATGTAAGTGTTGTTTGGATGCCATGGTGAAGCAGATCCCAAAAGATGGGACCACCATGCACACGCGCCGTCAGACGATCCACTGTTTTGGCACCTCGTTCTGACGAGAACCCTATATTTCAGGGGTCTACACCACATGAACATGGGCATTGACACATGCACAACCCTAAACCCATGGCTAGGAGTGGGTGGGATGACATGGTGCACCAGTGCCCACCACATGGGGTCACCCAAGGGTTGTGGGCCCACTTTGTGGCCTGGGTAGAGCCGTTTTGCACGTAAACCATGTCTGCGGGCTCCCGTGAGGTAGGTAGGCAAGGAGCACATGATTTCTTCCATGGATGGTGATGTAAGTGGTGTTTGGATGCCATGGTGAAGCAGATCCCAAAAGATGGGACCACCATGCACACGCGCCGTCAGACGATCCACTGTTTTGGCACCTCGTTCTGACGAGAACCCTATATTTCAGGGGTCTACACCACATGAACATGGGCATTGACACATGCACAACCCTAAACCCATGGCTAGGAGTGGGTGGGATGACATGGTGCACCAGTGCCCACCACATGGGGTCACCCAAGGGTTGTGGGCCCACTTTGTGGCCTGGGTAGAGCCGTTTTGCACGTAAACCATGTCTGCGGGCTCCCGTGAGGTAGGTAGGCAAGGAGCACATGATTTCTTCCATGGATGGTGATGTAAGTGTTGTTTGGATGCCATGGTGAAGCAGATCCCAAAAGATGGGACCACCATGCACACGCGCCGTCAGACGATCCACTGTTTTGGCACCTCGTTCTGACGAGAACCCTATATTTCAGGGGTCTACACCACATGAACATGGGCATTGACACATGCACAACCCTAAACCCATGGCTAGGAGTGGGTGGGATGACATGGTGCACCAGTGCCCACCACATGGGGTCACCCAAGGGTTGTGGGCCCACTTTGTGGCCTGGGTAGAGCCGTTTTGCACGTAAACCATGTCTGCGGGCTCCCGTGAGGTAGGTAGGCAAGGAGCACATGATTTCTTCCATGGATGGTGATGTAAGTGGTGTTTGGATGCCATGGTGAAGCAGATCCCAAAAGATGGGACCACCATGCACACGCGCCGTCAGACGATCCACTGTTTTGGCACCTCGTTCTGACGAGAACCCTATATTTCAGGGGTCTACACCACATGAACATGGGCATTGACACATGCACAACCCTAAACCCATGGCTAGGAGTGGGTGGGATGACATGGTGCACCAGTGCCCACCACATGGGGTCACCCAAGGGTTGTGGGCCCACTTTGTGGCTTGGGTAGAGCCGTTTTGCACGTAAACCATGTCTGCGGGCTCCCGTGAGGTAGGTAGGCAAGGAGCACATGATTTCTTCCATGGATGGTGATGTAAGTGGTGTTTGGATGCCATGGTGAAGCAGATCCCAAAAGATGGGACCACCATGCACACGCGCCGTCAGACGATCCACTGTTTTGGCACCTCGTTCTGACGAGAACCCTATATTTCAGGGGTCTACACCACATGAACATGGGCATTGACACATGCACAACCCTAAACCCATGGCTAGGAGTGGGTGGGATGACATGGTGCACCAGTGCCCACCACATGGGGTCACCCAAGGGTTGTGGGCCCACTTTGTGGCCTGGGTAGAGCCGTTTTGCACGTAAACCATGTCTGCGGGCTCCCGTGAGGTAGGTAGGCAAGGAGCACATGATTTCTTCCATGGATGGTGATGTAAGTGGTGTTTGGATGCCATGGTGAAGCAGATCCCAAAAGATGGGACCACCATGCACACGCGCCGTCAGACGATCCACTGTTTTGGCACCTCGTTCTGACGAGAACCCTATATTTCAGGGGTCTACACCACATGAACATGGGCATTGACACATGCACAACCCTAAACCCATGGCTAGGAGTGGGTGGGATGACATGGTGCACCAGTGCCCACCACATGGGGTCACCCAAGGGTTGTGGGCCCACTTTGTGGCCTGGGTAGAGCCGTTTTGCACGTAAACCATGTCTGCGGGCTCCCGTGAGGTAGGTAGGCAAGGAGCACATGATTTCTTCCATGGATGGTGATGTAAGTGGTGTTTGGATGCCATGGTGAAGCAGATCCCAAAAGATGGGACCACCATGCACACGCGCCGTCAGACGATCCACTGTTTTGGCACCTCGTTCTGACGAGAACCCTATATTTCAGGGGTCTACACCACATGAACATGGGCATTGACACATGCACAACCCTAAACCCATGGCTAGGAGTGGGTGGGATGACATGGTGCACCAGTGCCCACCACATGGGGTCACCCAAGGGTTGTGGGCCCACTTTGTGGCCTGGGTAGAGCCGTTTTGCACGTAAACCATGTCTGCGGGCTCCCGTGAGGTAGGTAGGCAAGGAGCACATGATTTCTTCCATGGATGGTGATGTAAGTGTTGTTTGGATGCCATGGTGAAGCAGATCCCAAAAGATGGGACCACCATGCACACGCGCCGTCAGACGATCCACTGTTTTGACACCTCGTTCTGACGAGAACCCTATATTTCAGGGGTCTACACCACATGAACATGGGCATTGACACATGCACAACCCTAAACCCATGGCTAGGAGTGGGTGGGATGACATGGTGCACCAGTGCCCACCACATGGGGTCACCCAAGGGTTGTGGGCCCACTTTGTGGCCTGGGTAGAGCCGTTTTGCACGTAAACCATGTCTGCGGGCTCCCGTGAGGTAGGTAGGCAAGGAGCACATGATTTATTCCATGGATGGTGATGTAAGTGGTGTTTGGATGCCATGGTGAAGCAGATCCCAAAAGATGGGACCACCATGCACACGCGCCGTCAGACGATCCACTGTTTTGGCACCTCGTTCTGACGAGAACCCTATATTTCAGGGGTCTACACCACATGAACATGGGCATTGACACATGCACAACCCTAAACCCATGGCTAGGAGTGGGTGGGATGACATGGTGCACCAGTGCCCACCACATGGGGTCACCCAAGGGTTGTGGGCCCACTTTGTGGCCTGGGTAGAGCCGTTTTGCACGTAAACCATGTCTGCGGGCTCCCGTGAGGTAGGTAGGCAAGGAGCACATGATTTCTTCCATGGATGGTGATGTAAGTGGTGTTTGGATGCCATGGTGAAGCAGATCCCAAAAGATGGGACCACCATGCACACGCGCCGTCAGACGATCCACTGTTTTGGCACCTCGTTCTGACGAGAACCCTATATTTCAGGGGTCTACACCACATGAACATGGGCATTGACACATGCACAACCCTAAACCCATGGCTAGGAGTGGGTGGGATGACATGGTGCACCAGTGCCCACCACATGGGGTCACCCAAGGGTTGTGGGCCCACTTTGTGGCCTGGGTAGAGCCGTTTTGCACGTAAACCATGTCTGCGGGCTCCCGTGAGGTAGGTAGGCAAGGAGCACATGATTTCTTCCATGGATGGTGATGTAAGTGGTGTTTGGATGCCATGGTGAAGCAGATCCCAAAAGATGGGACCACCATGCACACGCGCCGTCAGACGATCCACTGTTTTGGCACCTCGTTCTGACGAGAACCCTATATTTCAGGGGTCTACACCACATGAACATGGGCATTGACACATGCACAACCCTAAACCCATGGCTAGGAGTGGGTGGGATGACATGGTGCACCAGTGCCCACCACATGGGGTCACCCAAGGGTTGTGGGCCCACTTTGTGGCCTGGGTAGAGCCGTTTTGCACGTAAACCATGTCTGCGGGCTCCCGTGAGGTAGGTAGGCAAGGAGCACATGATTTCTTCCATGGATGGTGATGTAAGTGTTGTTTGGATGCCATGGTGAAGCAGATCCCAAAAGATGGGACCACCATGCACACGCGCCGTCAGACGATCCACTGTTTTGGCACCTCGTTCTGACGAGAACCCTATATTTCAGGGGTCTACACCACATGAACATGGGCATTGACACATGCACAACCCTAAACCCATGGCTAGGAGTGGGTGGGATGACATGGTGCACCAGTGCCCACCACATGGGGTCACCCAAGGGTTGTGGGCCCACTTTGTGGCCTGGGTAGAGCCGTTTTGCACGTAAACCATGTCTGCGGGCTCCCGTGAGGTAGGTAGGCAAGGAGCACATGATTTCTTCCATGGATGGTGATGTAAGTGGTGTTTGGATGCCATGGTGAAGCAGATCCCAAAAGATGGGACCACCATGCACACGCGCCGTCAGACGATCCACTGTTTTGACACCGTATTTGAGGGGTGTACACCACATGAACAAGTGCATTCACACATGCAAATTGCAAAACTCATGGCTTGAAGTGTGTTAAATGACATGGTGCACCACTGCCGACAATATGGGGTCATCCCAGGGTTGGTCAAAAAAGTGCCAGAAACAGGCTCCAAAGGTAGGGTAAACGGCCTCATTTCTAAGCATGTTTTTTTTCGACCTTGTCTAAACGACCCAAATAAATTTCCTAGACATCTACTTGATATGTATAGACTGTTTTTGAAGATTTTATTTTTTTTAGATTTTCTCTGAAATTTTTAGGAATATTTGAATATACAGCAATCTGATTGGCTGGACTCCTTTTTTTTCCTGAACACGGGTGGGGGTTCCGAGCGGGCACGCTAGATGGACTGTTGGGCCGTGTTGCGGTCTGGCCTTGTGCCCGTTGTGCAATGCGCCGGCCTAGGCCTGCATGCGCGGGAAGCGACGACGACGGCATGCATGCGCCCCGCAGCAGTGACTCAGCTATGCATGCATCGCCACGACGTCGCCATGAATGAGCCAGCAAGCCCCGTTTAAGTGCGGTCGATTCAGCTGATAGCAGACGCGCCGCCCCGTTTCAGTGTAAAACGACAACGACACGGGACACCCCCTCGATTAATGTGCGAAACGGCAACGGCTACATGCACGCGTCACTCGCGTCGTTTCATCGCCAAACAGCAATCTTCGTCTCCCACACCACATTTTCCTAGCCTATTTATACGTCTACATTCCTCTCCCACACACCACCCAGCTCCACTCCAGACACGACGCCCTTCATCCTTTCCTAGAACGCCAAAGCACCACCAGAAGATGCAGTACGTCGGACCGACCTTCGTTCGGCCGCCTACCGTGCCAGAGCTGCGCTACCCGCCGGGCGTCCTCGTCGAGCGCACGCTCCGTGTGTGGGCGCAATCCAGGTGGAGGAGCCCCGTCGAGCTCGCCGACGCATTCTTCACCGCCGGCTTCGCCCACCTCCCACCGGGCTCGCCGCCGATGTTCCACCTCGAGGAGGTTCGTGACGGCGTCGCCCTCAAGTTGCTCACGGTCACCCTCACCAACCCGTGGGACGCGTACGAGCTCCTCGGCCAAGTGTTCTGGTGCGGCTGCGAGTCAATCTTCTTCACGACGTACAACATCTTCACCAACTGCGAGTGCATCTTCTTTAGTTTTATCGTGTTTATTTAAAATGCCGTGTTTTTATATATTGTACCGTGTCGTGTCCCTGGACTTATCTATGTAACGACGGTGGTACTTGTTTACATCCTTATTTATGTAAGTGACATATTTATGTAATCTAAGTGAGTCTCTATGTGTGTTCAAACCTGTTCGTCCTCAAATGACTACTATTTCTTGTACCAAATTGTTTACAAAACCCAACAAAAAAACAAAAAATTCTAATCCACTAAGACTAGAATTTTAGCTATTTTCAATTTTTTAAGTTGTTATTCATATATATTACAAATTTAGTGTTAAGATTCATATTGAATTATCTATTTCATATTCAATTAGTGAATTAGTGAATTGTATATAACTACACAAAGATCTGTGTGTTGAAAAATGTACAAACATGCATTTAATAACCTAACGGAAGTGATAAAATGACTATAGATATCGTTATTACTTGTGAGTGTCAATATGTATCTATCCGTCCCACTGGTTACCAGACTACCCCTGCGAGACGACTTCCCACGAGGTGTGCGGTTCGAGTCGCGGCAACACCCATTTTTTGCTTCATTTTTTTGATATTTAATATGTACCACCTCAACTAGCCTAATGGGCCTAATTTGGTTGGAGATGGCCCATTAGTCAAATCTAGATTGGGCTATCCGCTGCGATTATTGTTGCTGTTAAATGAGATAGTTGTTCCTGTTTTATATGTAGCCTAATGGGCCTAATTGGATGGAGTTGGCCCATTAGTCAAGTCTAGATTGGGCTGCTGTCTGCTGTGAGTGTTGTAGCTGTGAAATGAGCTATTTGTTGTTGTTGACTGAGAGATTTGTTGCTGTCAAGTATCACATAAGATAACAACTCCACCCTACTGCCAACACGCCGTCTTTATTTTAGATTACCAGAGGTTTTCCCCCATTTCCACTGGAAAATACCTTATCAATTATGTACAAATCGTCTGCAACACAACTGAGCAAAACTGACAATACATTTCCTATAATCAAACGCTTACTTTGGCAAAATCTTTGTCACTTGGTGAATTGAAGCATGAGAGTTGTGCTACTGTGTCCTACCTATCTGTTTGGTTTGTGTAATGGATTTAGATGGCGGTTGTTTTCAGTGTGTGATCACTGCTCTAAACCTGTTCCAGGCTTTCCTGGTATTTCGGAGTTGGTTGGGATGGCAGCCAATCTCCCCAGTAAACCCTGTTTTCCTTTTATTTTGTTGGTGTCTAGTTTTAATCCTGTAATACACTTGACTTATTTTTCAATGAACAGGCTAGATCAACAGCAGCAAATAGAACATGCTTACCTAGCATCCAAGCACACAACAGGGCCAAGCATGCACAACACATCAGCATATGTAGTAAGCACATCATACACATGCTTAAACACTAAGCATACTTAATTAGAAACATAGTTCACACATACTTAAATAGAAACATAGTTCACAACAGCATTAACCAAGTTTTAACACCACAAGCACGACAGAGTTTAACATAAACACACAACTAAAGAAAGAGGCATCAGGTAGGCAGGCAGGTCGGCAGGCAGGTCGGCACCATCCTCCGCATGCTCCTACTGCCGGGGGGCGTACTTCTTGAGGAACAGGCCGTAGGCGGCATGCTTGGCCCTGAGGTGTGCGGGTGTCTGCCCGCTGCCAACACCAGTGTAGGTGGCATGCTGGTACATGCCGAGGAAGTCCGTCGGCATTTCCTTGCGGCTGCACCAGGGGCACTTGAACCTCCCTGGGCCAAGAAGGTAGCGAATCTCCCCAGACCTAAGCCTGCGGAGAACATGCCTGCTCTTCTGGTCCCTATCCTCCCGGTCAGAACCGACTTCATCCGAAGGATCCTCCTGTTAGATGAAGTAAATTAGGTTAATTAGCTGCTATTGCATACAAACAATGTAATGACTATAAATAGAAAAGGAATGAAAACAATGCAAAGTAATTATTTGTATAAATGCACATTAGTTAGTAACTATACATACCATATCTAATTTAAACAAAAACTAGTGTTTGGAATGGAACAAGCGGCAATACCATCACAGAAGAAAAACACTATGTCTAGATGCTGGAGAAAGGTATACTTGATACCTGGAAAGGATCCAGAGGATCCAATCCATCAATATGCATGCTCAAATCACACCAATGAGCAGATGCTCAAAAGGTATTAGTCATCACTTCGTATAGACCAAGTGATGCTAGCAATATTTGAGGCAAACAAAAACTTGGAGTGCCCAGTTGATGAAGATATGCAAAATAGTATGAAATACAAGCATATCAAGTACAAACCAGATACACACAAAGCTTTGACAGCCACATACACCACCTAGCACCACCTAGCTATTAAACCATCAGAAACCCTTATTTTCTTCATAAAACAATCATAGTGGCATTCATATGTATGATACCCTACTGTGAGGATCTCTATTAATAAAAACCAACAGTTTATCCATCAAGGTGAGCAACCAGTAGCAGTACCAAGAGCTACTGAGGTCACATCAAACCTAGTAAGCCACAGCCATAGCATCAATCATCATAATATGGACAGATTCAGATTGTGATGAATATTAATCCAACAATAGTTGGCATCCATCCATTCTTCTCAAACAAATTGAATCATTACCAATACACAGTTCATCAATAAAGAATTCCAGTGAATATCCTTACACAGCAAGCAACCATAGTTCAATTAGTAACAATAAGAACACCAAATGATCAAGTTTACAGTAGCATGACTTGCACATGACACTCTAGTGAAGGCAAAGCTCCAGTCAAGAAATCAAGAAATCAAGGCAGTGATTAATTAACAGGCAACATCTGCAAGTATTGGAGCCACATTTCAACTTCTGTGTCCATACAATGTAGTAGCAGTTAATCTAAAACCTGTCTAGACATTAATTGCAAGCAGGCACAAGTGATAAGTGAATCATCCAGTGCCTAGATCCACATAATTGCTAGGAACCAGTCATAATAGCAAGCTAATCAAACTAGATAGCCTTATTTATCAGCAGATAGGGATTACAGGGAACCCAACCAAGCAAGAACCTCAGATGAACACTTGAGCAAGCTCAAATTCATCTCTGGAACTACTAGAAATATCAAAATGGCTTGGTACTACAACAAATTCACAGCATATAGATTAGCCAAATCCACGGATTTCGTACAAGCTTGCGAGCGAGCAAGGCATTCCTGCATGTCGTCGGGGTCGGCGGAGAAATTTACCTCGGACGGGTCGGCGGAGTCGGATTCGTCGAAGGTGGGCACGTCGTCGGGGCTGTTGATCTTGAGCCCCGCCGCCTTCCTCTCCTGCCTCTCGCGGTTCTTCAGATTCTTCTTCTTGCGCCGCCGCTTCTGCGCCTCTGTCTCGTGCGCACGCTTCTTGCTCGCCGGTGCAGCCACCGTCCTCTGGCCCCAAGCGGAGCTCAGATCTGGGGCAGCTCCGCCCGCCGATGAAGCGGCCAACTGGGTTTCCTCAACCGCCGCCTCCTTGCCCTTCCCCTCCTTCCCCTTCCCCCTCTCCATGGACGAGCGCGAGCGAGCACGAGAGCGAGCTCTGCTGTTCTTGACCTAGGGTTTTTTGCCCGATTTGGGGATTGCTTTTGCTTTGGATAGATGTGCTGAAGAGGACAGGGGAGAAAGATATTTATATCTCGGCGGTTCCGTCGTGGCCGCGCGTGGACACGTAGGCGTATAATACATAGAGGTATGGGTCATACGGGCTTGTACGTGGGCTGATACGAACCCAGCCAAACCCGAAGTACACAGGAAATGACGATCATGCCCCCAGACCCGAATCGGTATGAACGAATCCTAACCGTCCACGTGTTTTCGCGGTTTGGCCAGTTTGTGGTGGGTGCGTACGGAAGCAAAAGCGTTATGTTTCATGATAATTCCAGTGATATTGATCGGATGTTGTTCATGTTGATTTATTTTGTCTACCGTTATTACATCATAGACAGAAGAGAGCGAGCAAGAGTGACAGACTCACAGGTCACTAGACACCGAGAACAAACTTCAGTTGACAACAAACGTGTTAACAAAACTGAAATGGACCAAGCAAGCGCGTTCAGCAGAGTGGGGTCTCTTTGTGAGCGTGCCGAATTGGATGGAAATCTCTGTCTCACGGCCACAAATCTAAAATCCATGGTTCTTCTGATCGGGCTCTGACGGCCGTGAGATGTATGAACTCGAAGCAGGGCTCGGAGCACTCGTGATTCCCCTACACAGCAGCATTGACCCACACCTACACTGCTACACACACGCACACTAGACAACACAAAGACCACGTGTGACGGTCGGATGCAGAGCGACTCGCGGAGCCAGGGGCCGGAAGCTGGAGCTGCGATCATTGGTAGTGCATCTCGTCGAGGACGACGGCGAGCGCGACGACGAAGGCGTAGTCGATGCCTGGGTTGACGGTGACGCTGTAGGCGTTCTTCCCCAGCAGCGTGCTCACCACCGTGGACCGCCGGTCGATCTGCAGAGGGGGGGAATGGAATCAAGAAGCTGTGGGTTAGTAGGATTCGTGGGGAGTATCGGAATGTTTGGGATATTGGTTTGTGCTGTGGTGGCGGCTTGCCTTTGCGATGACGGTGTTGGATTCGCCGAGGGAGACGGAGCATGCGCCGTCGTGGTAGCTGCCGGTGATCCTGAAGTCGGGGGCCTGCTCGGCGTCGTTGCTGGCGAGGAAGACGTTAACCTTTGTTGACCACCGCAGCGGGATCACCGACGGCTTGACGACGGTGAACAGCAGGTCTCGCCGGCTCGTGCTGTCCCCGCGGAACACCTTCCATCGCTTGTTCATCACCAGCGCCTGCACCCACCCAATTGTTCAGATGTCATCGTCAGCTCCCAAATCCCAGAGGAGAAGAAATCAACAAGCTTTTGGGGGAAACAGAGTGGGGGAAAAGGAATGGATTGAATCTTGATGCTACAACACGCACCGATTCCTGGACGGTGAGGACGGGGCGGCGGTGGGCGTCGGCGAGGAGGCAGCGGCGGCGGAGGCTGAAGAGGACGCCGTCGACCCGCAGCAGGACGTCGCCCGTGGCGGCGTCGGTGACGGTGAAGTCGTTGCCGGACATGCTGATGGTCTTGGCCACGGCCAGCGCCGCCTCGTCCCCCGCGCAGAAGCGCGCGTCCACCACCGCGAGCGCCGGCACCGCCTCGTCCATGGGTGTGGCACGACACGTCGGTAGGCGGCGCAGGTGGCGGCTGGAACGGGGACGGATTGGCTGGATCGGCCGTGGGGGTGGGCGCACGCGTCTTGCCTTGTCTGTCTGGTTTTGGACCCGGAGGTTTGACCAGTTTGGCAGCTCGGTTTCCGCCTATAAAAATCGCAGCTTCTTCGTTGGTGGATTCTTCCTCAGGTCTGAATGGAAGTTCTCGAAAAGATGAAGTCTAGCTTTACTTGGCACCAGCAGTTCTCAGGGCGCGTACGTGGACGCAGGAGAGCCGACATGCCGTTTCATTTCATTTCATTTTTTGTTACCGTGTGACAACGGCTCCAGTTGCTTAATGAGTAAACAAACAGAGCCGATTCGATCTCTTTTCCTTGGCCATTTCTCATGTGGTTTGGCAGGAATCCAACACAGCGCGCCGACCACTGAATAAAGCGTGTGGAGCCTGAAGAAGTTGCGGGCGCTGTCTACGGTGGTCGGCCAGGCCGACATCTATATTTATATTTCCGAAAATCCCTTTTATTTTATAGAATTAGACAGAAATGCATTTTTGATCTTGGGCGCATATGCTCCTGCCACCGAAAAAACCAGAAGCATATGCTCTCAGCTGCAAAAACACCATGTCCAAAGAAAACATATTTCAAAGTCTCAAAAACCTATGAAAAACATTCCAGGTGTACATCCACACATTCTATGTCCGCACACAAATTTTCGCAAAAAATTGACACTTTCTATGACTTGTGTAAAAAGACAATTTCGGTGTTCCTAAATAACCTATCATGAGACATTTTTCTGTGTTTTTTACAAAACACACAAAAATGACGTTCACCCACAAAATTTGTTTTTTTTTCGAGAGCACGCGCAAAGCGTGCCTTATCTTTATAGAAGGGAGAACAAAACATGTACAAGAAAGCACATCAGTGTTGAGACATACACACCACTCCCTCCACCTAGGCCTACTCTCTCGCTATATCTAGCCTCCCTCCTCTCTTGGCTCTCTTCCAAAGGTGGAACTCCTGTCTAATCTCTCCCACCAAAATTTGTTTGTGAGCAGAGAATATATGGATATACATCCAGAAGAAATTCATAACTTTTTTAAATTTGAAAATACATTTGAAATGTATTTTTATAATAGATGCATTTGAACCTATGAGCCAAAACTCATGTCCGTTTATTTTCTACTTAGCGAAAAAACCCAGCAAAGAAAATAGAGTAAGACTACCCACAATGAAGGTATCATCTTTTTTTAAGTGGAAGTTAAGACCCCTGCGTCTACATCAAGCATTTTTATTATATTATTCAATAAAACTTGACAAGACAAATACAGAGCTGAAGGGGTTCGTATCAGAAAACAATAATTTTTGTAACAAACGTACTCCGTTAAGAGTTTCAGTGACGTACCCTCGTAGGTCGAAAGCGGTTGAAGTTCCGCTGGAACGTGGATGATATAGTCGTACTACATCGCCTCAGGGTCGTGATGATCCTCGTACAATGACAGACGCCGCAAATGGCATCATCTCAGTGGTTTCGCATACGTACGATGCTCGACGACGACTCTCGATTCTCCGATCCAGCTGATAATCCGAAGTAGATCTTCTGGATAGAAACACCAACAACACGACAACGTACTAGGATGGATTCGACCCCCTCGTGCATAGAACTACGAGGAACCACGCGGGAGAGAAAACTAAAGAGAGAGGAAGCAAAGAATTTTCCTCGAATTGTGTGCTCTCCTCCTCCCATGTGCACTCACCTTATATAGGGGGGACAGAGGCCTGGTGCGGCCGGCCAAGGGAGGTGGGAGGCGGCGGCCAGCATGTCCCCACCCTGAAGAGGTTGTGCCATCGGCAATGTCCAAGGTTAGGGACTTAGGTTTTGGGAAAGGCGACGCCTAAAGATTCGGGGAGCGAGATGGCACACGATGTACTGATGTCTACGCACGCTTCTATTCTTATAGACAGTGTTGGGCCTCCAAGTGCAGAGGTCTGTAGAACAGCAACAAGTTTACCTTAAGTGGATAACCCAAGGTTTATCGAACTCACGGAGGTAGAGGTCAAAGATATACCTCTCAAGCAACCCTGCAATTTCGATACAAGAAGTCTCTTGTGTCCCCAACACACCCAATACACTTGTCAGGTGTACAGGTGCACTAGTTCAGCGAAGAGATAGTGAAATACAAGTAATATAGATGATTATGAGTGGTAATTTCAATCTGAAATAAAAATGGCAGCAAGCAAATATGTAGCAGAACTGGTTGTAAACGGTGTTTCGATGCTTGGAAACATGGCCTATGAATCATACTTTCACTAGTGGACACTCTCAACAATGATACCATAATAGAATACATAGATATTATCACTTCACTATGCTACTCTAAAGCACTCTCCGGTTTGATAATAAACACAAATTCACTGCGTAGGTCTGCATAAGCATTTCTTAAAATTCGCATTCCCAATCTATGAACACCCCATGCTGTCACTTTTAGCATACAAAGATGGTACTAACTAGTAACCACAATTCATAAGTATTTCTATAAATTAAGTTTAAGAAACAAACACGGTGTGCACACTGTCACCTTCACACCGTTGGACAAGGTGTCCCTGAAGATCATATAATAAAACCACTTGAGTAGCACAATAGCTGAAGAATAACATCTACTTATTCAACTAGATTACAAAGCTTATGATCATATAAAGATCATACCATGGAGAGATGGATAGTCCACATAGCTACCGGTAAATCCCGCAACCTCGGGGGAGAACCACTCACTACTCATCATGGGAGTCAGCAACGGCGATGGATATGGCAGTGGAATCGATGGAGATGGCGGTGGAGTAGATGAAGATAGCTTCGGGGGCAATTCCCCGCCCCAGCAGCGTGCCGGAACAGAGACTTTTGTACCCCGAATCTTGTCTTCGGCGGCGGCGGAAATACATAATTTTTCATGGACGGAGGCTGGTTGATTTAGGGTTCACACGTCGGGAGGCTTCTTATAGGCGGATGGGCGAGGTCGGTGGGCGCGCGAGGGCCCCACACCATGCCTAGGTTGGGCCAGAGGTGGGCTCGCACCTAGGGGTGGTTTGGTCACCTCGACGCCGCCCTCCGTCTCTGCTTTGGACTCCGTCTTCGCTCCGGGAAAAATAGGAGGTTTGTCTTTTGTTTCGTTCAATTCCGAGAATACTTCCTGTACAACTTTTCTGAAATACAAAACAGCAGAAAACAGGAAACTGGCACTATGGCATCTTGTCAATAGGTTAGTTCCGGAAAACGCATAAAAGTGACACGAAGTGTAAACAAAATATATAGCAATTGGTGTAAAACAAGCATGGAACATAAAAAATTATAGATACGTTTGCGGCGCATCAAGCATCCCCAAGCTTAACTCCTGCTCGTCCTCGAGTAGGTAAGTGATAACAAAAATAATTTTTGAGGTGACATGCAGCCGACACAATCTTAATCAAGTTATTGTAAAAGCATTGTGAGCTGAGATCAGAGTACTCTGAACATAGACATGATAGATATAATTCTAGCAATAGAACTTAGCAACTATGTTATAACATGAAGAGTAACTCAAACAAAGGATCATGATTAATAGTGCACTGAAAGCAAATGTTTGTTTATGAGCATAGAGAAAAGATAACAAATGGTATTCAGCATGTCCTTTATGAAGTAGCAAAACATAAATGCTAGGATACATTTAAAGTTCAAAGGGTGACTAGATATAAGTAATTTAAAAACAAGCAATAGCATAATCATGAATCAATCAATAATAAATTTTGGGACTATGCATATTATACTAAGATTGACAACTATGCTCTCTTAATTGGTGCTTAAAACAAGAAGATAGAGACTCAACAAAAAAGTAAAAGTAAAACTCTTTGCAGAGGAAGTAAGATTAACAAGTTTTATATAGCTTCCAAAAAGTATGGTACTCATTAGCTTTGAGCTCTCAGTACCCCTATCATAAGCATATTGAATGGTTAAGGTTAATGTGAGGGCAAATATGAGTTATATGCTTGACAAATCACAAGTTGAAAATCTCGTGCCCCTTGAATACGAGTACCTAAATCTCATGCTACTCAACTTAGGTCTCAAATAAGTTCTTGTCATTGTAAGTATACATGTATCATCAAGAACGCCAACGGGGTACCTGTTGCCTCATGATATAGAAGTACTCTTGTAGGAGCAATCCCATGCCAAAAAGACAAGACAAACAGCTAATGAGCATCTCAGCAATCCTTTTATTTACTATGAACATAGCTTTTTATTGAAGATGCTTCATAGAAATGGAGGGTGGGTGCGTGCACGGAACCACTAAACAAACACCATTGTCCAATGAGGAATAGCACCGTCACCCAATGAGAGATATCACCGTGACGCGGATCTTCATTCTCTCGGGCTCCTAGTCATAGAAGACCTCGAACTTTCCCAACATCTGGAATGCGTCCGCCAGGCCTATCAGCACGAACTACAGCAGCACAGAGATGGTCAACGGAAGCGGATCGGTCGTGTCTAGCCTGTGGCTCCACGCCGTATCTAAGCCATCAGATCTTGATCAAGGACGTTGTCACCATTCTCAATACCTAGACCGCCAGCACGATGCCCATCCTTGTTGGGATGGTGACCCCTCTCGGGTTCTTGGTGTACCTGTGCACAACCTTTGCAACAACAATGATCATGGTTGGTGTGACGAACACCCTGAGGTTGGCAGGCGGGATCTGG
Organism: Lolium multiflorum; assembly: GCA_030979885.1. NCBI lineage: Eukaryota > Viridiplantae > Streptophyta > Magnoliopsida > Poales > Poaceae > Lolium > Lolium multiflorum. The sequence continues at coordinate 46,758,757 of CM061750.1, read as the reverse complement.
AAGCTGCCCGAGCCCATTGGCAGTCCATGGTCGTGCCCTGCTTCACGAGCTGGGTGTTGGTCTGCACGGTCAGAGTGCATGGAACGGACATCGATCGTCACCAATATCTGGATCGATCAGCTTCACAATCTGCTTCTTGTCCTCCACCCGCGTCACAGTGCGTAGGCTTCACTTCCCCAACTACAAGCACGTGATGTCCTTCACGACGGCCCTATTGAGGAACCTCATGGTGTTGGTGGAGTCCATCCGGATGCGTTTCTTCATGTACACCTCAGGCTTCAGCTCGTGCAACTCATGAGCGTCGGCTGGCATCAGGACACGCCACTTGTGGTCACGAAGCGCCGCGGCGGCCACCTTGCCCATGCGCGTGAACGTGTTTCGTATCTTCACAGGAATTCATGACGGCAATGGCTACACTAAAGAAAGAAATATCATGATCTATATGTATGTTTATTGGGAAGAAGAAACAGTCAAATCTCACGGTGTGTGTATGCAAATCATGGAGTGGTACCCATCGCATACCTATTTTTGCAGTTGATAGTTTTTCATTTCGATGGAAGGAGAAAGCAAAGCACCATTGATAGACATTGGCCTCTACTTGAAGCCACAATAATAGCCCCAAAGCCAATAATCAGGTTGAGACGTGTGGAATCTATGAATCTGTTTGTTTTAGTTGTTGAGAAAATCTAGCTTTGGTTGTTGAGATAATCTTGTTTCTCTCCTTTCGAGTAGGGGGTGTATGCGTGGGAGAAGAGATATAGTTAGAGATTGCGGTGGCATTTTTTTGTAAATAGATAAAAATGTGACACCAGGCATACGCAGGTTTAACCTTAATAGTAAAGATATGAAGGTCAATAGTTTTATCTGAGCAAATTTTTACCTCCAATTTGACCAGTAGTATATCACAAAAATGGCAACATATATATATTACTGTATTATTGAAAGCTTTTTCGAATCTGAATGCAACGGTATGATTTCTACAGCGCATGACAAACATTTCTTTTACCAAATAATTATCAAAGTTACATCTCAAAATGCGCATGCTCCATCTAATGGAGGACGGCGAGGGTGCCGATCGATCACAGTGAACCAGCATCAGTCCTCTCATCTTCAAAATCAGGAACGTGGTGCTCGAAGTCATAATCATCCCACTCGAAATCAGAACCGTACCGGAAGCGGAATTCCTCGTCACACTCGAGCGTCATGGTCTTGATCCGGGCGAATTTCGATCGCAGGGCATGCTCCTCCTCGTCGTTGGCCACGAAGCAGTTCCAAACGCGAAGAACCTTCAGTACAGGGCAGTTCTCAAGGAAGTCAGTCAGCTCTTCCACGGTGATGTAAGCGTTGTCAAGTTCAAGGGAACGGAGCTCCATCAGAGGCGACTCTCTCATCGCCCTGGTAAGCGGTTTGCTGAACACATCGGAGCAGGATACAAGGCGAAGGGTAGTAAGGGACGGTGACCTTTCCACGATGTACTTTACGAGCTCATGGCTGACAAACCGCATCCCGGCGAACACTCGAAGCTGTCCATCGGAACGGTCGACGGCCGCCTTCGCCATCATGCACAGGACGGATTCATCCTTGCCGAGCAGGGCATCGTGGTTCTCCATGTCCACGACACGCCACACGTCAGGAAGCTTCGCCGCTTCGAGCCACGAACGGCAGACGAAGCCACCGCCCATTACCGTGAGGACGTTGACGGCGCCGAGCATGACAAAGACAGAACAGAGCACGTCGAGGGGCAGAAGCGACCAGTCCCTCGCCGGCGGCTCCTCCTGCACCGGCGGTGTTGCAGCGTCCATCGACAGATCTCCTGCGATTCAGAGCGTTGGGTGAATTCAGAAATCACAACCAGGTGAAGAAAAGTGAAACAGTTTAGAGTGCGGCTTGATCGTCCGCACATACCTTCTCCGGTAGAGCGTTCAGCTATTCGCGCCCAAGAAGGATTGGCTGAAACTCGACCTTCATCTGAGTATGCCTTGCATCTAGTGGAAACCAATTTATAGAGACAAAACATAGCCTTGAACCGTCGGACTTTGAAGACGGAAGGCCTGCTCGGGAGTCGGGGCAGCGTGTTGAGAACCATCAACAGACTGAACGGCCATGCGCCCTCTCACATTCTGGGCCAAATCGCGTGCCAACCTAGGGAACTATCGGACCTCTAGGAACTTGAGTAACATTACGTGCAGTCTGCACCTTCGGCAAAAATCAAAACTTCCTTTTCTTTCAACAGACCAGACATAGAATGTCATATCCTGTTCAATCCAACTGGATTCGAAAAATGTAGGATTAGCAAAAGATCTGAACTGCACCAGAGGTTTGAAAGTATATGTAAGTTTTCTCCAAATTAGAGCATACCTGGTCATGCTAGGATTCTGATAGAACTTTCATTTGGGTGTGTGTTTTATTTGCAAATGCTACCATGAATAGGTTTTAAGCAATGACAAATTACTACTCCCTCAAGATCAGTTTAACGGGATCACACGTAGTTTAACAAACATTTTAACCATTATTTTGGTCAATAAAATATAAATTATATATCATAATTTTTATCATTGGAAACCATGATTGAATATGAATCTAATGGAATAGCTTTGGTTGACACACAATTCATATTTTGTTAACTAATTTAATGGTCAATGTTTGTCTCAAACACGAATGTGTTAAACTGTACCATAGGAAGTAAGAATTTAAGTTAGTCATATGACTATCCGACATGTCGAGACATGAGACATTGTAGGCACCTGGGTGGTGTGCTAGGCTGCTAGCTATGTACTACATCCATTTCAATGAATAAGGCCTATATTATTTTTAAAAAGTTAGACTTAGTAAATTTTGACAGAACTTTTAGAAAAAACTATCAAACATTATATAGATATCATATTAAAATATATTTCATGATGTATCTAACGGTGTTGATTTCGGATTTTATATATATTAATGATTATTTTCTATAAACTTAGTCAAACTTAATATTGTTTGACTTTCTAAAAAAATATAAGCCTTATTCATTGGAATAGAGGTAGTAAGTTAAATGGCTTGTATGAAGGGTTGAGTGAAAAGCATTCTTTACAACAACAAAAATCACTGAACACAAAGCCATCTATATATTTTTTTTCACTCGCAACACATATTGGATGCCAGTTTCATATGTTGCAACACCTCACAAATAATTCATATAGATAAGATACAATGCATTGCCAAGATACAAAGGGAGAAAAGTGCAAATCCATAACTCAAACAATTAAAGAGCCACCTACCTTTAGGAAGGTTTTCTCTTGAGAATAGTACTCAGTACATATGGGAAGTTCCATCGTAAATATAGCGAGTGCATCATCCGGACTCCAGGCTCTATGATAAGGATCACATAATAACCTACTCTAGGGACAATTAATCAGCCTTCTCAACTTCAGAAATAATCATGGTATGTCGACTTCATGCATGGTTCCAAGACCCATAGTCACACCAGATGTCACCAATGCACTCACCAACACAGTCATATGTCAGGGTCTTGATCCGGGCGCACTTAGCTCGCAGGACCGGCTCGTCTTCCTCGTCCATCCCTGAGCAATCACGCACCGTAAGAACCTCTACGACCGGACAATTCTCAAGGATGGCGATTAGTTCTTCCACGAGGAGCTCAATGTTGTCAAGTTCAAGGGACCGGAGTTTGCTCAGAGGTGACTTTGTTATAACACCATCAAGTCGTGCATTGAAGACCTTCCAGCAGTGTATCTTCCAGCAGTGTACAAGCCGAAGGGTAGTCAGCGAGGGTGACCTACAAAAAAGTAGGACAATCGTTTGAGTGGAGTTATTGTGAAAACAATGACGCAAGTTAACTAACTTTGGGAGACCAAAGGCAGGTGACATTGAGTCACCGACATACAATGTTAAGGAAATCGGTAATCGTACTGCTCGGCCGGCTTGGGAGTAGCGATTAATCGGAATTCAGACGATTAACTGATTTAATCGGTCGGCTATTAATCGGTGCAACCTACAAAAATTAGCACTTAAAACAATTTATATAAGAAAAATAATAGTATATGAGCCTCTATATGTCTCTCCCTACTTCTCTAAAGTCTAAAATCCTAGAAAAACTTGTACGCTTCTCCTCCATGACATAATCTTTAAGGTCAGGAGCGAATCAGGATCCACTAGCCGAAGCCGCATTCCTTCCTTCCACTTCTTCTCCTCTCACCTCTGAAGTTTATATTCTCCCACCACCTACCTAGGGTACGACCCCTCTTACACCTCTACCACCTAACCTATTGAAGGCGTCCTCCAGTTCCTGGACGAGCTCCTCATGGTGATCGAGCTCCTGTATCTGAGGTCTGGGCAACTATGAGTAACTGGTCTGGGAGGGCAAGAAACTATTTGAAAATAGTGGAAATGAAGCTATTGGAGGCTGCAATCAAGAGGGAGCTTCACAAAATCTACTTTATTAGGAAAGGGTAGCGCCTGTATTAGTGATAGGCATTGAAAATATTGTAACCTTTTTGACCATGTGTGGTAGTTAATCGGGAAAATACCTAGTAATCGGACTTTCAGACTGATTAATCGGGCTAAAGGATTAACACAAGAGATTAATGGTAATCGACACGGTCAAGCCCCTAGTAGCGATTAATCGGCCTAGTAATCGTTGAATCGGCCTAGTTTTTGAACAGTGCCGACATATGGGGCCGACCTTTGTTGTATTTAGTTAGCACTAGTAGCATAAAAAAAAGTTAGCACTAGCATACATGATTTCGAAACCATTTCAAGCAGTAATTGATCAACAAAAGGTTTGTGTTTCCATTGACCACCAAAACTGAAACGTTTTTCTCAGTGAAACACAAGAACACCTAAGATTAAACGATACATGTTTGGTACAAGGAATATGATGGCCAAGATTAAACAATACCATAATGCCCCTTGGGAAGTTTACACTATTGTAAGATTAAGCAATTGACAAAAGAAAACACACCTTTCCACCATATACTGCATGAGCTCGTCGGTGACAAACGACCTCCCGGCAAACTCCCGAAGCTGTCCATCGGAACGGTCGACGGCTGCTTTCGCCATCGCACACAAGTCAGCATGTTCCTTCTCGTCGTACTTGAACATGATTCCGTGGTATCCCATGTCCACGACACGCCACACGTCTGGCACCTTGGCGGATTGGAGCCAGGAGCGGCACACGAGGCCGGCGCCCCTGAGGACGTCGACAGCCCTGAGCCTGACGAATACCGAGGCAAGCACGTCGAGGGGCAGCAGAGACCAGTCCCTGGCTAGCGGCTCCTCCGGCGCGGATGGCGGCGGCGCAGCGGCGTCCATATCTCCTGCGATTTGGAAACCCAAAACAGGCCGACCGTCTGATGGTATGATCGATCTGAGAAGTTGGTGGTTGCACTATGTTGGTGCGCCGCCTGGTCGCTCCCCTGGATTGGTATCGTCCAACGTATTTACCGCTCCTTCCGAAATCGTCAGAATCGAATCGATCCGATTACAATGTCGAATCGTTCTACTGCTCCTACTATATTGCTGATTTTTTTTTTTTTTTTTTGAGATCAAATCGCTGCGATTTCATTAACTCATACGAGATTCACATACAATCATGTTCTGAATACACGCAGGTGCATCACCTAGCCAAACCTTACAGAGCTTATTATCGCAGCCATTCTTCGCCATTCTATGAGCAGCTTCGTTCGCCGTTCGCCGTTCGCCGTACCGAGCGCACCAAGGTTTTTTCAAAGTTTCCGAAGAGGGATTTTATTTCACGAACTAACGGACCGTAGATGGAACGATCCTGCCCCTCGCCCTTCAACTTCGCCGCAACCTCGACACTGTCCGTCTCTAGAATGATCCGCTGGACCCCTGCCTCCCTTGCCACCACCAGACCCCTCTTGCAAGCCAGTAATTCAGCCCCTTCAGCATCGGCAACATGGGGGAAAAAATGGCTTGCTCCAGCAACGAAACTGCCATGGCAATCGCGGATAACCACGCCACCGCCACCCCTCGCTTCCGAGTGTCAGAAAAATCAATCTGGACAGGAGACTAGACGAAGAATCAGCGTACTCCAATTACAACATCGATCCAATTGGCGGAGTAGCTAGCTGGCACAAGCAGAAACAATAAGAAATCGATCCAATTACAACATCCACTTTTTTTAAGAGCATCTCCACTCGTTCCCGTATGAGCTCCGGAGTAGCTTTTTTAGGGCTCATATAGAAAAAGTAAAATAAGGGCCGAACGGTTGCCAGTTGCGGCCCTATACTAAAAAAATTAAAAATATAAAATATAAAAAAATTCGAAGAAAAAATAGATTCATAGATAATTTGGCCCAATATTTGTACAAAACATAGTAAAAAACCCTAAAACAAATAACCGCCACGGCCTAGCCCAAGGCAGCGGTACATCGCCGCCACGTAGTCCTCCTCCTCCTCGTCGTCGGGCTCCCTGGCTCCTCCTTCTTCGGCTGCGGCATGTAGCTGCAGCTCTGGCCGGCATCCCCGCGCCACCCGCGCGGCTTGCTGGACTGACCAGCGTTGTGTTTGTTGTCGAGGTTAATGACGAGGTCGAGACGACGGCGGTGGCCTCCTCCGCGCAGCGTTAATCCGTCGCGCTCCGCACCTCGGCGAACTCATCCGTCGCTGCGAAGGATTCTAGCTGGGCTTGGCACAGCCCAGGGAACTCCTCCGGGTCGTCCTCCGCCTTGATGATGGAGGCCGCCTCCTTGTACTCCAGCGGTGGCGTCCACTCGCGCTAGCTCGATGGGGATGGCTAGTGATGCTCGCGGATGACGGCACCACCACCGCCATTGCGACGCCTGCGGACATGAGCCTCCTCTGGCTCGTCCTTCACGGATGCTGATGTGGGCATTACCCTTCGGGTAACCAATGTTATGCTACCTCTTACAGCCCAACCAGGGGTCCATGAAGATCATCCACCAACCAAGGTGGACCGATACATCGGTTCCGAAGAAAGATTTTTTATGGACAATGCAAGAAGACGAAGAATAAGGAAAGTTTAGGCATATAACTCTTTGTAAACTAATCGAACCTGGACAAAACTCTCGGGACCTGGCCTGCAATATAAGGGCTAGGAGAGGGTCTGCCGACGGACGCAAAATCACCACAGCCAGATTCATCGCAAGTCTAGAGCTAGGTCATTAGAAATCTTAGCCTCTCGACAAGATCTTAGTCTTAGCCTTCTACTACCCCATTGTAACACAATTTATTCGACAATCAATATCAGACAAGCAGAAAGTAAGGATTTTACCTCATCGAGGGCTCCGAACCTGGGTAAATCTCTCTCCTTGTCTGTTCGGTATCCGATGTCTCATGTCAGCCTGCAGGATTCCGTCAACCCTAAGTCCCAAAAGGTGGGCATTGCCGAGGAGCACCCTCGTCAGATGCCAAGAAGTGGGGCGAGGGAGTGTTGTACGGGGAGTACCTGGCCGACGATCCTCGCGACGAGGAGGATCAGGAGGAGGAGGAGGAGCACGAGGAGGAGGAGCACGAGGAGGAGCCCGTGTGTCGACGCGCCGCCCACTGGCCATTGCCACGCGGGGCCGCCAGCTGCAGCTGCCGTGGCGGCATCTGCAGCGGCGGGTCGTTGTCGCCGGCGATGTAGTTGAGGACCCACGCCAGGGTCCTCCCGGGCGCGCTCCACCAACGCCATCGTCCGCTGGCGTTGTAGTCGCCGACGGATCGTTGCTACCGTCATAGGCAGCGAGGCGGTCTGCGCGCTCGAGCAGGAAGAACATTGTCTAGTCGTCGTTGTCCGCAGACCACCGCGGGTCGTTGCGGCGTCAGGCGCTCCTAGAAGTGGTCGTAGATCACGACGGAGCGATTGGTCCCCGTTGGCACCGGGGGGATCGACAAGCCGCCGCGGCTGAGTGCCCACCCCCCTCCCGGACAGCGCATGTCCGGCGGGACATGGTAGCGCGAGTTCCAGAGGGCGCGCGCCTCGAAGGCCGAAGCCATTGGCGGCAGCGCCGTCTCTCTCCTGGTGGTCCATGGCTAGGGCTAGGGCGCTGGAGAAGGTTCGGAGGAGGAGAAGGCGAGGTAGAAGTTGGCTGGAATGTGCGGCGAGGGAGCACGCTGATGACCCACAAGTATAGAGGGTGTATTGTAGTACTTCCGATAAATAAGAGTGTCAAACCCAACGAGAAGCAGAAGGTGTTGATGAGCAGTTTTGATCAAGAATTCACTGTGACACTAGCAAACAGGTTTTTAGGGGTATTTAAATAAAAGACAGTAATACTAATTGCAGTGAGTGGCTCAATCCTTTTTAGAGAAAAGTACAAGCGGGTTGTTTTACTTATGATGGCCAAACATTCCAGAGGACACACGAGAATTTCGTCAAGTGCTTTCGCTTCACATAGCTGAAATAATCTTCTTTGGTTTTGTAAGTGTTGTGTGAATAAATCTATGCTAATGCACTACCCCAACTTGGACTAATGCATACTTATGATTATACCCCTTGTAAGCATCCGCAACTACAAGAAAGTAATTAAGATAAATTTGACCACATCCTTAAACTTTGAGATCCTACACTCCCTCATGCACATGTTTTCTAACGGAGGTTTGGGTTTTTGTCGCTCCCGCCAACCCACAATTAGTAGCCAAATACACGATACATTCCCCTAGGCCCATAAAGGTGAAGTATCATGTAGTCGACGTTCACTTGACACCACTAGAAGAATAACACCACAAGTTAAATATCAAATCATTAAATATTACTCAACATAGTTCCACTACTAACATCATGGACTTCTCCCATGTCCTCAAGAACTAAACGAACTACTCACGAGACATCATATGATCATAATCAGAGGTGATAAAATGATTAGTAACAATCTATACATAAACATTAATTCAATGGTTTCACTCAATAGCATCAACTACAAGGAGTAATTAACAGGGAAAGTTTCCCCTATGAACTAGATAAGTATCAAACCCAAGATGTTACAGCGGGATGGCGTGAAGATGGCGGTGATGATGGTGCTGGTGGTGGAGATGATGATGATGAGCCCAATGAAGTCCAGCTCGATGGCGGGGATGATGGCGACGGTTTCCCCCCTCCATGAAGGAATTTCCCCGGCAGATTTCTGCCTGCCGGAGAGCTTTTCTCTCTCTGTGGTTTTCCGCCCCGTAGCGGCGGCGGAATATGTCTGTGTTCGCTCCCCCAGTCTTAGAGTTCTCGGGAGGATGAAATACGTGAGGGAACGATGTCAGAGGTGGGCCAGGGCCACCAGACCACGCCTAGGCGCGGCCAAGGGGTGGCCCGCGCCTAGGGGTGGTGTGGGCCCCTCCTGGCCCACCTCAGGCTCCTTTCTGGCTTTCTCCGTCATCTGGCAAAATAGGAGTTTCTGGGTATTTTCTGGGAATTGTTGTTCTTAAGAAATATGGTATCATGATGGTCCTTTTTTCAGCGGAATTCTGACTCCGACAATTAATTCTCCAATAATTACCGAACATGCAAAAATAGATGGAATAACATAAGTATCACCTCTAAGTATGAAATATATCAATGAATAACAGTAAATTATAATATAATGATGCAAATTGGACGTATCACACGCGTGGCGCTCTGTATGGTGTTGAAGGCGAGCATGCGGCGTTGAGCAGGCGCATTAATGCCGACGCGACGGGGAAGGCGAGCAGCCTTTGACCACCACTGAAGGCGAGCACGCGACGCTGAAGATGAGCAGACGCATTGACGCCGACGTGACACGACGTGGAAGACGAGCAGGCGAGCAGCTTTTGACGGACGCGGAGGGAGATGAGGAAGACGAATCCGACGACGCTGACGGGGCGGGTCCACAACATGCAGGAATTTCTCGCGCCTTTTTCACGCAGCGTTTTCGCCCCGCTAGCCTCCTTTTCTAGTAGATTCGGCATAGGGACGCCGGCTGGATTGTTGGACCGGCTGAAAAATAAATTTGAGGACCACCGCTAGATAGATTTTGGGCGCCGGCACTCGTCTTTGGTGAGGACGAGTAGAGACGCTCTAAGAGCATCTCCACCGGCGCCCTCGATAGCGGCCTGATACGTCTCAAACGTATCTATAATTTCTTATGTTCCATGCTACTTTTATGACAATACTTGAATATTTTATACATACTTTACAACATTATTATACATTTTCCGGCACTAACCTATTAACAAGATGCCGAAGCGCCAGTTTTTCTGCTGTTTTTGGTTTCAGAAATCCTAGTAAGGAAATATTCTCGGAATTGGACGAAATCAACGCCAGGGTCCTATCTTTCCACGAAGCTTCCAGAAGACCGGAGGGATAACAAAGTGGGGCCACGAGGCGGCCAGACAACAGGGCGGCGCGGGTCCTGGCCGCGACTGATGGCGTGTAACTCACACGTTCGTTGGGAACCCCAAGAGGAAGGTATGATGCGCACAGTAGCAAGTTTTCCCTCAGAAAGAAACCAAGGTTTAATCGAACCAGAGGAGCCAAGAAGCACGTTGAAGGTTGATGGTCGCGAAATGTGATGCGGCGCAACACCAGGGATTCCGGCGCCAACGTGGAACCTGCACAACACAACCCAAGTACTTTGTCCCAACGAAACAGTGAGGTTGTCAATCTCACCGCTTGCTGTAACAAAGGATTAAGCGTATCGAGTGGAAGATGTTTGCAAAGAAAACAAGTAAACACAATTGCAGTAGATTGTATGCTATGTAAAGAATAGGACCGGGGTCCACAGTTCACTAGAGGTGTCTCTCCCATAAGATAAAAGCATGTTGGGTGAACAAATTACAGTCGGGCAATTGACAAATAGAGAAGGGCATAACAATGCATATACATGATATGATAAATATAGTGAGATTTAATTGGGTATTACGACAAAGTACATAGACCGCCATCCAACTGCATCTATGCCTAAAAAGTCCACCTTCAAGTTATCATCCGAACCCCATTCAGTATTAAGTTGCTAAGCAAAGACAATTGCATTAAGTATGGTGCGTAATGTAATCGACAACTACATCCTTAGACATAGAATCAATGTTTTATCCCTAGTGGCAACATCACATCACAACCTTAGAACTTTCTGTCACTGTCCCAGGTGTCAATGAAGGCATGAACCCACTATCGAGCATAAATACTCCCTCTTGGAGTCAAGAGTAAAAACTTGGCCAGAGCCTCTACTAATAACGGAGAGCATGCAAGATCATAAACAACACATAAACAATAGATTGATAATCACCATAATCATAGTATTCTCTATCCATCGGATCCCGACAAACACAACATATAGAATTACATATAGATGATCTTGATCATGTTAGGCAGCTCACAAGATCCAACAATGAAGCACAACAAGGAGAAGACGACCATCTAGCTACTGCTATGGACCCATAGTCCAGGGTGAACTACTCACTCATCACTCCGGAGGCGATCATGGCGATGAAGAGTCCTCCGGGAGATGAATCCCCTCTCCGGCAGGTGCCGGAGGCGATCTCCCGAATCCCCCGAGATGGGATTCGCGGCGGCGGCGTCTCTGGAAGTTTTTCCGTATCGTGGCTCTCGTAGGGTTTCGCGACGGAGGCTTTGGTAGGCGGAAGGGCAACGTGGGGCCACACGAGGGCCCCACACCCTAGGTCGGCGCGGCCAGGGCCTGGGCCGCGCCGGCCTATGGTGTCGGCGCCTCGTGGCCCCACTTCCTTCCCTCTTCGGTCTTCCGAAGCAAAAATAGGACCCCGGGCGAAGATTTCCCCAATTCCGAGAATATTTCCTTACTAGGATTTCTGAAACCAAAAACAAGCAGAAAACAGCAAATGGCTCTTCGCATCTTGTTAATAGGTTAGTTCCGTAAAATGCACAAATATGACATATAATGTACATAAAACATGTAGGTATCATCAATAAAGTAGCATGGAACATAAGAAATTATCGATACGTTGGAGACGTATCAGCATCCCTGCTTAGTTCTGTCCCGAGCAGGTAAAACGATAACAAAGATAATTTCGAAGTGACATGCCATCATAATCTTGATCATACTATTTGTAAACATATGTAATGAATGCAGCGATCAAAACAAAGGTAATGACATGAGTAAACAAGTGAATCATATAGCAAAGACTTTTCATGAATAGTACTTTCAAGACAAGCATCAATAAGTCTTGCATAAGAGTTAACTCATAAAGCAATAAATCAAAGTAAAGGTGTTGAAGCAACACAAAGGAAGATTAAGTTTCAGCGGTTGCTTTCAACTTATAACATGTATATCTCATGGATATTGTCAACATAAAGTAATATAACAAGTGCAATATGCAAGTATGTAGGAATCAATGCACAGTTCACACAAGTGTTTGCTTCTTAAGGTGGAAGGAGATAGGTAAACTGACTCAACAATAAAAGTAAAAGAAAGGTCCTTCAAAGAGGAAAGCATCGATTGCTGTATTTGTGCTAGAGCTTTTATTTTGAAAACATGAAACAATTTTGTCAACGGTAGTAATAAAGCATATGAGTTATGTAAATTATATCTTACAAGTTGCAAGCCTCATGCATAGTATACTAATAGTGCCCGCACCTTGTCCTACTTAGCTTGGACTACCGGATCTTTGCATGCCATGTTTCAACCAAGTGTCACAAAGGGTACCTCCATGCCGCCTGTACAAAGGTCTAAGGAGAATGCTCGCATTTTGGATTTCGCTTTTGATTATTCTCAACTTAGACATCCATACCGGGACAACATGGACAACAGATAATGGACCTCTTAAATGCATAAGCATGTAGCAATGATTATTATTCTCATATGAGATTGAGGATATATGTCCAAAACTGAAACTTCAACCATGATTCATGGCTTTAGTTAGCGGCCCAATGTTCTTCTCTAACAATTTTGCATGCTCCAACCACTAAAATGATAGATCCTTCAGACAAGACGGACATGCATAGCAACTCACATGATATTCAACAATAGTTGATGGCGTTCCCCAGAAGCATGGTTATCGCGCAACAAGCAACTTAATAAAAGATAAAGTGCATAAGTACATATTCAATACTACGATAGTTTTTAAGGCTATTTTGTCCCATGAGCTATATATTGCAAAGGTGAATGATGGAATTTAAAGGTAGCACTCAAGCAATTTACTTTGGAATGGCGGAGAAATACCATGTAGTAGGTAGGTATGGTGGACACAAATGGCATAGTAGTTGGCTCAAGGATTTGGATGCATGAGAAGTATTCCTCTCGATACAAGGTTTAGGCTAGCAAGGTTATTTGAAGCAAACTCAAGGATGAACAGGTGCAAACTCACATAAAAGACATATTGTAAACATTATAAGACTCTACACCGTCTTCCTTGTTGTTCAAAACTTGTTATCACCTGATTTTGGCCAAATCAGGAGATGGGCCGTAAGTGAAGATGGGCTTGAAGGACGTACACGTGAAGCATCTTCGAAGCGGCCTTGCGCTGAGAGTTTGGGCTAAGTTGCCCATGTATCTGTAAATTAGTAGATCGTGTTGTATTTAGATTAAAGAGATAGAGTCCGGCCCGTGCACGGTTAGGTGCACGCCTCAATTAGAAAGTCCCTTGGACTATAAATATGTATCTAGGGTTATCGAAAAGGAGGACAATCATCGTTCAAACAAACACAAAATACGGCGCATCGCCACCCCTTCTCTTCGAGTTTCTCCCGGGTTGCTGCCTAGATCGCATCTAGCGATCTAGGCAGCGTAAGTTTATTCGTTATCCTTGTACTGCTCGTGCTGAAGCCTTGTTGATGGCGAGCGGTACTATTTATCCTTAGGTGTTTAGGGGCTTGCATTGGTGCTTTCACGTGCATATCTGCGTGGCAATGCCGTCCCTAGACACCTTGCTGCCCTTACGTCGATCTAGACGTAAGGGCAGCATCTTGCTTGATCATGCTTAGTAGATCCGATCCGTTATAGTTGCTCCCTGCATCTGCAAGGATTAGTTTAATATCTGCATAGTTAGGCCTTATGCTGGGGTCGGACGATCCGGTGGTGCGTTAGATGTTGTTTACCGTCCCTGCGAGGGATGTTCCGGGGATCAACGTTATGTTGGTTTTTAGGCCTCTCGTAGGGGTAGTTTGCATTGTCTCTCGTAGCTGCTAGGCCCGATCGCACGTAGGACGTTCCGATTATGCGGTGAAAACCCTAAACTGTCGTGGATCGCTTCAGCTTTGTCCTGATCAAGCAGGATCCCCATGCCATTGCTAATCCATCAAGGACCATGGGGCGATCGGCTCTTTGAGCCGATCCACAGGGAAACCTGAGAGCCGATAAGGCTCGTATTTAATGTGCACGTGTCTACCATGCAGGAACAATCGAAGCACTAACACCTTCCCGACCAGGTCTAGGGGTGGCACGCCCAGCAACCGCCAGACGCGCGCCGAAGATTTGCGGGACGACGCGAGGTGCAGGGATCCACTAAGCGGCCCTAGGAGCCTCCCGGCTCTTCGTGTTGCTTAACCAAAGCCCGTCGGGGGTTTTGGAGGGTAAATATTCGGCACGCCGGTGGGACCTCTTCTGCAACATCCACGTCAACACCGACATCCGAGATGGCAGAGGAACAGATCACGTACGAGGAACTCCCTCCGGATCACAAGAAAAAGTACGACGAGTTGAAAGCCATCTGTGAAGCCGAACTCATCGGCTCCTTTGAGAAGACCCGGTCGCACGGCGTCAGGTTCAAAGGATTCACGCCACAAGGCGCCCGGGGTGGATCTGTCTCTCCTTCACAGGAACGTACCCAAGCCCCTGCGACAGGAGATCAACTATGTGGTGGCCCATTCACTGCATCGGCACTCTGAGAGCCTGGTGAACACTTTGGAGCGCGTTGCGCTCCGGGTGGTGCAAGAGATCATGGAGCGTCGATACTCCCCTTCAGGACCTGTTCTAGGGACTCACCAGGGAGAGATGCAACTCCACACCAGGCCGCCTCTGCCGTACACAATGGCGGCTCCACAGCAACAAGGCTCACCGGCATACGTCGTCTACAAGGATGGGGGTGACCCGGGCGACTACCAGTTCTTACCTGACCCGCCCAAGGAAATCCCACACTGACCGTGTGCGCGATGTGCCGGACTGCAACAACCGGACGCGCGATCCAGGCTCCACCAGGAGGGATTGCCGGAGCAGGAGCAATTGTTCCGGCAGGAAGAACAACCAGCGGGGAGTCTAGGAGCAGAGTCGAGAAACAAGCGTGGCTAGCAAGCACGCCACTGCACCAGTCCGTGAAAGCTCAGCTGCTACTACCTCCACCGCAGATCAGATCAGCGCAGTCCTGAGAGATCAATTCGGCATCTTGCCGAAGAAGAAGATAATCGGCTATTCCAAGCCGTACCCCAATGAGTTCGACCTGATCCCACTACCGCCTAAGTACCGGCTTCCGGACTTCAACAAATTGGGTCGAAGGGTCGAGCTCCATCGAGCACGTGAGCCGATCTGCCCCCTGGGCATGGCTTCGCATCGATCAGCTACGGGTGAGGTGCTTCTCGCAATCCCTCACCGGTCCAGCTTTTGGGTGGTACACCTCTTTGCAGCCAAATTCAGTGCAATCATGGAAGCAGCTGGAGGAACTGTTCCACACCCAATACCATTCAGAGACTACTGAAGCTGGTATTGCCGAACTAGCACAGGTTCGGCAAAAGCGAGGAGAGACAGTGGCTGAGTACATTCAGCGTTTCAGAACTGTCAAGAACCGATGCTATTCGGTTCATATAACTGAGAAAGAGGCAGTCGAGCTGGCCGTGGCAGGCCTGGCAGCTCGTTCAAGGATCTGACGTTCCAAGTTGAGTACAACTCGCTGACGCACCTGGTCAATAGACTGACCTTATATGAGCAGCGCCATCCAGAACTGTACCAAGACAAGTTCAAGCGCGCGATCAGCCTGGTCAATGCCGATGAAGATGAAGATTCCGCGGAAGATCAGGAAGTTGCGGTAGCCGAGTGGACTCGGACGCCAGTACCTGTGTCCTGCCAATGGGTGAATCCACCAGGGCCTCCAAGAGGGTTGGACTTTGATGTGACCAAAACTGAACAGATCTTCGATCTGTTACTGAAAGAGAAACAGTTGAAGCTACCCGAAGGCCACAAGATCCCTACGGCACAAGAGATGAACAAGAGGCCATACTGCAAATGGCACCATACGTTCACGCACACCACCAACGACGCAAAGTACTCGCGCACAAATTCGATGGCGATAGAATCAGGCCGATTAACTTTCGGACAGCTTGCCATGAAGGTAGACATGGTCCGTTTCTGACGTCAACATGGTGGACCTAAGCCACTCCATGAGAGAACCAGGGTTCTCTTTCGATGTCAATATGGCAGGGTTCGTGATTCGCCATGGCGCGGACAAAAGAGAGCAGCCACTCTCGTGGCAAGGATAAAGAGGAGGCCGTTCCACGCGACCGGCCCCAAGACGACGATAGACGGTACCTGACCGAGGAGGAGGTGAGAAGCATACGGTATCAGCGCCCATTATCCGTGCACCTCCTCAACAAGAGCAGCAGTACGACCGACGTCGACGCTACGACGAAGACGATGAAAGATATCGCTGGTCTGATGCGGAAAACAGGTGGTATCGTCAGATGACAGGAACGACGACGGTACGAACGTCGCGCTAGAGGGAGGTCTAAGGAGCAAGACAACGTGGATCAGCACTGGAGCTGTCCCTTCTTCAAACACTGCTGGGACTCAGGAATGAGCCGATTGCCAACAATCGAGAACTGCCCAGAATGCACAAGAAAGGAGAAGGACGAACGAAGTTTCAGTGTTCGAGCGTCTAGGACCTCTCCCACATCGAGTAAACGAGCTGAGTCATCTCAAGAAGAAGACTTCGAGGAGTCAGATGGAGAAGAAGATAGGTATCACCGACCAAGGTGGTGCCCTGATGGACTCAGCCATCTCTAAGCGTAGAGTGCAGGGCTGCGAAACCTGGAAGAAGCCGAGGCACGCACTGTACACGTTGAGAAGAGCGCCCGATCTGGCCGCGAAGATTCAGCAAACATTGAAGACGAAAGCGCGCCCGCCAAAGAAAGTATGGCGCCCAAAACAGGCGAAAGCCGATGCACAGGCATCGGCTGATGCCGATGCAAACATCGGCTGATGCGAACATGATATCCGTGACCCGGACGGAGTAGCACGTCCAAGACATTGGACATACGTGGCAAGGCCGATCCCTGCGATCGGCCCTCAAAAAATGAAAAGTAAAGGATCTTATCTCCAGCATGCCACGTAGCTACGATGGAAATCCAAGAAGTTGCAAATCATCGTCAAAGCATTGCAACAAAGAAGGAGGCCGATTCCCGCAATCGGCCACAATTATCCTCAACGTACCTTCGTCTGTGTTCAGCATTGATCCAACAGATGCCTGAAGAGCCGATGCCATCAATTACTTGACAGAATCGGCTCGGGGGGCACATAGATGGATAAGATGGAGGATACGGAGCTGGGAACGGATGTCAAATTTCCAGCAGAGTAGCTCAAGTATGGGGGCCGATACATAAACAAATCGGCCACAAAAATCGAAAACCCGAAATTTTTGAGCACAGCCGATGCGCAGGCATCGACTTAAGAGTTCAAAGCCGATGCACGGCCATCGACTCAAGGGATATAAGCGGAAGCCTAACAAGAGCAGGCCCCTCATTGAGATTGCTTGGCGACTCAGGCCCTCTCTTCAAGGACTTCCAACTCCTTCTGCAAGACTTCAAGCTCGGCAGCATCGACAGAAGCATCAGTTTGGGCGTCCAAGACGGCCCTTTTTCTCATTTAAGGTGTTGATATTTGCCGGCAAGTTTGAGGATCGCAACCCTGGCCAAACAGCAAGAACAGCATGGACGTGCAGATCAGGCTAGGATCGTGAGAACAACCGACGGTCGCCCAGCTGGGACTGACAAACATTCTTACCAGAGGTTGTGTCGTTGGACCGAAGAAGCCTGGGCAGCTCACATTGAAGGTTCTCTGCTTCTGAAAAGCCGATTTGGTTAGAATCAGCTGATGCTGCACCACAGTTGAGAAGCTGATAGTGGCCCAATGCGGCTCCCTGAAAATTCCTCATTCTGAAAAGCCGATGGTGTTGAAATCGGCTGTCCCCGCATCACAACCGCGTTGAAAGGTGGAGGACTCTTGCAGAGGAGGATTACCAGGTTGGCATGAGGGGTTTGAAGAAGGAGCCATCATAATTGATAGGCTTTAGGCCAGTTTGTTGCCGCGAAGGGACAAAGCATCGCTGCGAAAGTTGTAGGCGATTGAGATTTTCGGCAATGGTCCTAGAGTTCTCCTGAAGGCATCAATTCTGGAGTCTTGTCGATTAAGGCTGACATTAAGCTCAGGGGACTTGGATTTCCAAGATTCAAGGTGTGCACGATTCCGGCTTGGTCCTGTTCGACTGGAATTTGAGGATCTGAACTGATCTGTCTCGAAATTTATCGTAAGAGACCGATGCGTTGCCATCGGTTCACCGAGCATTGATCAAGCCCACAATCGGCAAAATCCATATAAGGGAGAATCGGCTAAATCACTGGACAAGAAATCGGCAAAATCAAGTTGGGGAAACTCTTCATTGATAAATAAGATTTCTTACATAAGAGCTGATTGCTCTCAAAAGGAATGCAGGGCCCTATCTACTACTGCTGGCCCTAAGCTAAGGTCCTATCTAGGGGCCATTGCTGCCCTCGTCGTCGTCATCATCATCGCCGTCGTCGGCACTACTCCCAGCCGGCTCGTCGTCGCTGCTGTAGCAGCCGCCGGCAGACCCTCGTTGTCCTCATCCTCCCGCGCATCGCGTCCTCGCCGTCGAAGTCGCCGAGGTGCCGGGCCAGGGGCAATGGCGCTTGGCCGGCGGCTCGTCGGAGAAGCCGCCGTCTTCCTCCTCCTCCCTCACCTCCTCGGAAGAGGTGACCCCGTCCCAGGAAAAGCCGTCGTCGCTTGCCTCTACCGCTTCCTCATTGGCGAGGAAGCGGAGGTCACTCTCCCCGCGGCTGAGGACATTGTCATCTCGGCACGGAGAAGTCATGGTCCTCTTGTCCCACGCTGTTGGGGCAAGGATATCGTACGCCGCCGCGTACCCCACTCTGGTGTTGACTCCCGGATGGGAGAGGACACGTAGGAAAGACCCGATGAAGTGGAGGAAGAAGAAGAGGAAGACATGGCGGCGGAGGAGGGTTTTTGGAAGTACTGATGCAGAGGAGGGAAGAGGAGAACTGTTCGATGTGGCCGAATAAAAGGGGGAATATATGGTTTAATGCCTAAGCAGTTCCCGAGGACGTGGTGCCAGAACCGTCAAGTCGTGCAGAGAAGGCGAGGAGGCAAGACGTCATGAAGAAAACTGCGACGGTTCTGCCACGACATGACCCTTCGAAGGAACAGATGGTTTTGCAATTATCATTATCAAAACCAGGGGGGCATGTGTTATCACCCGATTTTGGCCAAATCAGGAGATGGGCCGTAAGTGAAGATGGGCTTGAAGGACGTACACGTGAAGCATCTTCGAAGCGGCCTTGCGCTGAGAGTTTGGGCTAAGTTGCCCATGTATCTGTAAATTAGTAGATCGTGTTGTATTTAGATTAAAGAGATAGAGTCCGGCCCGTGCACGGTTAGGTGCACGCTCAATTAGAAAGTCCCTTGACTATAAATATGTATCTAGGGTTATCGTAAAAGGAGGACAATCATCGTTCAAACAAACACAAAATACGGCGCATCGCCACCCCTCTTCGAGGGTTTCTCCTGGGTAAGCATGCTGCCTAGATCGCATCTAGCGATCTAGGCAGCGTAAGTTTATTCGTTATCCTTGTACTGCTCGTGCCGAAGCCTTGTTGATGGCGAGCGGTACTATTTATCCTTAGGTGTTTAGGCTCGCATTGGTGCTTTCGCGTGCATATTCGCGCAATGCCGTCCCTAGACACCTTGCTGCCCTTACGTCGATCTAGACGTAAGGGCAGCATCTTGCTTGATCATGCTTAGTAGATCCGATCCGTTATAGTTGCTCCTTGCATCCGCAGGATTAGTTTAATATCCGATAGTTAGGCCTTATGATGGGGTCGGACGATCCGGTGGTGCGTTAGATGCTGTTTACCGTCCCTGCGAGGGATGTTCCGGGGATCAACGTTATGTTGGTTTTTAGGCCTCTCGTAGGGGTAGTTTGCATTGTCTCTCGTAGCTGCTAGGCCCGATCGCACGTAGGACGTTCCGATTATGCGGTGAAAACCCTAAACTGTCGTGGATCGCTTCAGCTTTGTCCTGATCAAGCAGGATCCCCATGCCATTGCTAATCCATCAAGGACCATGGGGCGATCGGCTCTTTGAGCCGATCCACGGGAAACCCGAGAGCCGATAAGGCTCGTATTTAATGTGCACGTGTCTACCATGCAGAACAATCGAAGCACTAACACCTTCCTGACCAGGTCTAGGTCAGGTGGCACGCCCAGTGCAACCGCCAGACGCGCGCCAAGATTTGCGGGACGACGCGAGGTGCCAGGGATCCACTAAGCGGCCCTAGGAGCCTCCCGGCTCTTCGTGTTGCTTAACCAAAGCCCGTCGGGGGGTTTTGGAGGGTAACAAAACTCAATACTAGATATTATCTAGACCTTAGAGAGACCAAATATGCAAATCAAATTTTAGCAAGCTCTATGTATTTCTTCATTAATGGATGCAAAGCATATGATGCAAGAGCTTAAACATGAGCACAACAATTGCCAAGTATCACATTATCCAAGACATTTTAGAATTACTACATGTAGCATTTTTCAATTCCAACCATATAACAATTTAACGAAGAAGAAACTTCGCCTTGAACATTATGAGTAAAACCTAAGGACATATGTGTCCATATGCAACAGCGGAGCGTGTCTCTCTCCCACAAAGTGAATGCTAGGATCCATCTTATTCAAACAAAAACAAAAAACAAAAACAAACCGACGCTCCAAGTAAAGAACACAAGATGTGATTGAATAAAAATATAGTTTCAGGGGAGGAACTGATGATGTTGTCGATGAAGAAGGGGATGCCTTGGGCATCCCCAAGCTTAGACGCTTGAGTCTTCTTAAAATATGCAGGGGTGAACCGGGGCATCCCAAGCTTAGAGCTTTCACTCCTCTTGATCATAGTATATCATACTCCTCTCTTGACCCTTGAAAACTTCCTTCACACCAAACTTCAAGCAAACTCATTAGAGGGTTAGTGCACAATTAATAATTCACATGTTCAGAGGTGGCACAATCATTCTTTACACTTCTGGACATTGCATAAAGCTACTGGACATTGGTGGATCAAAGAAATGAATCCAACATAGCAAAAGAGGCAATGCGAAATAAAAGGCAGAATCTGTCAAAACAGAACAGTCCGTAAAGACGAATTTAAAGCTGGCACCAGACTTGCTCAAATGGAAAAACTCAAAACTAATGAAAGTTGCGTACATATCTGAGGATCACGCTCGTAAATTGGCAGATTTTTTCGAATTTTCTACAGAGAACTGTGCCCAGATTCGTGACAGACAGCAATGCTGTTTCTCCGCAGCGATCCCAAATATAACATCAACTTTGACATAGAAACTTTACTTGGCACAAAAACATGATAAGGAGAGGTTGCTACAGTAGTAAACAACTTCCAAGACTCAACAAAACAAAAAATTGCTGTAGTAAAAACATGGGTTGTCTCCCATAAGCGCCTTTCAGCTAGGCGCAGAAAGTGCAAATCAAGTAACATCGAGAGTAGAAGCATCAACATTATTTTTCATGCAAACACAACTTGTTGCAGAGGATACTTTAGGTGCTCCATTATCTAAATTCTCTATGGTGGTGCTAGGGGTTTTAGAAATTTTAGGCCTATAATAATGCTTTTGTTTAGGCACTTTAGAGGCGTACATGAATTTTTGCTCTTTACCCACATAAGCTTTCTCATTATACTTGAGAGAAGAAAAGGTTGAACCCAAGGTTCCCATAGCTTTTTCAAGTTCATCAATCCTATTGGTTTGATTATCATGGATAACACAAGTTCCTAGGACACTAATTCTTTCATCAATTCCTCCTAGGGATTTATCAAGTTCATCAGTTTTATCCAATAACATTTCCAATTTAGTTTCAATACTTGGAAAATTTTTCTCTATGGTTTCCAATTTTTTCATAACATCCTCAAGAGAGATTTCAATTTTAACTTCATTAACAGGTGGTATTCCAACTAGACTCTCAATGATGCAACTAGCTTCTAAAGCAGGAGTACCTAGGAAATTACCCGAAAGAGTATCAAGAACATACCTATTCCAACTAGATAAACCAACATAAAAGTTCCTAAGAAGGATAGTGGTGGAGTGTTTCTTAATGCACCTATGATGAGCATTACTAATTCTATACCAAGCATCTTTAAAACATTCTCCACCTTGTTGCTTAAAAGAACGAACTTCAACTTCAGGATTACTCATTTTAGTGTAAATAGTAAACTAGGCAAGTAAAGTAAAGACAAGTAACTAATTTTTTTGTGTTTTTGTTATAGAGAGCAAGACAGAAATAAAGTAAAACTAGCAACTAATTTTTTTGTGTTTTGTTTAGGTGCAGCAAACAAAGTAGTAAATAAAGTAAAGCAAGACAAACACAAAGAGATTGGAAGTGGAGACTTCAGCGTGTCTTGATCTCCCCGGCAACGGCGCCAGAAAAAGAGCTTGATGGCGTGTAACTCACACGCGTGGGAACCCCAAGAGGAAGGTATGATGCGCACAGCAGCAAGTTTTCCCTCAGAAAGAAACCAAGGTTTAATCGAACCAAGAGGAGCCAAGAAGCACGTTGAAGGTTGATGGTCGCGAAATGTGATGCGGCGCAACACAGGGATTCGGCGCCAACGTGGAACCTGCACAACACAACCCAAGTACTTTGTCCCAACGAAACAAAGTGAGGTTGTCAATCTCACCGGCTTGCTGTAACAAAGGATTAAGCGTATCGAGTGGAAGATGTTTGCAAAGAAAACAATAAAACAAGTAGATTGTATGCTATGTAAAGAATAGGACCGGGGTCCACAGTTCTAGAGGTGTCTCTCCCATAAGATAAAAGCATGTTGGGTGAACAAATTACAATGGGCAATTGACAAATAGAGAAGGGCATAACAATGCATATACATGATATGATAAATATAGTGAGATTTAATTGGGCATTACGACAAAGTACATAGACCGCCATCCAACTGCATCTATGCCTAAAAAGTCCACCTTCAGGTTATCATCCGAACCCCATTCAGTATTAAGTTGCTAAGCAACAGACAATTGCATTAAGTATGGTGTGTAATGTAATCGACAACTACATCCTTAGACATAGAATCAATGTTTTATCCCTAGTGGCACCAGCACATCACAACCTTAGAACTTTCTGTCACTGTCCCAGGTGTCAATGAAGGCATGAACCCACTATCGAGCATAAATACTCCCTCTTGGAGTTAAGAGTAAAAACTTGGCCAGAGCCTCTACTAATAACGGAGAGCATGCAAGATCATAAACAACACATAAACAATAGATTGATAATCACCATAATCATAGTATTCTCTATCCATCGGATCCCGACAAACACAACATATAGAATTACATATAGATGATCTTGATCATGTTAGGCAGCTCACAAGATCCAACAATGAAGCACAACAAGGAGAAGACGACCATCTAGCTACCGCTATGGACCCATAGTCCAGGGGTGAACTACTCACTCATCACTCCTGAGGCGATCATGGCGATGAAGAGTCCTCCGGGAGATGAATCCCTCTCCGGCAGTGGTGCCGAGGCGATCTCCGAATCCCCGAGATGGGACGGCGGCGGCGCGTCTCTGGAAGGTTTTCCGATCGTGGCTCTCTGCACTGGGGTTTCGTAATGAGGCTTATATGGAATCAAGGTTTAGAGCTTATCATAATACTATTTGTCGACTCTAGCTCGGTTTGTCATCGTATACCAAAAAGGGGGAGATTGTAAGGGTATTTCACCCTTATCCATTATTTTGGTAACGATGACACCGTGCTAAAGTATTTGGCCTAATGTGTTTATAAGGATAATCTCAGGTATTAGGCAATGAGGCGTAAATGGTGTATCAAAGGAACAAGAAGGCTAAAGGAGACCCCCCCATTTCAACAACAATCAAAAGGGGGCTACAGGAGAAATCCGGTCACCAGCCCGGTCCAACCGGGCCAGCAACCGGCCAGTCCGGCGTGCTGGCCGGTCAACCGGGCGGCAACCGGGTTCCAATGGAGGAGCCAGCAGATCCGGTTTGCGACCGGTCAACCGGGCCCCTGACCGGCGGGTCCGGCGCTCCGTCCGGTCGACCGGGCGGCAACCGGGCAGCAACCGGACACCAACCGGAGAAGCACCAGGACGACGCAAAGGAGCTCCGGTCACTGATCCGGTCTGACCGGCCTCTGGACCGGGCTGTCCGGTCTGTGGCCCGGTCAACCGGGTTTGTCGAGGAAAAATGCTGAGGTGGCAAGTGGCAACGGCCATATTTCGAAGAACACTATAAATAGCCCTTCTCCTACCTCTAGACAGTTAGGCACTACACTACAAGCTGTTCTTGAGCTCCTTCTTCCATGCTCCATTGTTAGAAACACCAAAAGCCTCAGATCTCCCTCCTCCTCCACCCAAACTCAAATCCCTCCGGGGAAACGATAGAGGAGGACCCGATCTACCGTTCTACCAAGCCAAATCTTATTCCCCCTTGTATTCATCAAGAAGCTTGCTTCCTAGGGTTCCTTGGAAACCCTAGGTGGGCAAGAGGAGTCCGGAAGCATCCGGGCTGTGGATCTGCTCCGGGCAAGATTGTGAAGGTTTGGAGGCTACCTCAAAGTCTACCACAAGTGAGAGAGCTATTCCTTCGTGGGATAGGCTCCGGAGAATAGGGTGAGCCTTCGTGGCGCGGGGAATCCTTCGTGGGACCTCCACTCCTCCAAACGTGACGTACCTTGTTGCAAAGCAAGGGAACACGGGAATACATCCTCGTCTCCGCGTGCTATCGGTTATCTCTAACCGAACTCCTTACTTGTGATTTAACTGCCTGTGAGAGCCTTCGTGCTCGAGTTAGTTGTATCCTCATATAGGTTGCTTCACCTAGTTTGCATTAGGCTCACCTTTATATTCCGCAAAGCCTAATATTGCAAAGAAAGAATTAAAATCTGTAGAAACCTATTCACCCCCCCCTCTAGGTTTACCATCTCTATACTTTCACTCGTGGCCCCACTTCCTTCCCTCTTCGGTCTTCTGGAAGCTCCGTGCAAAAATAGGACCCTGGGCGAAGATTTCGTCCAATTCCGAGAATATTTCCTTACTAGGATTTCTGAAACCAAAAACAGCAGAAAACAGCAACTGGCTCTTCGGCATCTTGTTAATAGGTTAGTTCCAGAAAATGCACAAATATGACATATAATGTACATAAAACATGTAGGTATCATCAATAAAGTAGCATGGAACATAAGAAATTATCGATACGTTGGAGACGTATCAGCGGCCCTGTGGTGGGCCCCTCGCGTCGCCCCCTGACCTACCCTTCCGCCTACAAATAGCCTTCGTCGCGAAACCCCCTGTACGGAGAGCCACGATACGGAAACCTTCGAGACGCCGCCGCCGCTAATCCCATCTCGGGGATTCAGAGATTGCCTCCGGCACCCTGCCGGAGAGGGGAATCATCACCGGAGGGGCTCTACATCATCATGCCCGCCTCCGGATTGATGCGTGAGTAGTTCATCCTTGGACTATGGATCCATAGCAGTAGCTAGATGGTTGTCTTCTCCGCATGAGCTATCATTGTTTAGATCTTGTGAGCTGCCTAACATGATCAAGATCATCTATTTATAATGCTACATGTTGTGTTTGGCGGGATCCGATGAATATAGAATATTATGTTAAGTTGATTATCAATCTATCATATATGTGTTGTTTATGTTCTTGCATGCTCTCCGTTGCTAGTAGAGGCTCTGGCCAAGTTGATACTTGTAACTCCAAGAGGGAGTAATTATGCTCGATAGTGGGTTCATGCCTCCATTGAATCTGGGATCGTGACAGTAGGTTCTAAGGTTGTGGATGTGCTGTTGCTACTAGGGATAAAACATTGATGCTTTGTCTAAGGATATTTGTGTTGATTACATTATGCACCATACTTAATGCAATTATCGGTTGTTTACAACTTAATACTGGAAGGGGTTCGGATGATAACCTGAAGGTGGATTATTTAGGCATAGATGCATGCTGGATAGCGGTCTATGTACTTTGTCGTAATGCCCTGATTAAATCACATAGTAATCATCATTGATATGTATTGAATCTTTATTTGTCAATTGCCCGCCTGTAATTTGTTCACCCAGCATGTTAGTTATCTTATTGGAGAGACACCACTAGTGAACCGTGGACCCCGGTCCATTCTTTTACATCTGACATTCTACTGTTTTTTACTCTTTTGCAAACAAACACCATCTTCCACTCGATACGTTTAATCCTTTGTTTTCAGCAAGCCGGTGAGATTGACAACCTCACTGTTACGTTGGGGCAAAGTACTTTGATTGTGTTGTGCAGTTCCACGTTGGCGCCGGTTTCCCTGGTGTTGCGCCGCATTACACTCCTCCACCAACAACCTTCACGTGCTTCTTGGCTCCTACTGGTTCGATAACCTTGGTTTCTTTCTGAGGGAAAACTTGCTGCTGCGCATCACACCTTCCTCTTGGGGTTCCCAACGGACGTGTATATCTACGCGCATCAAGCTCTTTTTCTGGCGCCGTTGCCGGGGAGATCAAGACACGCTGCAAGGGGAATCTCCACTTCCAATCTCTTTACTTTGTTTTTGTCTTGCTTTACTTTATTTTATTTACTGTCTTGTTTGCTTCATATTAAAAACATAAAAAAATTAGTTACTTTACTTTCTGTCTTGTTTACTAGCTCTATATCAAAACACAAAAAATTAGTTACTTGTCTTTACTTTATTTGCTTAGTTTACTTTACTACTGTTACAATGGGTACTCCTGAAAATACTAAGTTGTGTGATTTCACTAGCATAAATAATAATGATTTTATATGTACTCCTATTGCTCCACCTGCTACTACAACAAAATTCTATGAAATTAAACCTGCTTTACTGAATCTTGTTATGAGAGAGCAATTTTCTGGTGTTAGTACTGATGATGCTGCTGCCCATCTTAATAATTTTGTTGAACTTTGTGAAATGCAAAAGTATAAGGATATAGTTGGTGATATTATAAAACTGAAATTGTTTCCTTTCTCATTAAGAGGAAGAGCTAAAGATTGGTTGCTTTCTTTGCCTAAAAATAGTATTGATTCATGGACTAAATGTAAAGATGCTTTTATTAGTAAATATTATCCTCCCGCTAAGATTATATCTTTGAGAAGTAGCATAATGAACTTTAAACAATTTGATAATGAACATGTTGCTCAAGCATGGGAGAGAATGAAATCTTTGGTAAAGAATTGCCCAACCCATGGACTGACTACTTGGATGATCATCCAAACCTTTTATGCAGGATTGAATTTTTCCTCGAGGAACCTATTGGATTCAGCTGCTGGAGGTACTTTTATGTCCATCACTTGGGCGCCGCAACAGCTTCTTGATGATATGATGATCAATTACTCTGAATGGCACACTGAAAGAACTCCTCAAGGTAAGAAGGTAAATTCTGTTGAAGAAACCTCTTCTTTGGGTGATAAGATTGATGATATTATGTCTATGCTTGCAAATGGTAGATCTCATATTGATCCTAATAATGTTCCTTTAGCTTCATTGGTTGCTCAAGAAGAAAATGTTGATGTGAATTTTATTAAGAATAATAATTTCAACAACAATGCTTATAGGAATAATTATGGTAACAACAACTATAGGCCATATCCTTCTAATAATGGTACTGGTTATGGTAATTCTTATGGTAATTCTTACAACAATAATAAGAGTGTACCCTCTGGTCTTGAAGTCATGCTTAAAGAATTTATTAGTACACAAACTGCTTTCAATAAAACTGTTGAAGAAAAGCTTGGTAAAATTGATGTTCTTGCTTCTAAGGTTGATATTCTTGCTCTTGATGCTGATCTTTTAAAATTGAAAGTTATGCATGAGGAAGTTAAAGATGCTAGGTTTGCTAAAACAAATTCCATCCAAGTTTGAATTAATGATAATATTAGAATGTTGGCTGAATTGCATGCTAGATGGGATAGAGAAGAAAAAGAAAAACTTGCTAAAGAGAATAATGTAGCTAAAGTATGGACTATTACCACCACTAGTAATGTTGATTCTACACATGTTGCTACACCTCCTACTATTAATGGTAAAATAATTGGTGTTGGCAATGTTTCTACTCCTAGTACAAAGCGCGCAAAATTGCTGAAACTGCTTGTGATAAAACTGCTGAAATTTTTCAAAATATTGGTGACAATGATTCCATTGCTGTAGAACATAATGGTTTATATTTTTATGATTCTCATGTTACTGAAGTTATAAAGTTCTTACAAAAACTTGCTAGAAGTTCCAATGCGAGTGCTATAAATTTAGCCTTTACAAAACATATTACAAATGCTCTCATTAAAGCTAGGGAAGAGAAATTAAAACTTGAAGCTTCTATTCCTAGAAAGTTAGAAGATGGTTGGGAGCCCATCATTAAAATTAAATTCAATGATTTTGAGTGTAATGCTCTATGTGATCTTGGTGCAAGTATTTCTGTTATGCCTAAGAAAATTTATGATATGCTTGACTTGCCACCATTGAAGAATTGTTATTTAGATGTTAATCTTGCTGATAATGTTAAAAAGAAACCTTTGGGGAGGATTGATAATGTTCGCATTATGGTTAACAATAACCTTGTCCCCGTTGATTTTGTTGTCTTGGATATCGAATGCAATGCATCTTGTCCTATTGTGTTGGGAAGACCTTTTCTTCGAACCGTTGGTGCTGTTATTGATATGAGGGAAGGTAATATTAAATATCAATTTCCTCTCAAGAATGGTATGGAACACTTCCCTAGAAAGAGAATGAAGTTGCCTTTTGATTTTATTATTAGAACAAGTTATGATGTTGATGCTTCTTCTCTTGATGTTACTTGATTTGCACTTTCTGCGCCTAGCCGAAAGGCGTTAAAGAAAAGCACTTCTTGGGAGATAACCCATGTTTTATTTTATTTACTGTATTGTTGAGTCTTGGAAGTTGTTTACTACTGTAGCAATCTCTCCTTATCATGTTTTTGTGCCAAGTAAAGTTTCTATGCCAAAGTTGATGCTATATTTGGATTGCTGCGCAGAAACAGCATTGTTGTCTGTCACGAATTCTCGCAGATCTCTCTGTAAAAATCAAAAAATCTGCAAATTTACGAGCGTGATCCTCATATATGTACGCAACTTTCATTAGTTTTGAGTTTTTCCATTTGAGCAAGTTAAGTGCCCCTGCCAGATTCGTCTTTACGGACTGTTCTGTTTTTGACAGATTCTGCCTTTTATTTCGCATTGCCGCTTTTGCTATGTTGAATGATTTTCTTTGTTCCATTAGCTTTCAGAAGCTTTGTGCAATGTCCAGAAGTGTTAAAAATGATTGTGTCATCTCTGAATGTGTAAATTTTTTATTGTGCACTAACCCTCTAATGAGTTTGCTTGAAGTTTGGTGTGGAGGAAGTTTTCAAGGGTCAAGAGAAGAGGATGATATACAATGATCAAGAAGAGTGAAAGGTCTAAGCTTGGGGATGCCCCGGTGGTTCATCCCTGCATATTTTAAGAAGACTCAAGCATCTAAGCTTGGGGATGCCCAAGGCATCCCCTTCTTCATCGACAACATTATCAGGTCACTTCTAGTGAAACTATATTTTTATTCCATCACATCTTATGTTCTTTACTTGGAGCGTCGGTTTGCTTTTATTTTCGTTTTGTTTTGAATAAAGTTGTATCCCACCATTCTTATATTGTAGATATTACGCTCCGCTTTTTCATATGGAACACTTGTGTTCTTAATTGTGCTTTAATGTTCATGGCGAAGGCTGAAATTGCTTCGTTAAATTGCTATTTGGTTGGAATCAGAAAATGCTGCATATGGTTTGGAATAACTTGGCAATTGTTTGAGCTCTCATAGATCATGTTTAAGCTCTTGCATCATGTAGTTTAATCTATTAATGAACAACTACCGTAGAGCTTGTTTAATTTGGTTTGCATGACTGGTCTCTCTAAGTCTAGATAATTTCGGGTAAAGTGTTTGAACAACAAAGAAGACAGTGTAGAGTCTTATAATGCTTGCAATATGTTCTTGTGTGAGTTTTGCTGTACCTGTTCATACTTGTGTTTGCTTCAAACAACCTTGCTAGCCCAAACCTTGTACTGAGAGGAAATGCTTCTCGTGCATCCAAACACCTTGAGCCAAAATCCATGCCATTTGTGTCCACCATATCTACCTACTATGTGGTATTTTTCTGCCATTCCAAAGTAAATTACTTGAGTGCTACCTTTAAAATTTCATTCCTTTATCTTTGCAATATATAGCTCATGGGACAAATAGCTTAAAAACTATTGTGGTGATGAATGTGTAGTTATGTGTCTTAATTCTTATAAGTTGCTTGTTGAGCGGTAACCATGTTTCTGGAGACGCCATCAACTTTTTACCTTTGTTGGATATCATGTGAGATGCTATGCATGTTCGTTTTGTCTGAAGTAAGTGCAATTTCATGATCAAATGGTTTGAGTATGCATATGTTAGAGAAGAACATTGGGCCGCTAACTAAAGCCATGTATCATGGTGGAAGTTTCAGTTTTGGACATACAACCTCAATCTCTTATGAGAATATTAACTGTTGTTGAATGCTTAAGCATTAAAAGAGGAGTCCATTATATGTTGTCTATGTTGTCCCGGTATGGATGTCTAAGTTGAAAATAATCAAAAGCGAGAAATCCAATGCGTGCTTTCTCCTTAGACCTTTGTACATGCGGCATAGAGGTACCCCTTTGTGACACTTGGTTGAAACATATGTTATGCGATGATAATCCGTGTTTTCCGAGCTGATTAGGACAAGGTGAGCACTATTAGTACTCTATGCATGAGACATGCAACTTGTAGGAAGTATTATGCATAGCACATATGAATTATTACTACCGTTGACAAAATTGTTTCTATGTTTTCAAAATAAAAGCTCTCGCACAAAAATAGTAATCCATGCTTCCCTCTGCGAAGGGCCATTCTTTTACTTTATGTTGAGTCAGTTTACCCACTTCTTTCTATCTTAGAAGCAAACACTTGTGTTAACTGTGTGCATTGATTCTTACATGTTTACTTATTGCACTTGTTATATTACTCTATGTTGACAAATATCCATGAGATATACATGTTACAAGTTGAAAGCAATTGCTGAAACATAATCATCCTTTGTGTTGCTTCAATGCATTCTACTTAGAATTTATTGCTTATGAGTTAGCTCTTATGCAACTCTTATTGATACTTGTTTGAAAGTACTATTCATGAAAAGTTTTGCTATATGATTCATTTGTTTATTCATTATCTTTGTTAGCAATCTTTTGTTCAGATCACTCCATTCATCTCATATGCTTTACAATAATGTTGATCAAGATTATGTTGGTAGCATGTCACTTCAGAAATTATTTGTGTTATCGTTTACCTACTCGAGGACGAGTAGGAACTAAGCTTGGGGATGCTTGATACGTCTCAAACGTATCTATAATTTCTTATGTTCCATGCTACTTTTATGACAATACTTGAATGTTTTATACATACTTTACAGCATTATTATACATTTTCCGGCACTAACCTATTAACAAGATGCCGAAGCGCTAGTTGCTGTTTTGCTGTTTTTGGTTTCAGAAATCCTAGTAAGGAAATATTCTCGGAATTGGACGAAATCAACGCCCAGGTCCTATTTTTCCACGAAGCTTCGAGAAGACCGGAGGATAACGGGGCCACGAGGCGGCACAACAGCGGCGCGGCCAGGCCCTGGACGCGCGGCCCCGTGGTCGGCCCCTCGCCGCCCCCGACCTACCCTTCCGCCTACAAATAGCCTTCGTCGCGAAACCCCCTGTACGGAGAGCCACGATACGGAAAACCTTCCAGAGACGCCGCCGCCGCCAATCCCATCTCGGGGATTCAGGAGATCGCCCCGGCACCCTGCCGGAGAGGGCAATCATCACCAGAGCGGCTCTACATCATCATGCCCGCCTCCGGACCGATGCGTGAGTAGTTCATCCTTGACTATGGGTCCATAGCGTAGCTAGATGGTTGTCTTCTCCGCATGAGCTATCATTGTTTAGATCTTGTGAGCTGCCTAACATGATCAAGATCATCTATTTGTAATGCTATATGTTGTGTTTGGCGGGATCCGATGAATATAGAATATTATGTTAAGTTGATTATCAATCTATCATATATGTGTTGTTTATGTTCTTGCATGCTCTCCGTTGCTAGTAGAGGCTCTGGCCAAGTTGATACTTGTAACTCCAAGATGGAGTAATTATGCTCGATAGTGGGTTCATGCCTCCATTGAATTTGGGATCGTGACAGTAGGTTCTAAGGTTGTGGATGTGCTGTTGCTACTAGGGATAAAACATTGAAGCTTTGTCTAAGGATATTTGTGTTGATTACATTACGCACCATACTTAATACAATTATCTGTTGTTTACAACTTAATACTGGAAAGGGGTTCGGATGATAACCTGAAGGTGGATTATTTAGGCATAGATGCATGCTGGATAGCGGTCTATGTACTTTGTCGTAATGCCCTGATTAAATCACATAGTAATCATCATTGATATGTATTGAATCTTTATTTGTCAATTGCCCTGTAATTTGTTCACCCAGCATGTTAGTTATCTTATTGGAGAGACACCACTAGTGAACTATGGACCCCGGTCCATTCTTTTACATCTGAATACATTCTACTGTTTTTACTGTTCTTTGCAAACAAACACCATCTTCCACTCGATACGTTTAATCCTTTGTTTTCAGCAAGCCGGTGAGATTGACAACCTCACTGTTACGTTGGGGCAAAGTACTTTGATTGTGTTGTGCAGGTTCCACGTTGGCGCCGGTTTCACGGTGTTGCGCCGCACTACACTCCTCCACCAACAACTTTCACGTGCTTCTTGGCTCCTACTGGTTCGATAACCTTGGTTTCTTTCTGAGGGAAAACTTGCTGCTGTGCGCATCACACCTTCCTCTTGGGGTTCCCAACGGACGTGTACATCTACGCGCATCACGGCCCCGATAGCATTTTTGGGGCCGGGAGCGAAAATGGGCTCGCACCGGCGAGCCGCAAACGGCGCCGGCCAATTTTGGAGCCCAATAGAATCGCCGACAACCTCGTGCCGGCCCCTTCGCCAAGGGCGCGAACCGGGCGCGCCGGCGCCTCGCGGGGCTAAAAATTTTGGGCGTGGGAGCCGCCTGTCAGCCACACAACGCAAAAGTCGACGCCAGCGGGAGTGGCGGAGCCGACGCGTCAGCAGCTCATTCAATTTTATCCTAACCGCCTCCTACCTCGCTACGGGAGTTAACTGGGGCGCAGCGGCGGTGCAGTTTCGCAGATGAACAACGAACCGTCCCGTCGCGCGCGCCTTGCTCTTCGTGCCGCCGTTAATGAGCGCCACCGCTCCCCCGCTCTCATGCCTCCCTCCGGCCTATAAAAAGGGCCGCCACTCATCGTCTTTCTCACACACAAACCCTAGCGCCTCTCTCCCCAACCCTAGCCGCCACCATCTGAAAAGACGACGCCATGTCTGGTCGAGGCCGAGGTTGCGGCCGTGGTCGTGGCCGTGGCCGCGGCAGAGGTGCACGCACGCCGTCGCCGTCTTCATCCTCGGAGATGGACGAGGAATGGCCCGTGCTGTTCGAGTTCGTCCTCGTCCTCAAGGGCGACCCACACGGCATCCAGAGGCTGCCGGACACCTTCGCCGACTACGTCATCGGCGACGAGCGCCCACGCACGCTGCATCTGCGCGAGGATTCGTGCGGCTACTATCGGTGGATCGTGGACGTGATCTACGACGCGCGCGGCAAGATGTACCTCCACATCGGGTCGGACAAGTTCGTGCGCCACCACAGCCTCCAAGCCGGCTTCGTGCTCGTTTCCTACTTTGGCGGCAGGGACATGAGCGTCAAGGTGTTCGACGAGACACGTTGCCGCCAGAACTACCACGTCGACAACGCCGAGGAGGACGACGACTGAGTGTTGTTTGTTCGCAGCGAATATCGGCACAGAGGTTTCTGTCTGTTCTCCCTTGCAAGAAGCAACAGGGGCACCCTCGCCAGCTGAATTTTCCAGTTTGGGTGAATGGGTATGCCCTCGAGTGTTTTTTCTTGGCAGTGAACACACGAAACCCGCGATGACCGGCCTAGTTAGGTTTATTTTTTTGCAATATTATATATTTGTGTCCACCACGGTTCCAACTATGTATTAGTTTGTGGAAAACCATGTTCCAAACTATATCTTCATGTAAACCACGTTCCCAATTATGTATTAGTTTGTGGAATAAATTATTTCTTATTGAATTTTCTATGCATTTACTAATTATTTTAATCCAAAAAATCTATCGGGGCCGCCGTTTTGGGGGCGCCGGTGTGGAAACGGCTTCCCCAAATAGAGGATGCAGTGTCGGCGTTCCTCAAACGGAGGTGCCGGCACCTCCTGTCGACGCCTATTTGGAGGCTACCGGTAAAGATGCTCTAAAGAGGGCGCTAATCGTACCTCGGAACCCCCACATATCTCTATCTCTACTACTTAAAAAGACTAAAGTGGTTCCTTATTCTGCCATCCATGCAATACGTTTCGTCGTCCTAGCTAACGCAATCAAACCCTTCGTCGTCAGCCGTTCCGCTTCGTCGTCCCACAAACCGTGACTCCCAAAAAAACGCTTCATCAAAACTATCCTTCGTCAACGCACCTGGACAACGCTTCATGACCACAGAGCGCCCACCGCCCCTCTCCCAGAGCTCGCCGGCCCAGATTGAGGCCTCTCCCCGGTCTGTGCGTCGTCGGAATCCCGCCGGCGTGCATGCTCTTCCGCTCCTCACTCTTTCTTCCATGCCGCCGCCGTCCGCCAATGACCTGTGCCGCCCCCGACCTCCAGATCCGTCGTCCTTGACCGAGCTTCTCCGCGGTCCCCGTTGCTGGCCTTTTCCCCGTACAGGACCAGATCCTCCCGACCTCGAGCTCCCCCGCCTCCTGCCAATCCCTTCTAGGTGCGGCTTTTGCAGGCTGCATCGCTGCTTGCCCAAAGGTTAGTTCTTCTCTGTTTTTTTTTTTTTGCTTTGTTCTTCCCTACTTTTCTTGCACAGTGAGGTTTCTTTTGTATATGGTGTTGTTTGCCTCAAATTATCCAAATTGAGATACATTGACTTTTTCTGTTCGTTCTTTTAACAGTATGGCATTTCGTCAGGTAGTACCGTAGTAGTTGCTGCTATGAACATGGCCAAAAGACATAAAATTGTTGCCATTATGGCATGTCTAGCGGTTTGTGATTTAATATGTTGCTCTCTTTCTTTCAGTTCTTCTTCCGGTTCTACATCCATCTATTGCTGGATGTTGCACAGCTTCAGAATTTTGTGCTCCTCACATGCTTGGTACAATGTCAACTCAAAAATTTCCACTGAGTAAAACTTGTAAGAAACCATTGATATAATTTTGTGTTCTCATTTCTTAAGTTGTCAACTCAAAAATATCCACTGAGATAGTTCCTAATTGCATATCTAGACTATGTGCTCACCATTTGCCACTTAACAAATAATAAATTTTGTTTTACAAAAATACAAACAGTGACATGATTGTTTTTTTTTTTGCATTTATAAGCATATGTTGGATTCATGCACTGTTGTGAGAGAAGATATGCAGGGAGAATGATAGTTGTGCCCAGCTCTGGAAAGATGTTCTTCACACTGATGGGTAAATACCTCTATCATAAACAACAACTATTATATTTTAGAAGATAATTCCATATCTGCGTGCTGCTTTTGTTCTATATCAACCTGCTTGACCGCTGTTTTTGCGTGTGTTTTACATTTATATGACGCCCTTATGCCTGCAGTAGCAGCTATTTCAAAATCAAAAGTAGTAATTGTTATGAGTTACTCAATGTGGTAAATATGGTTGGATTTGGCTTATCATCAACAATATCATGGACATAGTTTGCTCACTATAATCTGCATATGATCAATAATTGCAGATTTTCCATCCTTCATACTTGATATTTTTTAAAGAGGACAGTCTATTGACCATTGTGACATGGATTTTTTTAATAGATAATCATTGTTTTATCTGCTCTTGCTATATTATAGTCACCATCTTCGAGTTGCGAAGCCGTGGCTGTTAGCAAGAGTAGTTGCAGTGATGATTAAAGTTCATGTTCGATTTAGCAGTGAGGAATTTTGGGTAAATTTCCTTTGTAGATTTCACGACTGGAGGCTAGGGAGCACAAGAACCAGGTGCTATCAGCTGACGAAGGAGCTTTGGCGTGTTCGGCACCCGTGCGTGGTGGCACTCTGAGCTGCTTCTCCTTGGCCTGGAAGAAGGCTCTTCTCCTCTTCCACGGTTAGTCAGTATCAAATCCCCATGGCCATCTTGTTTCCACTACTGCATATGGGACATTTGACATGTTGTACTCCATTGACGAAAATAGACCAGGTGGTTTCAGTTCAAGTTATTGAGTTAGACAAGGTAGTTTTAGCCAAACTCAGAGATATCTATTCTTCGCCCAGCTCACACTTATTATCATCTGGTTTACACTTTACACCCATCTAAGATGTGGTGCTAATTGCTACATGTACTCAGGAAGTAGAATTAGTTCTTCCATTTTGATTTAGAGTAGGGTAGAGTGGATTTAGGTTTCCACTATTAATTTTTCTGCAATGTTCGATTTTTTGTGTATCTTGGGAACGTATTACTCTTTGTTTGTTGCATTGCAAACAATGGTTGTTGAACATGTTTGGCTATGTAGTTAGGAGGGAGAAATTAATTATTAAGCGATACTATGGCTGGTTGAGCTAGATCTATTGTCTGATGTTTGTTTCCTGTTGTTCTGTTGTTCTGTAACCAGTTAGGCCTGAAGTTAGTGAGTCTGGAAGTGCTTTAGCGGTTGATGCTCTCTCCGTGGTTAAACGTGTTCTACTAGCAAAGAAGTACGGTGCAAACATTATTGTAGCTGGTACGATCTCAGTTGTTCTGAAACACTGTTATTTCTTTGTTTAGCTCTTGAGCATATTCGTTTACATAGCTTAATTTTCTTTTACATCTACTCTCAATTTCAGTGATGATAAGCCAAAGGAATCATTCCCGGAGCATTATACTCAAATGTCAAGCATTAGATGGCACCTTTCTGAAGGTTAGAACCATTTCAATACAATGACTACTTAGTCAAGTGGGGTACAAATATGAATCAGTCCATGCAAGATCAAATTGGCTATAAGTTACAGGTGAGTGAGATAGAACTTTTGCTAGCTTGCCAAATGCACTTTCTGCTTATTCATGTGCGCTTCCTTTTAGAGCATCATGAGAATCATGTTCTGTTTTTCTTCATTTCTTGATTGCAATAGAGTTGTCTGGTATCCTCTCGTTCTCAGCGAGTAATTGTCCATCTCCTAAGAGCTGCCATATTTTTTTTTGCTCCTGATCCACCCATGTTGGAAGAGTACTGATATTAAGAAACTGAAGTCTACAATCTTACGAAGTTTTTTTTGGGAAGTATAGGAAAAACTTTAATCTATGAGATACTGGAGAAGCTAGCCACTAGCAGCATTATATGCTTTTCTAAGATAGCTCTCATTTATTTTCTAGATGCATGTTCTCAGATTATGTCTCTTTTTGTTTTGGTCCTTTCTCTTCACTTCTGTCAAAGTTAAATTAAGCAACTCATTCCATTTTAGCTGCCGCATCTTTGATGAAAAGTAGAAGCACTTTTAGCTTGTTTGTAATGTTTGCGTGTGTGCTCAAATTTTCTACCATTTGTGAGGTAGCCTGTAATTTCCATATACAACTACAAATTACAGATGAACTTTCGTTATATTCCCCAACTAAGGTTCCAGTTCATTGCACTGTTGACATACATTGTTAATATTAGTTTATACTTTTAATAGCTACCCTACTGTAGTCATTTATATTGTCTTGAAGATGAACCTTCTATTATCCAGAAATTTACACTGGCTGATAAAGAACCATTCACGCTTCAGTTTGAATTTTGCAACACTTTCAAATGAAAATTGATTATATGTACATGCTACATAATCTGGGAACCTTTTAACTGTTCAACTGATAGTTCATTAATCATCTTTCATCCTGAACAAATGCATTATTTCTGTATCATCAATATGGATCAACAACGGTAGATATATCATCAAGATACTAATTTCTTTAATTTGCTGTGAACTCTCATGATAGTTAAAGTCACAGACAGGAGGACTTCATTGGAGAGAAGAAAGTTTGGTGGGAAGGAGAATAGAGGAGTGAGATGTCATGGGAGCACCAATATAAAGCAGTGAGCTTCTCATTACCTTAGTTAGATGACTTGATTTATTATATAGCTACTTGAGGAAGAGTTTTCACTACTTCAAAAACGAACCGTGTATTATCCATGTGTTGGTATTATAGCTAGCAGCTGCAAGGTATTAAAGAGATTCTCTTGATAGCAACCATACCCAACCAATAATTTATTCAGTTGAGCATTTCTATTGGCTCCTATAGATGCACGAACAATTTGAAGAAGGATACTTTGAAAGGAACTATTGTATTCCGCGCTGTTATTTTGCTATAGATGTCAACGCACAGCTGACATGTCAAAATTTCGTATATTACTATTTTTTCTAGCTTCATTTAGTATTTCTATGTATAATTTGGCAATGTGTGGCGTTTTTTCTCTCGGCTGAAACTTCTGGATGTGTTCAAGTGCGCTGGCATCTTACCCTGATATGTATTGGTCATGCCAGAATGTTTATTTTGTATTTTCTGCATAAAGTATGTGTGACATATGCAGCTGTCTAGCATTTGGTGTATGAAAAAATATTGTTGGTGATTATAATATATATTTTTGGGTATTTGACAAAATAGATGTGATGTTTGACATACAAGAATTTGAAATTTAGGGTTGCAAATATGTGTGATGATATTTATATTAGTCAGCGTGCATTGCACGTGCAAGCTTACCATAAGTGTTATGATTTGCATTGCTTATCTTTTCAATGAAAGACCTGAAGGCCAACCTTCCTATATGCCACTAGGGAAAAAAGTAAATTTGAAGACAAATCGCTCTCTCAATTTTTACCAACATCCAAGCTAGACGAGCACTGATCGGAAGAAAATAAAACATGTTGCGTGGATGGATAAAGGAAAGAAAATTCTCTTACCAAATTTCTCCTCCAATGCCTCCCAACCCGACGACATCCCCTCCATCGCCTCCAGATGCGCTGGAAACAACACCACCACCTGTGCCCTCCCTCCGCGATCGCGTGCATTGGACCTCGCCGCCTCCCCCACTGCCCAATGCAAGGGCATCGAGTTCATTGCCTGGCATCGGTTGGGCGAACCTCGACGTGGTGCATCGGACTCTCGCCGCCCGAGGCATCATTTGACGCGTGTTGGCTGCACCCCGACATGCTGCAACCCGGCTGATTGCACGAGCAGGTGCAGGTGACCTGCCCGTATTCTCCATGGAAGTCTGTGCTTCGTCCTCAACCATCAGTCGCCATGCTCTGCGGTAGCTAGGGTCCATGGCAGCGCTGTGGATTTTGGGGATTGAAGGATCGCATGGGTTTGGGATTGACAAGCCGTTTAGCATGTGTGTGTGTGGCTCGCATGCAGGCTCGTACACGGAAGCTGCCGAGCTAGGTCGGCTTTCGACCTGGCTCGGTCGTTTCCCTTTTTTTCTATTATTACTTTTCTTTCCGGTGAGTTGTGCATTACATATGTGCATTATGTGCATTGATAAATAAAATTTGAGTACCCGTGGCAACGCACGGGCATTTATACTAGTAGAATAGAAAAAAGGAAAAACCCCTTCACCTCTGACCTCGTCGCACACAGAATATAGCGAACGGAAAAAAGAAAAGCGAAAATTCCGCCGCTCAGTTGATTGCGTACGCCATATGCTTGCTGTCATGGGCTAGGCAGCAATCCATCCATCAGCTACTCCGCCAACGATGAGCTCGTATTCATCGACTACAGCATCCAGCGTCGTCTAATCAATAGCAATTATGTTGGTAATTTGGACAAGACCTACCCTGTTTTCTGGACCTTTTGAGGTCACACCGCAAAGCTGATCCCCTGATCTTGGACGATGTACAAGATTAGGACCTCCCGTGCCTGGAATCCCTAAGAGCTCTAAGCTTCCAGGGTTCTCAGCGCCTGGGGTGGATTGGGGTGTCGCTATCATTGGGCCTACAGCGATCGGTTGACCGATGCTTCTCTCGAGCCTTTTTGTCGGTTCCTCTGTAGACACGTTGCTTTGCCTACCGACTCTGGCGCAACCGACTGCAGGAGAACCAACTAGATCGATCGCCATGACCCCATCTCAATCAAAAGCGAAAACACATCCCTCTTCCCGTCAGGCTGCCGTCGCTGGCTCCATCTCCTAATTAGATGCCCCCGCTCACCGCTCCTGCCCAACGCCTCTTGCAGGAGCAATGTGATCCGGCAATTGTGGTCGTGCGTTGAAGTGTTGAATTTGTCAAGGTCTTCGTCCTCCGTCAACAGCGTGGCTGCGTCTAAGCCGTCGCTGGCAGGCCTCCCTTGCGCCAAGGACGCCTCTGTGATGAGGTAGCGAAGGAGTTCGTCGACCCCTTATCCAACAGCATCGCAAGCGCCGACCACCACGCCCCGCCCAACCTCACCTACCGCCACCAGCCCAAGGTATGGCATGGATGTGGCATAATGGTATACGAGAGATGGGCCACAGATTTGAGAGTATGTTCCTTTTTCTTTACCTTGGATAAGCAGATTGGCTAGCTGCAGATGAAGGTATACAAGACTGGTTCAGAAGCTCAGTTGGATCATTGGATTGCAGGTTCTCTTTGCCCGTTTCTACATTCTTGTTTGTTCCTCATCTCATGCTATGTGAGCTTGTATTGGGATTTGTTTGATTGTCAAGGTATGGCATGATTGTTATCAATATTTTGCTTTGATGTCGTAGTAGAATATATAGGACAGTATGGCATTTGCGACCTTGTGTGTTACAAGCATACGTGCTTCACTGTTTGATATTTGAATCCTGGTTATACAATATATCTGGACTTCTGAACTTTCTCTCTTTCCAATTACATTGAGCCTAGTGAGACTTACATCCTTATGTGGTCGTTACGCACTTTCTTATTACATGTTTCTGGTTGTTAGATGGATTACTGAATATTTTTGGTGCCCCTTCTTTGTAGACTGCCTGGTGTTGGAAAGATCATCAAAGGGTCTGT
Source organism: Lolium multiflorum (assembly GCA_030979885.1). Lineage (NCBI taxonomy): Eukaryota > Viridiplantae > Streptophyta > Magnoliopsida > Poales > Poaceae > Lolium > Lolium multiflorum. The sequence continues at coordinate 46,717,426 of CM061750.1, read as the reverse complement.
TGGCATCCTCGAGGGTTCAACCACAGTTAGCATCTACTAAGTAAACGGCAGCTATAAGGTGACAATTATTGACCATCTCTGTTCTTGAATGCTGACCCTCAAGGGTCCGACCACATTTAGGGTCTTATTCAATGCATTTTTCTTTAGCTTTCACAGAAGTGCAGTATCTTCTTTTCCTTCTCTTTTTGTGCTAATATTTAGGATTATTTTGATCACATATTGGTTGGAGTCACATTTCATTTATAAAATAAAAGTAATAGTCCTGCTCCACTATGTAAGAAATCTACATCTCGTGGTAAGTTTTCTTTGTTTTACTGTTCTCAACTAAACAGTTTGTCATGTTCATCTTCTGTTATTCCAACTATGATTTGACCAAAGATTAATAGGATTAACATGCCCCATTGATGCACTGGATCCATGTTTGCGGACAGTAAGATACTTTGGAGCTGACTATAGGGCATCAGACCATCCAGACTTTGCGGGCATGTGCGACATGGCCTATTCTTGAGGCCACCAAATGCAAGCTTCCCGTGCGTGGAGCCTTCACGCAAAGCTGCATCTTGGATGACTTTCTTCGTTCATTAATGCATCGTGGAACTGCAATCTTGCCATGGCATGCCGGAGTGCAGATTCTGTCTTACATATAGCAAATCTGGAATTTGTTCCTTCACTAGTAGGAAAACCATTATAGGTGGAAACCACCTCTGTGGCGCACCAAACGGCCCATGCGCCACAAAAATATATCTGTGGCGCACCACAAAAATGCGCCATAAAAATGGATATTTCTGTGGCGCATGCAAGCATATGCGCCACAGAAGATGGAGATTCTGTGGCACACCGTGGGTAGCGCCACAGAAAGTTTGTGGGACCCACGCTGGGTCCACCGCTGCACATGGCCGAAGGATATACTGTGGCGCATGGTCCAGCGTGCGCCACAGAAAGCGCACGTTGATCCATGCGCCACAGAATTTCCTGCGGGGACCACCCCCGGCTCACGCCACCATGATTCTGTGGCGCATGAGCTCATATGCGCCACAGAAGTTCATGTTTCTGTGGCGCATATCAGCATATGCGCCACAGAAAGTGCATAGTAGATCTCACTTTTGGAGACAGCTTTCCCCCTCTTTTCTTCCACCCACCACCCTTTCCATTCTTGTCTCCTCCAACCAGCTCGTGTTGCTCCTCTCTCCCACTCCATTTTGGTCATACTTTTCTCCATTGTTGATAGCTCTAAGCCTATTTTGTGGGCATATTTGTGAGGGGAAGCCACTCCAACTTGTAGAGGGGTACTAAAAACCACAATTCTCTTTCCCTCCTCCTCCACTTTCCCTCTTGCATGGTCCATTGTTTTGTCTCCACCACCCCATCCTCTTGCTCCACCATGATCTTGGTAGATTTGTGAGAGGTTGAGTACTATTGGATGCATGTTTTGTGTGTATGGATGTTTTGTAGGTGAAGATTATTATCGCGCTCCCGGACGGTTTGCGGTGGCGAGACGATGATGTTTATATGTGTTGAGCTTTGTGTTGTGGTTGAATGTTTGCTTGCGAAGAAGCTTATTTGTGTTGTTGGTTTGTGCCGGCGTGTGGTGCATGGATGTTTGCCGAAATGTTGATTCATTTCCATTTCGGCAAATTCTTGCACTAGCCATATGTCCTACTTTTAGGATAGGTCATGTCGAAATTTTCCGGCGATCATGCATGCATGTGTGTTTGTGCATGGTGTGTGTGGTTCTAATTAACTCTCTTTTGCTCTATATATGTATGATGCAGTCAACCATGGTCGTCCATATGAGGGAAGGACAAGTGGTTAGATACAAGGTGAATGCGAAGGCCGACATGGTTAGGAACAACATGACCCTGATAAGATGTCCGTGTCGAAAATGCGGACTCCGGCAGTGGATCGACCCTGATTCTGGACAACTGGAGGAACACCTGCTCAGGCGCGGTTTCATGCTCGGCTTCAACGAGGAGCCGGCGGCAAATGTTGGTCATGAAGAAGAGGCCGACATCGGGCGAGAAGACGAAGAGTCTCCCGAACATGGTGTTCATCATGAGGAAGGAGAGGCCGATGAAGGAGATGATGATGCCGGAGGAGATGGTGGTGGAGATGCCGAGAGCAAGCAGACGCCGCTAACGTCGGCCCTGCGGGACCCTCATGTTCAAGAGCTTCTCCTGAAGGACACGGGCAACGCCAAACCTGAAGCCAAGCTGGCGCAAATGGAGGTAGACGGGATGACTCCATTGTATCCAGGGTGCCGGCCCGAGGATACACGCTTGAGTGTAACGCTCGAGTGTCTGGAGATGAAGGCGGAACACAAATGGACCGACAGCAGCTTCAGCGATAACATGAAATCCTGGCATGCTCGTCTTCCCAAGGACAACACATTGCCGACAAGTATCGACGAGGCCAAGAAAGTAGTTTGCCCACTCGACCTACCGCACGTAAAGTACCACGCATGCATCAATGATTGTGCACTTTTTCGGAATGAGTACAAGGATAGAACCACATGTCCGGTGTGCGGCCAAGGACGGTACAAGAGAGGGAACAAGAAAGTTCCTCTGAAAGTTGTCTGGTACTTTCCTATCACTCCCCGTCTGCAGCGGTATTTCGTAGATCCTAAGGAAGCAAAGCTCATGCAATGGCACGCGGAAAGGGAGAAGCCCGCAGATGATCCGGAGAAGGGCAAGATCCTGACACACCCTGCAGACGCTAGCCAGTGGAATGCGTTGGACATTGAGTTCGCAGATGAGTTCGGGAGCGAACCGAGGAACATTCGTCTGGGCATGAGCACCGACGGACTCAATCCCTTTGGAAACCAGAGTAGCACGCATAGCACCTGGCCCGTGTTTGTATGGCCATACAACCTCCCCCCTGGCTGTGCACAAAGCAGCGGTACGTACACATGAGTATTCTTATTCAGGGGCCAAAACAACCGGGCGTGGACATGCATCTGTATCTCGGTCTGTTGAAAGAGGAGTTAGCCACGCTGTGGCAGACGCCGGCCCGTACTTGGGACGCGTACAAAAGAGATTATTTCCCTCTCAGAGCCGCATTGCTAACGACAGTGCAGGACTATCCTGGTTACGCATATGTATCGTGCCAGGTGAACCACGGATTCAAGGCATGTGTCAAGTGCATGGATAAGACCCCGCATCTGCAGCTGCCGAAGGCTCCCGGGTCTTGTAAAACTGTGTTCCAAGGGACTCGAATGTGGCTTCGCTTCGATCACCCGTGGAGAAAACGCAAGGATCTGTTCAACGGCGAAGAGGAGCTCGGAAGAGCCCCACGACCGAGGAGCGGCGAAGAAATATCCGAGCTTTTGGAAAATTGGGAAGAGTGCCCCGCGCCGGGAAAGAAGCGACCGCGGGAATCGCCGCTGCTGGGAGTATGGAAAGCGAGGTCTGTTTTCTGGGACCTGCCGTACTGGAAGGTCCTCCACACGCCCCATAGCCTCGATGTCATGCACATCACGAAAAACGTTACCGAGAGCCTACTTGGCACTCTGATGAACATGCCGGAGAGGACCAAGGATGGCCCGAAAGCAAGAACCGACCTGAAATTGCTTGGCCTCAAGAAAGAACTTCAGTACCCCACCGATAGTGATGATGATGATGATGAACAGACGGAAACGACTCAGGGTCACCACAAAAGGGCTAAGAAGAATGAGGTGGTGGTGCTTAAACCTGCCTGCTTCACTCTGAGCGAGGAGGAGCTCGAGAGGTTTTTCGAGTGCCTCCTAGGAGTAAAAGTTCCTCACGGTTACTCGGGGAAGATAAGCAGATATCTGGACGTAGCGAAGAAGAGGTTTAGCGGGATGAAGTCTCACGACTGTCACGTGCTGATGACACAGATACTTCCCGTTGCGATGCGAGGGATAATGGACGACCACGTCCGCGAGACGCTGTTTGGCCTCTGCAACTTCTTCGACGTCATCTCTAGGAAGTCCATCGGCGTTAAGCAGCTCAACAGGCTACAAGAAGAGATCGTCGAGATACTATGCGAGCTCGAGATTTACTTCCCGCCAGCGTTCTTCGACATCATGGTGCATCTGCTTGTCCATGTAGTGGATGACATCATCCACCTCGGGCCGACATTCCTGCACAACATGATGCCATTCGAAAGGTTGAACGGTGTCATCAAAGGATTCGTTCGCAACAGGGCCCGTCCAGATGGAAGCATAGCCAAGGGCTTTCTCACCTACGAGTGCATCTCCTTCTGCCAGAACTACCTAAGCACCGAGAACGAGGATGTCGGTCTGCCCACCAGGAAGCACGTCGGCAGGCTAGCAGGGTTTGGTCACCGCGAGGGCTACCGCGCAATGCATGTCGGCATCGCTGGTCGACACGCCGACTTTGACAGGGCACACCGAGTCGCGCTACAACACATAGAATTGGTCAGCCCTTGGGTGGATAAGCACAAAAGCTTAATCGAGCAGAAGTTCATCGACCTAGGACGGCCGAGGAAAACAGGGGACGTTACGAAAGAGCACAACTCCACCTTCACGGGGTGGTTCAAGAAAAGGCTACTGGAAAGTCCCGCACCGATGCCTTCTACTGAAGAGCAGAAACTCATATTCTCCCTGTCACAGGGACCCGGGCACAACGTAAGGACCTATCAGTCGTACGACATCAACGGTATAGATTCTACACCGAGGAAAAGGACAAGAATAGCGAATATCAAAACTCAGGAGTAACTATGCTATCCTACACCGATGACAAGACTGATGTCAAGGAAAGATTCTACGGAAGGATCGAGGAGATTTGGGAACTCGACTACGTTGGAGTGACGATGCCGATGTTCCGTGTGAGATGGGCCAAGAGCGTCGAAAAAGATGGACTATATTTCACCACCATGGTTATACCCGATGCCAAATCGAAGACCCCCTCCGCGAAAAATGAGCCGTGGGTGCTCGCTAGCCAAGTTGACCAATGCTTCTTCATTACCGACCCGTCAAAGCCCAGCCGTGTGGTCGTGAGGAGGGGCAAGAGGAGCATCATCGGAATGGAAGGAGAAGCCGACAAGCAAGACATCGACAAGAACGGCGATCCGAAGATCGAAGAGGAATTTGACAAGTACTTCGACAAGCCTACTACTTATTCGAAAGTAAGAAGGAAGACCACCCTACCGGCTAAAGGTTGCCCGTACACAAGAAGAAATCTCAAGGTGGCCGGGCTAAAGTATTCAACAACCGCGATGAAGAAGGGCAAGAACATTGTCAAGAAACGCTAGCTAGCCACCGATCGGAACCGAGAAGTTCATTGTGGCTTTTTTTGTGTACTATGTACTTTGGCAAAAACACAAGTGTGTATATGTGTGTGTATGACACAAGCATCCATATATGTACTTTTTTGAATTATCTATATAAATTAACTTGCATAATTGAACCTTCATTTATTTCTTGGAATAATACACTAGGAATGTATTAAAGGAAATACTTTTAAAAATTCATAAAACACTAGCTAATATATGATGCAGGAATTTAAAAGTATGCCTAAGTGTGGAAATTCTGTGGCGCACCAAACCCAACATGCGCCACAGAATCTTGAAATTCTGTGGCGCATGTTGGGTTTGGTGCGCCACAGAATTTCCACACTTAGGCATATTCCCACAGCGGTTACGCCCCCTTTCTTCTTCCCCAAATTTCTTCTTCGCATCCCAACACACTAAGCGCCGCCGCCGCTTCTGTGCTCGCCTCGCCGCTCGCCGCTCTGTGCTCGCCTCGCCGCCGCCCAAGACCCGGAGGAGCGCCGCCCAGGACACGGAGGAGCGCCGCCCAGGAGGCGCCGCCCGCCGCCCAGACCGGACCAGGAGGAGCGCGCCCAGACCAAGACCAGACCAGGACCAGCTCCGTCCTACACCCTCCTTCTCCGCCTTGCCGAACCTCGCCGACCAGGTACCTTCTTCGCCCCCTCGCCGACCTCCTCCCTTCTCCGCCCCTCCCTTCTCCGCCCCCTCCCCGCCGTCGGCCATCCCTGGAATTCTAGGGTTAGCACCAATTCAAGTGCCTGCTTGCTTGTTTTGGGGATAGATGCCTAATCCATGAATTAAACAGACAATATGGAGATTGTGTGTCAAGAATCAACACAATTTTGCTCGTATCTAGGGTTTGAGTGTATTTTTGCTCTGATCTACTGAATCAGCACAATTTTGCTTGTTGCTTGTTTTCACATATGGAGATTGTGTGTCTTCACATTTAAACAGACAATAACACATACACATCCATGAATTTCTTGCTGTGTATTTAAATTTTTGCATACTTCTTAGACATGAACTAATTAACAAAGGGCCATTAAAATATAGGTGGTAATGTCTAATGCATATATTACAAAATGAAGTCAGAAGTAAGCTAAATTCAGACAATAAGAAATACACATCCGATATGCTACAGTTCTGAAGCTGTTCATTATGCTATGTGAATTGAGCAACTTAAGGATGTGTGCTGAGATGATATTTAAAAATAATTCTTTCAAGCATGAAAATTGCTACTGTGTTAAAATTCCCACTGGTTATAAAATGAGCAAGGTGGCTAGAAAGCAAGCAAACAATTTTATCATTAATTGTTTGCATAGGTTAATTGCCCACTGGTTATAAAATGAGCTTGCTTGCAAGCAAGCAGTAGTAAATTGATGTAGTAAGCAAGCAGTAGTAAACAATTTTATCATTTTGGATATGCTACAGTATTTCTGATATGCTACAGTAGACACATTCTGATATGCTACAGTAGACACAATATGTTGGTTTATCAATTTTATTCATTTATCTGTTGGTAATGTGATGCATTTGTCTCTCCAATTGGCTAGCTGTAGTCTCTGTAGAGCATCAGCCCCAGCCCTGTCCTGCTCCTAAAAATAAAGTCACTTTGGCACTATTTAATTAAAAATACTAAGCTGTGCAACTTAAACATCTCCAAAACTGCAAAGATGCAAGTCTGGTTGGCAGTAGCATTTTTAATTCATCATGTTTACCAATAATTATTGGCAGTAGCTATTTGAGTTCATTACCTTTGGCCACTTGATTTCAGAAGTAGTAGCATTTTTCTCTCTGCCATGTTTAGTAGGTTTATGCTGATGCACTTGATTCCTCTGGTTTTAGTATTGCTGCTATATAAGTGTATGTTGTTATATATTGTTGCTGATGTTGTTGTATAAGTCACTAGCTATTGTTGTTGTTGTATAAGTCACTAGCATTATATTCAGCATTGAACTTGTAAGTACTTGTGCTACAGAAATAGGGTTCATCACTCAGCACTAGTGCTGTTCTTGTAGATAAACTAAATTGATGTAGAATTTATCCATAGTGCCTCCTTTTGAAGTTACATAGAGGGGTTGGGGCTAGAGTGTGGGTAATTGATTGGCTGGTTGGATACTTAGCAGAAATTTCCTAGGGGAGCAAGAATTGGTGGTATTTTTAAGTTAATGTCACTTCATTTCTATACTGATAGTGGCAGTAGCTAGGTTAGTTTATTGCAAGTAAATTATACTTGTATACTGGCTATATATACTTGTATACTGGTATTCATTTATCAATTTCATTTATTTGAAATGTTCAATTATATTCATTTATCAATTTTACATGTATACTGGAGCATGAATCTGTTGGTATGAGCTTGCTTGTTGGTATACTGGTGATGTTTTTTGTACAGGCTATACTGGACCAAATGTACATGCTATACTGGACCACTTGCATATGATGTTTTTTGTATGGTATTGCAAGTGTATGGTGCTGGTGGTGGTACTGGTGCAGTTATTTGTATGGTTCTGGAGCAATACCACTTGCATATGATGTTTTTTGTATGGTATTGCAAGTGTATGGTGTTGCTGGTGGTACTGGTGATGTTTTTATTATGTGAATTGTTGCAGGGACTTCAAATGAGCTGCCCATTTCTCCCGAAACGTTGATTCACTTCCGTTTCGGTTGAGAAATGGGGCTCCTATGTCCAAAAATTAGCAAAGGTCATGCCGAATTTTCCGGCCGACAATTGTACTAATAGATTTCATCCTCTTCTTTATAGAAATTGCAAATATGTCGGCCGACGACAACGTGGCCGGCACTTCTAAGGCCGCCATGACCCTCGAAGAGGAAGCCAGAGCGGCGAACGTCGAGTTCTGGGAATTCGGCCCCTCCCAGCGACAAGAGGAGGAGGAGGTGGACTTGGCGGCGGAGGAAGTCGGAGCTGACCGTCAGATGACTGAAGCCGGGGAGGAGGAGGAGTATGAACCCACCACCGACGGCGGCGACCACACGGGGGGTGACGGCGTCGGGGAGGCTGACGGCAGCGGCAACCCGGCTGCTAAGAAGAAGAAGAAGCCGCGGAAGGATCGGAAGCCGACGGTGCTCGCCAACACCACCAGCGAGATCACATTGGTCTCCGAAAGTGGGCAACCACAGGAGCCTTTGGATGTTGCCGCTGGGTACGGCATGCAACTCGGGTGCATTGTCCGGGAAAGCATGTCGATCAACACGGTGAATCTCCGAGGTGAAGGCAATGAGCATTTGGTCGAGCTCTGCCTTCGGAAGCTTCACCGACGGTACACGTTCCCGGCGCCATACAATAACTTGGAAAGATCCAACCCGGTGAATAAATTGGCCATCACGAAGATGAGCAACGCCCTGAGCAGCTGGAAAAGCCGGGTGAAGGCCAAGATCGACAAAGGTGAAAGCTTTGAGAGTATTAAGAAGGGTGAGCCGATGCTCGATGAAGCAGAGTTCCAGATATTCAAGGAGCGGCTGGATAGCGAGGATGCGAAAGCATGGACGGAGTGGGGTAGACAAATGCATGAGCTCAACTTAGGAGCACATCACCTTGGAAGCGGCGGTTATAGAGGAAAGATTCCCATTTGGGAAAAGGAGGACGAAGAACTTGCACGTGCTGGGAAACCGAACCCATGGTTGAAAATGACGGACCTGCAGGTGAGGTACTTTGTCCGGGCCCGCTACACTCTGGACAGGAATACAATGGAATTCGTTACCGAGCATGACGACGTGAGGAAGTTCGAGGAAAAGCTGGTAAGGGAATTTACTCGCGCGGTCCATTGCTGCACATATTACATATATGACGTGAATGCAATGCCCTAAATGTGTTCACCCTATCCTTGTCTGCAGAACGAGCAGTTGGCGGCGGCCGATCTCCCCGAGGCCGAATCGTCGTCCCAGGGCTCGACGGAGCCGTGGGACACGCCTTTCAACAGGGCGTTGAATATCCTCAAGGAGAGGCCAGTATCCAAGCCGCCGACGTCGGCTGGACGTGTCTGCGGCTTTGGTACAAGCATGAAGTTTCGCGAGTACTACAAAGAGGAAAGCAGCAAGAAGAGAAGGAGGAGCGCGATGTCATCAGAGGATAAAGCCGAGGTGGAAGAGCTGAGGAAGAAGGTCTCCATGCTCGAGGAAAAACAGGCAAACTCGATGGACAAAGAAGAGGTGGACAAGCTTTTCGAGAAGAAGCTCCGCGATTTCCTGCCCCCTCAGGTCATCGAGGGGATAGCTGCGTGGAATGCGGCCGGTCAGGTGGGGCCGATAAAAGTGCCTAGCGCCGGGGCCAGCAACTCGATCTTCAACGCGTCGCCATCTCCGGATCTGGTTACCCCGCCGCCCACCATCGCCGCGGGGCAGCCGATGGAGTTGGATGAACCGGTGCCCCCCGCTGATCCTGCCGAGGCTACCAAGGCGCAGCCGGCGGCGGTGGTGCTTCATAATGCACCCGAGCCGCAGAAGATTGATAGGCCGGCCGCCACTGTCTCCACATTAGCACAGCTCAACGCCATCACCAAGGTACTTAACTAATTAGTTATTCCATGCCATCTCCTTCATGCGTTTTGATACCCGGCTATCTAATTAATGATGCCCAACATTACTCAGGACACTCCTTGCGTGCTCCTTCACTGCGCGCCCGGCGGCGAGTTGAAGGATGTTGCCACGGGAATGATCATACAACCGAAGAGCACCACGTTGCACACCGTGGCTATGGACGCCAACGTCCTGAAGGTCACTTTGGGTCGGGTGTTGCCGGGGTGCGAAGACATGGACCCCCCAATACAGCCCGAGGGAGCCGACGAGCACCTGACGCTTGAGAACTGCCATGGCTATACCATGGTATGGCCAAAGACCCAGATCCGTCTTGGGGGTCGCTCCACCGGCGCCTCCTCGATCATCCGGCAGCCGATCGTCCGGCCGCCTGCTCGGAGGGCAGCTCCTCCCGTCGTCACCGCCACAACAAGCCGCCACAAGAAACTGCTGGGAGAGTCTCTGCCTCAACCGCCACCGGCGGAGCCTAAAGGCAAGGCCGCTGCACCGCTATCGCCCATCCCATCACCCAACGAAGATGACATCGATGATGATGGGCCGGTAGACGTCGATGCCTACCTCAACACCGGCGCCGACATAGATGATTTGTACATGGCGGGCGCGGATGAAGAAGCATACCGCGCTCGCGACGAACCAGCTGGCCCACCCAAGGCAACCAAACAGCGCCTGGTGTTCCGCGGCTTCTCTGAAGAGACGCCTCCGGCAGCCGATACACAAGAGCCAACCGCCGCAAACATCTTCAGCCCCAATACGCTGATCAAGAAGGTCAACGAGCAGTTTGAAGCGTCGGGGGCCGTTGCTCCGAAGAAGCCCCGTAAAAGACCTAGTAAGAACAAGGAGAAGTCTGCGAGCCAGCCACCTCCGACGATCCGTCATCGGGACTCCATGGTACCTCCCAGCAAGGATGGCTTGACCAGAATGCATGAAGCTGGCAAACCAATATATACCATGCTATAATTGTATTAACCGAAACATTGATACATGTGTGATATGTAAACAACAAAGAGTCCCTAGTAAGCCTCTTAACTAGCTTGTTGATTAATGGATGATTAGTTTCATAATCATGAACATTGGATGTTATTAATAACAAGGTTATATCATTGTATGAATGATGTAATGGACACACCCAATTAAGCGTAGCATAAGATCACGTCATTAAGTTATTTGCTATAAGCTTTCAATACATAGTTACCTAGTCCTTATGACCATGAGATCATGTAAATCACTTATACCGAAAGGTACTTTGATTACATCAAACGCCACTGCGTAAATGGGTGGTTATAAAGGTGGGATTAAGTATCCGGAAAGTATGAGTTGAGGCATATGGATCAACGGATCCATATGACTACTCTGGGCCCTCTCGGTGGAATGTCGTCTAATGTCTTGCAAGCATATGAATAAGTTCATAAGAGACCACATACCACGGTACGAGTAAAGAGTACTTGTCGGAGACGAGGTTGAACAAGGTATAGTGTGATACCGATGATCAAACCTCGGACAAGTAAAATATCGCGTGACAAAGGGAATTGGTATCGTATGTGAATGGTTCATTCGATCACTAAAGTCATCGTTGAATATGTGGGAGCCATTATGGATCTCCAGATCCCGCTATTGGTTATTGGTCGGAGTGAGTACTCAACCATGTCCGCATAGTTCGCGAACCGTAGGGTGACACACTTAAAGTTGGATGTTGAAATGGTAGAACTTGAATATGGAATGGAGTTCGAATATTTGTTCGGAGTCCCGGATGTGATCCCGGACATCACGAGGAGTTCCGGAATGGTCCGGAGAATAAGATTCATATATAGGATGTCATTTTATGTGAATAAAATGATGCGGAAGGTTCTATGGAAGTTTCTAGAAGGTTCTAGAAAAGTCCGGAAGAAACCACCAAGGAAGGTGGAGTCCACAAGGGACTCCACCTCCATGGCCGGCCAGCCCTAGTGGGGGTGGAGTCCCAAGTGGACTCCACCATAGGGGGCCGGCCACCCCCACATGGGAGGTGGGAATCCCACCTTTGGGTGGGAGTCCTAGTTGGGCTAGGTTTATGGAAGGTTTTGGTTTCGGGTCTTATTCGAAGACTTGGACACCAACACTTGGGATCCACCTATATATAGAGGGCCAAGGGGAGGGGGCCGGCCACACCAAAGCCACAAGCTTGGCCGCCCCCCATAGTGGCCGGCCACCCTCTCCCCAAACCCTAGCGCCCGCTCCTCCACCATATCCCGCACGCTTAGCGAAGCTCCGCCGGATTTCTCCACCGCCACCGACACCACGCCGTCGTGCTGTCGGATTCAAGAGGAGCTACTACTTCCGCTGCCCGCTGGAACGGGAGGTGGACGTCGTCTTCATCAACAACCGAACGTGTGACCGAGTACGGAGGTGCTGCCCGTTCGTGGCGCCGGAACCGATCGTGATCAAGATCTTCTACGCGCTTTTGCAAGCGGCAAGTGAACGTCTACCGCAGCAACAAGAGCCTCCTCTTGTAGGCTTTGGAATCTCTTCAAGGGTGAGTCTCGACAATCCCCTCGTTGCTACCGTCTTCTAGATTGCATCTTGGCTTGGATTGCGTGTTCGCCGTAGGAAAATTTTTGTTTTCTATGCTACGTTATCCTACAGTGGTATCAGAGCCGTGTCTATGCATAGATGGTTGCACGAGTAGAACACAATGGTTTGTGGGCGTTGATGCTCTTGTTATCTTTAGTTGAGTACTTTGCATCTTTGTGGCATAGTGGGATGAAGCGGCTCGGGCTAACTTTACATGACCGCGTTCATGAGATTTGCTCCACGCTTGACATGCAACTTGTATTGCATAAGTGGCTTTGCGGGTGTCTGTCTCTCCTACTATAGTGAAGATTCAATTTACTCTTCTATTGACAACACTAGTATCACCGTTGTGGTTCATGTTCGTAGGTAGATTGGATCTTGCTCGAAAACCCTAAACCACGTAAAATATGCAAACCAAATTAGAGAACGTCTAACTTGTTTTTGCAGGGTTTGGTGATGTGATATGGCCATAATGTGATGATGAATATGTATGAGATGATCATTATTGTATTGTGGCAACCGGCAGGAGCCTTATGGTTGTCTTTAAATTTCATGTTGAGTAGTATTTCAAAGTAGTTGTAATAGTTACTACATGGAGGACGATCATGAAGACGGCGCCATTGACCTTGGTGCTTCGCCGACGATGATGGAGATCATGCCCGTTGATGATGGAGATCATGTCCGTGCTTTGGAGATGAAGATCAAAGGCGCAAAGACAAAAGGGCCATATCATATCACATATGAACTGCATGTGATGTTAATCCTTTTATGCATCTTATTTTGCTTAGATCGCGACGGTAGCATTATAAGATGATCCCTCTCACTAAAATCTCAAGATAATAAAGTGTTCATCCTTAGTAGCACCGTTATCAAGTCTTATCGTTTCGAAGCATCTCGTGATGATCGGGTGTGATAGATTCGATAAGTACATATGACGGGTGCAAGACAGTTTGCACATGCGGATACTAAGGTGGCCTTGACGAGCCTAGCATGTAAAGACATGGTCTCGGAACACGTGATACCGAAAGGTAGAGCATGAATCATATGATTGATATGATGAACACTTTGAGTGTTCGCCATTGAAATTACATCTTGTCTCGTGATGATCGGGCATAGGTGTGATGGATTTGGTTCGTGTGATCACTAAGACAATGCGAGGGATATTGTTTTGAGTGGGAGTTCACCTAGATTTTTAATTATGTAGAATTAAAATTTGAACTCAATTTGTCATAAACTTAGTCTAAACTATTGCAAATATGTTGTAGATATGGCGTCCTCAATCAATTTTAACCAGTTCCTAGAGAAAGAAAAGCTTAAGAGCAACGGTAGCAACTTCACCGACTGGTTCCGTCATGTGAGGATCTTCCTCAATGGCGGAAATCTGCAATATGTGCTTGATGCACCGCTAGGTGACCCTCCTGCAGAAACTGAAACCGATGAAGTAAAGAATGTTTACATGACTCGGAAAACTCGGTACTCTCAAGTTCAGTGTGCCATCTTATGCAGTCTGGAATCCGATCTTCAAAAACGTTTTGAGCACCACGATCCTCATGAGTTGATAAAAGAGTTGAAGACTATTTTTGAGACTCATGCGGCCGTGGAATGCTATGAAGCATCGAAACACTTTTTCAGCTGTATGATGGAAGAAGGCAGCTCCATCAGTGAGCACATGCTCGTTATGACCGGGCATGCGAAGAAACTCAGTGACTTGGGAATAGTGATTCCTAACAGACTGGGGATTAATCGTGTCCTTCAATCACTGCCACCAAGTTATAAGAACTTTGTGATGAACTACAATATGCAGAACATGAACAAGGAGTTTCCTGAACTCTTTGGCATGCTAAAAGCTGCTGAGATTGAGATCAAGAAAGAGCACCAAGTGTTGATGGTCAACAAGACCACCAGCTTCAAGAAACAGGGCAAGTCTAAAGGCAAGAACAAGAAGAGTGGCAAGAAAGCTGCCACGCCTCCTGTGAAACCTAAGTCTGGCCCTAAGCCTGATGCTGAGTGCTATTACTGCAAGGAGAAGGGACACTGGAAGCGTAATTGCTCCAAGTATTTGGCGGATCTGAAGAGCGGCCTTATCAAGAAAAAGAAAGAAGGTATATCTGATATACATGTTATAGATGTTTATCTCACTAGTTCTCGTTCTAGTACCTGGGTATTTGATACTGGTTCGGTTGCTCATATTTGTAACTCGAAACAGGAACTAAAGAATAAACGACAACTACTGAAAGATGAAGTGACGATGCGCGTTGGAAACGGATCCAAGGTCAATGTGATCGCAGTCGGGACACTTCCTCTACATCTACCTTCGGGATTAGTTTTAAGCCTAAATAATTGTTATTATGTACCCGCGTTGAGCATGAACATTATATCAGGATCTTGTTTAATGCAAGACGGTTATTCATTCAAGTCTGAGAATAATGGTTGTTCTATCTTTATGAATAATATCTTTTATGGTCGAGCACCTGAAAAGAATGGCTTATTTCTATTAGATCTCGATAGTAGTGATACACATATACATAACATTGATGCTAAGCGAATTAAATTGAATGATAATTCTACTTATATGTGGCACTGTCGTCTTGGTCATATTGGAGTGAAACGCATGAAGAAACTCCATACTGATGGATTACTTGAATCACTTGACTTTGAGTCACTTGATAGATGCGAAGCATGTCTGATGGGAAAAATGACTAAGACTCCATTCTCGGGTATGATGGAGCGAGCTACTGACTTATTGGAAATCATACATACCGATGTGTGCGGACCAATGAGTGTAGCATCGCGCGGTGGTTATCGTTATGTTCTAACCTTCACAGATGATTTGAGTAGATATGGGTATATCTATTTAATGAAACATAAATCCGAAACTTTCGAGAAGTTTAAGGAATTCCAAAGTGAAGTAGAAAATCAACGTAACAAGAAGATTAAATTTCTACGATCTGATCGCGGAGGTGAATATCTGAGTTATGAGTTTGGCATGCATTTAAAGAAATGCGGAATACTTTCACAATTGACACCGCCGGGAACACCACAACGAAACGGTGTGTCCGAACGTCGTAATCGAACTCTCTTAGATATGGTTCGTTCTATGATGTCTCTTACTGATTTGCCGTTATCATTTTGGAGTTATGCATTAGAGACAGCCGCATTCACTTTAAATAGAGCACCATCAAAATCCGTTGAAACGACGCCGTATGAATTATGGTTTAATAAGAAACCTAAGCTGTCGTTCCTAAAAGTTTGGGGTTGCGAAGCCTATGTAAAAAAGTTACAACCGGACAAGCTAGAACCCAAAGCGGAGAAATGCGTCTTCATAGGATACCCTAAGGAAACTATAGGGTACACTTTCTATCACAGATCCGAAGGCAAGATTTTTGTTGCTAAGAACGGAACCTTTCTTGAGAAAGAATTTCTCACTAAAGAAGTGACTGGAAGAAAAGTAGAACTCGATGAGATTGAAGAATCTCTACTCGTTGATCAGAGTAGCGCAGTACCGGAAAATGTTCCTGTACCACCTACACCGACAACAGAGGAAGCTAATGATAATGATCATGAAACTTCATATGAGACAGCTACTGAACCTCGCAGATCGACAAGGGATCGTGCCACTCCAGATTGGTATGATCCTTGTCTAAATGTCATGATTGTGGATAACAATGATGAGGACCCTGCGACGTATGAAGAAGCGATGATGAGCCCAGATTCCAACAAATGGCAAGAAGCCATGAAATCCGAAATGGGATCCATGTATGATAACAAAGTATGGACTTTGGTAGACTTACCTGATAGCCGCAAGGCTGTCGAGAATAAATGGATCTTCAAAAGAAAAACAGATGCTGATGGTAATATTACTGTCTATAAAGCTCGACTTGTCGCAAAGGGTTTCCGACAAATTCAAGGTGTTGACTACGATGAGACTTTCTCACCTGTAGCGAAGCTAAAATCTGTGAGGATTTTGTTAGCAATAGCTGCATTTTTCGATTATGAGATTTGGCAGATGGATGTCAAAACGGCATTCCTTAATGGAGACATTGAGGAAGAGTTGTATATGGTACAACCCAAAGGTTTTGTCGATCCTAAAAATGCTGACAAAGTATGCAAACTTCAGCGTTCAATCTATGGACTGAAGCAAGCATCGAGAAGTTGGAACCGACGTTTTGATAAGGTGATCAAAGACTTCGGGTTTATACAGTGTCATGGAGAGGCCTGTATTTACAAGAAAGTGAGTGGGAGCTCTGTAGCATTCCTGATATTATATGTAGATGACATATTATTGATTGGGAATGATATAGAACTATTAAGCAGTGTAAAGGGTTATTTGAATAATAGTTTTTCAATGAAAGACCTTGGTGAAGCATCATACATATTAGGCATCAAGATTTATAGAGATAGATCAAGACGTCTAATAGGGCTATCACAGAGTACATACCTGGACAAGATTCTAAAGAAGTTTAGAATGGACGAAAGTAAGAAAGGATTCTTACCTATGTTACCAGGCAAGGTCTTGAGTAAGACTCAAGGACCGGCTACGGCAGAAGAAAGAGAAAGGATGAGTCAGATCCCCTATGCCTCGGCAGTAGGCTCTATCATGTATGCCATGCTATGTA
This sequence comes from Lolium multiflorum, assembly GCA_030979885.1. Lineage (NCBI taxonomy): Eukaryota > Viridiplantae > Streptophyta > Magnoliopsida > Poales > Poaceae > Lolium > Lolium multiflorum. The sequence continues at coordinate 46,700,459 of CM061750.1, read as the reverse complement.
CAAGACCGGATATAGCACATGCTGTTAGTTTGACTAGCAGATATCAAAGTGATCCAGGAATGGAACACTGGACAGCGGTCAAGAATATCCTGAAGTACTTGAAAAGAACTAAGGATATGTTTCTTTGTTATGGAGGTGACCAAGAGCTCGTTGTAACAAGTTACACCGATGCAAGTTGGAACACTGATCCTGATGACTCTAAGTCACAATCTGGGTACGTGTTTATATTGAATGGTGCTGCAGTAAGCTGGGCAAGCTCGAAGCAGTGCACGGTGGCGAAATCCTCAACAGAATCGGAGTACATAGCGGCTTCAGAGGCTTCATCAGAAGCGGTATGGATGAAGAGGTTCATTGTAGAGCTCGGTGTGGTTCCTAGTGCATTGGACCCATTTGTCATCTACTGTGATAATATGGGTGCCATCGCCAATGCACAAGAGCCAAGGTCACACAAGAGGCTGAAGCATATCAAGCTGCGTTACCACTCGATTCGCGAATACATCGAAGATGGAGAAGTAAAGATTTGCAAAGTACACACTGATCTGAATGTAGCAGATCCGTTGACTAAAGCTCTCCCTAGGGCAAAGCATGACCAACACCAGAATGCCATGGGTGTTAGGTATATTACAATGTAATCTAGATTATTGACTCTAGTGCAAGTGGGAGACTGTTGGAGATATGCCCAAGAGGCAATAATAAAAGTGGTTATTATATATCTTTATGTTTATGATAAAAGTTTATATACCATGCTATAATTGTATTAACTGAAACATTGATACATGTGTGATATGTAAACAACAAAGAGTCCCTAGTAAGCCTCTTAACTAGCTTGTTGATTAATGGATGATTAGTTTCATAATCATGAACATTGGATGTTATTAATAACAAGGTTATATCATTGTATGAATGATGTAATGGACACACCCAATTAAGCGTAGCATAAGATCACGTCATTAAGTTATTTGCTATAAGCTTTCAATACATAGTTACCTAGTCCTTATGACCATGAGATCATGTAAATCACTTATACCGGAAAGGTACTTTGATTACATCAAACGCCACTGCGTAAATGGGTGGTTATAAAGGTGGGATTAAGTATCCGGAAAGTATGAGTTGAGGCATATGGATCAACAGTGGGATTTGTCCATCCCGATGACGGATAGATATACTCTGGGCCCTCTCGGTGGAATGTCGTCTAATGTCTTGCAAGCATATGAATAAGTTCATAAGAGACCACATACCACGGTACGAGTAAAGAGTACTTGTCAGGAGACGAGGTTGAACAAGGTATAGTGTGATACCGATGATCAAACCTCGGACAAGTAAAATATCGCGTGACAAAGGGAATTGGTATCGTATGTGAATGGTTCATTCGATCACTAAAGTCATCGTTGAATATGTGGGAGCCATTATGGATCTCCAGATCCCGCTATTGGTTATTGGTCGGAGTGAGTACTCAACCATGTCCGCATAGTTCGCGAACCGTAGGGTGACACACTTAAAGTTGGATGTTGAAATGGTAGAACTTGAATATGGAATGGAGTTCGAATATTTGTTCGGAGTCCCGGATGTGATCCCGGACATCACGAGGAGTTCCGGAATGGTCCGGAGAATAAGATTCATATATAGGATGTCATTTTATGTGAATAAAATGATGCGGAAGGTTCTATGGAAGTTTCTAGAAGGTTCTAGAAAAGTCCGGAAGAAACCACCAAGGAAGGTGGAGTCCACAAGGGACTCCACCTCCATGGCCGGCCAGCCCTAGTGGGGGTGGAGTCCCAAGTGGACTCCACCATAGGGGGCCGGCCACCCCCCACATGGGAGGTGGGAATCCCACCTTTGGGTGGGAGTCCTAGTTGGGCTAGGTTTCCCCCTCCTATGGAAGGTTTTGGTTTCGGGTCTTATTCGAAGACTTGGACACCAACACTTGGGATCCACCTATATATAGAGGGCCAAGGGGAGGGGGCCGGCCACACCAAAGCCACAAGCTTGGCCGCCCCCCATAGTGGCCGGCCACCCCCTCTCCCCAAACCCTAGCGCCCCGCTCCTCCACCATATCCCGCACGCTTAGCGAAGCTCCGCCGGATTTCTCCACCGCCACCGACACCACGCCGTCGTGCTGTCGGATTCAAGAGGAGCTACTACTTCCGCTGCCCGCTGGAACGGGAGGTGGACGTCGTCTTCATCAACAACCGAACGTGTACGGAGGTGCTGCCCGTTCGTGGCGCCGGAACCGATCGTGATCAAGATCTTCTACGCGCTTTTGCAAGCGGCAAGTGAACGTCTACCGCAGCAACAAGAGCCTCCTCTTGTAGGCTTTGGAATCTCTTCAAGGGTGAGTCTCGAAGAAGCCCTCGTTGCTAAAGTCTTCTAGATTGCATCTTGGCTTGGATTGCGTGTTCGCCAGGAAAACCTCCGATGATCCGTCATCGGGACTCCATGGTACCTCCCAGCAAGGATGGCTTGACCAGAATGCATGAAGCTGGCAAACCAATACTGGGTCCGGAGCTGCAACACCTTGCTTCCGGAGATATGCTGCCTCTGCAGGACAGTATCCTGGTCCTAGAGAGTATCCTTCTTAAGGACAAAGATCCAAATTACCCGGTCTTCACGGTCAGGGTGCCAAGAGATGTGGGCTTCGTCACTGATGCCCCCGCGGATATATTCTTTATAGCGTACGAGGACATCTTCAAGCTATTCCACTCGAGAAGGCTGGACTATAACTTGGTCCGCCTATTCGCGCTCAATCTGGCGATGAAGATCAAGAGAGAGAGTACCCCGGACGTCGCGATAGCGGATCCCTACTACATGCGTGAAAGCCAGTTGGCCTTATCAGCGGTGCGGGTACGGGCTTCGTTGTACCTACAGAAGTGCTTCTTGGACAACAAGAGGAAGGACAACATCCTCTTGGCTTACTTTCCCGAGTAAGTACACATCCGCTAGCCCTGTAATAAATTTCTTTTCCATTGCTCATTTCCAACCTCGATCTTGTTCCAAATTTGTGTTGCGCAGAGACACGCACTGCGTACTCATCTCCATTGCCCCGAAGTATTCTCTTGCCACCTATTTCGACTCGGGGAGTGCGAAAAAGAAGAACTACGCCAGAATAAGGGGTGTGCTAGATGATGCTCTCGAGGGCTACTTCAAAAAGGGAGGCGCCTTCAAAGAAAAGGCGGAATGTTTCAGGGATGATGGTAAACACAAGTTCAAGCACGTGTTCGAGTTCCCCTGTGTCAAGCAGCCGGAAAACAGCACTCTGGACGCCTTCTATGTCATGCATCACCTAAAAGGGTTTGTCCGGGATAGCCAGAACTTGTTGCTGCCATCTGCTCTCCGAGGATGGGCCGAAAAGTTGGCGCGGATCAACGATGATGACCTCAGAGAAGACTGATGGCCGTAACTCACACGTTCGTTGGGAACCCCAAGAGGAAGGTATGATGCGCACAGTAGCAAGTTTTCCCTTAAAGAAACCAAGGTTTAATCGAACCAGAGGAGCCAAGAAGCACGTTGAAGGTTGATGGTGGCGAAATGTGATGCGGCGCAACAACAGGATTCCGGCGCCAACGTGGAACCTACACAACACAACCCAAGTACTTTGTCCCAACGAAACAGTGAGGTTGTCAATCTCACCGGCTTGCTGTAACAAAGGATTAACCGTATTGTGTGGAAGATGATTGTTTGCAAGAAAACAGTAAAACAAGTATTGCAGTAGATTGTATGCTATGTAAAAGAATAGGATCAGGGTCCACAGTTCACTAGAGGTGTCTCTCCCTTAAGATAAAGCATGTTGGGTGAACAAATTACAGTCGGGCAATTGACAAATAGAGAAGGGCATAACAATGCATATACATGATATGATAAATATAGTGAGATTTAATCCGGGCATTACGACAAAGTACATAGACCGCCATCCAACCGCATCTATGCCTAAAAAGTCCACCTTCAGGTTATCATCCGAACCCCATTCAGTATTAAGTTGCAAAGCAACAGACAATTGCATTAAGTATGGTGCGTAATGTAATCGACAACTACATCCTTAGACATAGAATCAATGTTTTATCCCTAGTGGCAACAGCACATCACAACCTTAGAACTTTCTGTCACTGTGTGTCAATGAAGGCATGAACCCACTATCGAGCATAAATACTCCTCTTGGAGTTAAGAGTAAAAACTTGGCCAGAGCCTCTACTAATAACGGAGAGCATGCAAGATCATAAACAACACATAAACAATAGATTGATAATCACCATAACATAGTATTCTCTATCCATCGGATCCCGACAAACACAACATATAGTATTACAGATAGATGATCTTGATCATGTTAGGCAGCTCACAAGATCCAACAATGAAGCACAATTAGGAGAAGACGACCATCTAGCTACTGCTATGGACCCATAGTCCGGGGTGAACTACTCACTCATCACTCCGGAGGCGACCATGGCGTGTAGAGTCCTCCGGGAGATGAATCCCTCTCCGGCAGGGTGCCGGAGGCGATCTCCTAATCCCCCGAGATGGGACCGCGGCGGCGGCGTCTCGGGAAGGTTTTCCGTATCGTGGCTCTCGGCGGGGCTGCGACGAGGCTTAAGTAGGCAAAAGGGCAACGTACACGAGGGCCCCACACCACAGGTCGGCGCGGCCAAGGCCTGGGCCGCGCCGCCCTATGGTGTCGGCCCTCGTGGCCCCCCGACTCCTCTTCGGTCTTCGGAAGCTTCGTGCAAAAATAGGACCCTGGGCGGTGATTTCAATTCCGAGAATATTTCTTACTAGGATTTCTGAAACCAAAAACAGCAGAAAACAGCAACGGCTTTCGGCATCTTGTTAATAGGTTAGTTCCAAAATGCGTAAATACGACATATAATGTGCATAAAACATGTAGGTATCATCAATAAAGTAGCATGGAACATAAGAAATTATCGATACGTTGGAGACGTATCAGCATCCCCAAGCTTAGTTCTGCTCGTCCCGAGCAGGTAAAACGATAACAAAGATAATTTCTGAAGTGACATGCCATCATAATCTTGATCATACTATTTGTAAACATATGTAATGATTGCAGCGATCAAAACAATGGTAATGACATGAGTAAACAAGTGAATCATAAAGCAAAGACTTTTCATGAATAGTACTTCAAGACAAGCATCAATAAGTCTTGCATAAGAGTTAACTCATAAAGCAATAAATCAAAGTAAAGGTGTTGAAGCAACACAAAGGAAGATTAAGTTTCAGCGGTTGCTTTCAACTTATAACATGTATATCTCATGGATATTGTCAACATAAAGTAATATAACAAGTGCAATATGCAAGTATGTAGGAATCAATGCACAGTTCACACAAGTGTTTGCTTCTTAAGGTGGAGGGAGATAGGTAAACTGACTCAACAAATAAAAGTAAAAGAAAGGTCCTTCAAAGAGGAAAGCATCGATTGCTGTATTTGTGCTAGAGCTTTTATTTTGAAAACATGAAACAATTTTGTCAACGGTAGTAATAAAGCATATGAGTTATGTAAATTATATCTTACAAGTTGCAAGCCTCATGCATAGTATACTAATAGTGCCCGCACCTCGTCCTACTTAGCTTGGACTACCAGATCTTTGCATGCCATGTTTCAACCAAGTGTCACAAAGGGGTACCTCCATGCCGCCTGTACAAAGGTCTAAGGAGAAAGCTCGCATTTTGGATTTCTCGCTTTTGATTATTCTCAACTTAGACATCCATACCGGGACAACATGGACAACAGATAATGGACTCCTCTTAAATGCATAAGCATGTAGCAACAATTATTATTCTCATATGAGATTGAGGATATATGTCCAAAACTGAAACTTCAACCATGATTCATGGCTTTAGTTAGCGGCCCAATGTTCTTCTCTAACAATTTGCATGCTCCAATCATTAAGGTGATAGATCCTTCAGACAAGACGGACATGCATAGCAACTCACATGATATTCAACAATAGTTGATGGCGTTCCCCAGAAGCATGGTTATCGCACAACAAGCAACTTAATAAGAGATAAAGTGCATAAGTACATATTCAATACTACGATAGTTTTTAAGGCTATTTTGTCCCATGAGCTATATATTGCAAAGGTGAATGATGGAATTTAAAGGTAGCACTCAAGCAATTTACTTTGGAATGGCGGAGAAATACCATGTAGTAGGTAGATATGGTGGACACAAATGGCATAGTGGTTGGCTCAAGGATTTTGGATGCATGAGAAGTATTCCCTCTCGATACAAGGTTTAGGCTAGCAAGGTTATTTGAAGCAAACTCAAGGATGAACCGGTGCAGAAAAACTCACATAAAAGACATATTGTAAACATTATAAGACTCTACACCGTCTTCCTTGTTGTTCAAAACTCAATACTAGATATTATCTAGACCTTAGAGAGACCAAATATGCAAATCAAATTTTAGCAAGCTCTATGTATTTCTTCATTAATGGGTGCAAAGCATATGATGCAAGAGCTTAAACATGAGCACAACAATTGCCAAGTATCACATTATCCAAGACATTTTAGAATTACTACATGTAGCATTTTCCAATTCCAACCATATAACAATTTAACGAAGAAGAAACTTCGCCTTGAACATTATGAGTAAAGCCTAAGGACATATTTGTCCATATGCAACAGCGGCGTGTCTCTCTCCCACAAAGTGAATGCTAGGATCCATTTTATTCAAACAAAAACAAAAACAAAAACAAACCGACGCTCCAAGTAAAGAACACAAGATGTGATTGAATAAAAATATAGTTTCAGGGAGGAACCTGATGACTTGAAGATGGGGATGCCTTGGGCATCCCCAAGCTTAGACGCTTGAGTCTTCTTAAAATATGCAGGGATGAACCACGGGGGCATCCCCAAGCTTTCTTTCACTCCTCTTGATCATAGTATATCATACTCCTCTCTTGACCCTTGAAAACTTCCTTCACACCAAACTTCGAGCAAACTCATTAGAGGGTTAGTGCACAATTAATAATTCACACATTCAGAGGTGACACAATCATTCTTTACTTCTGGACGTTGCATAAAGCTACTGGACATTAATGGATCAAAGAAATAAATCCAACATAGCAAAAGAGGCAATGCGAAATAAAAGGCAGAATCTGTCAAAAACAGAACAGTCCGTAAAGACGAATTTAAAATGGCACCAGACTTGCTCAAATGGAAAAACTCAAAACTAATGAAAGTTGCGTACATATCTGAGGATCACGCTCGTAAATTGGCAGATTTTTTAGAATTTTCTACAGAGACTTGTGCCCAGATTCGTGACAGACAGCAATGCTGTTTCTGCGCAGCGATCCCAAATATAACATCAACTTTGACATAGAAACTTTACTTGGCACAAAAACATGATAAGGAGAGGTTGCTACAGTAGTAAACAACTTCCAAGACTCAAATATAAAACAAAGTACTGTAGTAAAAACATGGGTTGTCTCCCATAAGCGCTTTTCTTTAACGCCTTTCAGCTAGGCGCAGAAAGTGCAAATCAAGTAACATCAGAGTAGAAGCATCAACATCATAACTTGTTCTAATAATAGAATCAAAAGGCAACTTCATTCTCTTTCTAGGGAAGTGTTCCATACCTTTCTTGAGAGGAAATTGATATTTAATATTACCTTCCCTCATATCAATAACAGCACCAACTGTTCGAAGAAAAGGTCTTCCCAACACAATAGGACAAGATGCATTGCATTCGATATCCAAGACAACAAAATCAACGGGGACAAGGTTATTGTTAACCGTAATGCACATTATCAATCCTCCCCAAAGGTTTCTTTTTAACATTATCAGCGAGATTAACATCCAAATAACAATTCTTCAATGGTGGCAAGTCAAGCATATCATAAATCTTTTTAGGCATAACAGAAATACTTGCACCAAGATCACATAAAACATTACATTCAAAGTCATTGAATTTCATTTTAATGATGGGCTCCCAACCATCTTCTAACTTTCTAGGAATAGAAGTTTCAAGTTTAAGTTTCTCTTCTCTAGCTTTTATGAGAGCATTTGTAATATGTTTTGTAAAGGCTAAATTTATAGCACTAGCATTAGGACTTTTAGCAAGTTTTTGTAAGAACTTTATAACTTCAGAGATGTGGCAATCATCAAAATCTAAATCATTATGAGCTACAGCAAATGGGATCATTGTTCCCAAGGTTGGAAAAAATTTCAGCAGTTTTATCACAAGCAGTTTCAGCAGTTTTAGCAATTTCAGGCAGTTTTGTTCGCTTTGCACTAGAAGTAGAAACATTGCCAACACCAATTATTTTACCATTGATAGTAGGAGGTGCAGCAACATGTGAATCATTATCATTACTAATGGTGGTAATAGTCCAAACTTTAGCTACATTATTCTCTTTAGCTAATTTTTCATTTTCTTCTCTATCCCACCTAGCACGCAATTCAGCCATTAATCTTATATTCTCATTAATTCTAACTTGGATGGCATTTGCTGTAGTAGTAATCTTATTATCAATATCATTATTAGGCATAACTTTCAATTAAAAGATTAACATCAGAGGCAAGTCTATCAACTCTAGAAGCAATAATATCAATTTTATCAAGCTTTTCCTCAACAGATTTGTTAAAAGCAGTTTGTGTACTAATAAATTCTTTAATCATAGCTTCAAGACCAGAGGGTACACTCCTATTATTGTTGTAAGAATTCCCATAAGAATTACCATAACCATTACCATTAGCAGAAGGATATGGCCTATAGTTATTACCAAGTTGTTCCTATAAGCATTGTTGTTGAAATTATTATTTTTAATGAAATTCACATCAACATTTTCTTCTTGAGCAACCAATGAAGCTAAAGGAACATTATTTGGATCAACATTAGATCTACCATTCACAAGCATAGACATAATCACATCAATCTTATCACTCAAGGAAGAGGTTTCTTCAACAGAATTTACCTTCTTACCTTGTGGAGCTCTTTCCGTGTGCCATTCAGAGTAATTTATCATCATATCATCAAGAAGTTTTGTAGCCGCCCCCAAAGTGATGGACATAAAGGTACCTCCAGCAGCTGAATCCAATAAATTCCGCGAAGAAAAATTTAGTCCTGCATAGAAGGTTTGGATAATCATCCAAGTAGTCAGTCCATGGGTTGGGCAATTCTTTACCAAAGTTTTCATTCTCTCCCATGCTTGAGCAACATGTTCAGTATCTAATTGCTTAAAATTCATTATGCTACTTCTCAAAGATATAATTTTAGCGGGAGGATAATATCTACCAATAAAAGCATCCTTACATTTAGTCCATGAATCAATACTATTCTTAGGCAAAGATAGCAACCAATCTTTAGCTCTTCCTCTTAATGAGAAAGGAAACACTTTCAATTTAATAATATCACCATCTACATCCTTATACTTTTGCATTTCACAAAGTTCAACAAAATTATTGAGATGGGCAGCAGCATCATCAGAACTAACACCAGAAAATTGATCTCTCATAACCAGGTTCAGTAAAGCAGGTTTAATTTCAAAGAATTCTGCTGTAGTAGCAGGTGGAGCAATAGGTGTGCATAGGAAATCATTATTATTTGCATTTGTGAAGTCACACAACTTAGTATTTTCAGGGGTATTCATTTTAGCAACGCTAAATAAAACAAACTAGATAAAGTAAATGCAAGTAACTAATTTTTTTGTGTTTTTGATATAGAGAGCAAGACAGTAAATAAAGTAAAACTAGCAACTAATTTTTGTGTGTTTTGTTTAGGTGCAGCAAACAAAGTAGTAAATAAAATAAAGCAAGACAAAAACAAAGTAAAGAGATTGGGAAGTGGAGACTCCCCTTGCAGCGTGTCTTGATCTCCCCGGCAACGGCGCCAGTAAAAGAGCTTGATGGCGTGTAACTCACACGTTCGTTGGGAACCCCAAGAGGAAGGTATGATGCGCACAGCAGCAAGTTTTCCCTCAGAAAGAAACTAAGGTTTAATCGAACCAGGAGGAGCCAAGAAGCACGTTGAAGGTTGATGGTGGCGAAATGTGATGCGACGCAACAACAGGGATTCCGGCGCCAACGTGGAACCTGCACAACACAACCCAAGTACTTTGTCCCAACGAAACAGTGAGGTTGTCAATCTCACCGGCTTGCTGTAACAAAGGATTAACCATATTGTGTGGAAGATGATTGTTTGCAAGAAAACAGTAAAACAAGTATTGCAGTAGATTGTATGCTATGTAAAAGAATAGGACCGGGGTCCACAGTTCACTAGAGGTGTCTCTCCCATAAGATAAAGCATGTTGGGTGAACAAATTACAGTCGGGCAATTGACAAATAGAGAAGGGCATAACAATGCATATACATGATATGATAAATATAGTGAGATTTAATACGGGCATTACGACAAAGTACATAGACCGCCATCCAACTGCATCTATGCCTAAAAAGTCCACCTTCAGGTTATCATCCGAACCCCATTCAGTATTAAGTTGCAAAGCAACAGACAATTGCATTAAGTATGGTGCGTAATGTAATCGACAACTACATCCTTAGACATAGAATCAATGTTTTATCCCTAGTGGCAACAACACATCACAACCTTAGAACTTTCTGTCACTGTCCCAGGTGTCAATGAAGGCATGAACCCACTATCGAGCATAAATACTCCCTCTTGGAGTTAAGAGTAAAAACTTGGCCAGAGCCTCTACTAATAACGGAGAGCATGCAAGATCATAAACAACACATAAACAATAGATTGATAATCACCATAACATAGTATTCTCTATCCATCGGATCCCGACAAACACAACATATAGTATTACGATAGATGATCTTGATCATGTTAGGCAGCTCACAAGATCCAACAATGAAGCACAATTAGAGAAGAAGACCATCTAGCTACTGCTATGGACCCATAGTCCAGGGTGAACTACTCACTCATCACTCCGGAGGCGACCATGGCGGTGTAGAGTCCTCCGGAGATGAATCCCCTCTCCGGCAGGTGCCGGAGGCGATCTCCCGAATCCCCGAGATGGGATTCGCGGCGGCGGCGTCTCGGAAGGTTTTCCGTATCGTGGCTCTCTCGGCGAGACGGAGGCTTTAAGTAGGCGAAAGGGCAGGGGGCCACACGAGGGCCCCACACCACAGGTCGGCGCGGCCAAGGCAGGCCGCGCCGCCCTATGGTGTCGGCCCCTCGTGGCCCCACTTCGACTCCTCTTCTGTCTTGGAAGCTTCGTGCAAAAATAGGACCACTGGGCGGTGATTTCGTCCAATTCCGAGAATATTTCTTACTAGGATTTCGAAACCAAAACAGCAGAAAACTGGCTCTTCGGCATCTTGTTAATAGGTTAGTTCGGAAAATGCGTAAATACGACATATAATGTGCATAAAACATGTAGGTATCATCAATAAAGTAGCATGGAACATAAGAAATTATCGATACGTTGGAGACGTATCAGATACCAGGGTCAAGTTATCACATATCATCATTCAAGACGTCACCACAGGGGGAGGGCCCTTGCACCAGGGTAGAGCGTTATGCAAGAGGGACATCGAACACCGCCTCAAAGCGCAGGGTGACACGAGGACGTGGATTACAAAAGATCTGTACAAGCCGTTCCCGGAGCCCTGCGAGCCTTGACTTAGTGTGTGATAAACTAGCTATCTTCATCGGTTAGTTTGTATATATATCGATGGACGTGGTCTTTTGTGTGGGTCGTAATTAAACTCTAAGTACTATGTTCATCGGTTTATGTGTATCGGTGGACGTCGTCTTGTGTGTGCGCTATATGCACCGGATGCCCAACCGGTGCAAACAACGGTGCAAAAGGCCCCCCCTTTGCACCGGTTCAGTTACGAACCGGTGCTAAAGGGTGCACCACGTGGCGGCTCATGGGCGTCCGGGAGGACCTTTAGCACCGGTTCGTAATACGAACCGGTGCTAAAGGGTCCGCCGCTGCAAAACGTCCCAAAACGCTGCCGCGGCAGAAAAACACTTTTTCGAATTATTTTCTACTCCCTTTTTTTTCTTTTTCAGAATTTCTAATATTTTAGTTATTTCACAAGTTTAGTCTCTAACTACCCTTATCTCTAGTCCAATTACTTACTCGTGCTCAAACTTCCCGCTCGGTCACCCATCCTCCCACTACTCTAGCACTAGCACGCTTAACTTCCAAGTTCCTTTCCATCCCGCATCCAAGTGCTTCGCGCGCATGTATGTGATAGTAGTATCATATCAATCCTATTAACATGTCGATCGATGTCATATTTCTTTATTGTTCGAATTTCTAATAATTATTTTAATAAACCAAAGTAATGTTGTAATAATAATCTTGAATAAATAAATAAACATTAACTTTATAATTTGTATTATTTTTAATTATTTTCAATTTTTTAATTTTTAATTTTTTTGCCAAACCTAAAACCTAAAAATTTGAAAATCTTATAATTTGCTAAAAGTAATAGCAATATTTATGCAGGATGCAATTATTAATTTTAATTTTAAAAAATAAAAAAATATAAAATCCTAAATTTCTGGAAAAAAACTAAAATCTTCCTGCTTTCATATTTTCATTTGGAATTTTCAAAATCTAAAAATTAGCTAACCGGGTAAACCCGGTGAATTCGGATGTAATTTTTTCCCATGATGATTTTGATATATTATACGTTTTTTTTCGACGTCGTATGCAAAAGTTAATGCGGTTTTACCATTTTTCAAACATTTTTTGCAATAAATGTGAAAATTCAAATTTGTTAATTTTCCCTAATAGTAGGTTGCATAACATACATGAATCTCAAAAGATTTTATTTTTTAAATAATCTATCATTTTCTTTTCTATTTTACAGTGTTAAAAAAGGCGATCCACGGGGGGGGGGGTGTGGAGGTAACACGAACCGGTGCAAAAGGGTAGACCTTTGCACCGGTTAATACTAACCGGTGCAAAAGAGTTCGTTGACGCCAACCCTTTTACACCGGTTCGTGTTACGAACCGGCCCGGAGCCCTGCAGCCTTGACTTAGTGTGTGATAAACTGCTATCTTCATCGGTTAGTTTGTAAATATCGTGCAAGCACTTTTGAGGACGGATAAAAAGTACTTGTTCACTAGTGTATGTGTATCGGTGGACGTCGTCTTGTGTGTGCGTGTCGCAAACTTATTGTTGCCGTGCTCAACTTTACTATATACTTTGCTCTAATATTTATCAACATATATATATATGCATGATGTACTAATATGATATACTAATATGCCCTTGTCAATAGAGATGCCGACGTACGTTGTGTACAAGGGTCGGGTTCCAGGTGTCTACGAGGAGTGGCAGGACTGTCTCGAACAGGTGCACAAGTTCAGCGGGAACAGCTACAAGGGATACGCGACTAGAGAGGAGGCGGTAGCACAGTGGAGGGCACACGTGGGCAAGAAGAAGAACCGGCTGAAGTTCTTGGTCCCCCTCTTACTCACCGCCACCGCGGTTGTACTCTACTTTACTTTAGTCTAGGTGGCCGGTGACGATGCATGTGCATATGAGACGAGATGAACACATGTATGTGTATGCGACGATCAAACACATTTCTACTTGTGTAATTTGGATCTAAATGATGTAATGATGAAGACTTGTGTGTATCATGTCATTTGTGTGTCATTTCTGACTATTTCTGTTATTTCTGGAATGTGCTATGTATTTGCTGTATATATACCTGTATATTTCCTGTCAAATACCTGTATGTACTGCAGAAATGAAAAAAATTCGAAAATCCAAAAATTAACATTCTGTGGCGCATGCGTTGGCAGTGCGCCATAAAAAATTGTAAGTATTCTGTGGCGCACGTATCCACCGGTGCGCCATAAAAACATTCTGTGGCGCATGCGGGCTAATGCGCCACAGAATTCCAAACTTCTATGGCGCACTGGTGCGCATGCGCCACAGAATTCCAAACTTCTGTGGCGCACCCACTGCTGCGCCACCGAATTTAAATACTAGTCGCGTGGCATCTATGGCGACGGCCATATGCGCCACAAAATCTTAATTTGGTGCGCCACAGTTAGCCCTTTTTCCACTAGTGCTTGTGCTCGATTCTACATATTCAGCATATGTCCCATTGATTGGATCTCTGAAGTAGTACACGCCTATACTGTATAGGCGTATGTGAATATTCAAACTGATTAGATATGAAAGTTGTATAGTATGTGTGTGTTTGGATATGGAATTCTGGACCCACATGATGAGCATGTATTCTTGTTTCCACATGGCAGGCCGTTCTTTATTTCTGCTCATGCAGTTGCTATATTTGTTTGATTCGATGTTGTTTCTTCGGGTGCTTCTAGCTTGTGACCGGATCTACACAATCTATGAAGCACAAAATGCAGTTTGAACTTTTGGCCTGGGCTCGGGCTTGGTTGCTGCGAACAAATCATGCTAGGCTCAGGCTCAATTTCTGCACCTTGGGCATTTCTAGGCCTGGCGCGAAACCCGGCCTGGGCGAGGTATGCTTAAGCTTTTTGTCAGGGGGCATTTGCATATAACAGTAAAGCAAGAATGGAAGAATATAATTCAGTTTGCATGGATGAAAATCTTGTGTGCAAGTCCAAGCATAATTATATGCTTTGTTGCAGGAAAATATATCGTAAGCATTGAGCATTACCAAAAAGGACCAAGCCATTGCAAGGGATTTGCACTTGACTTCCTAGCTTTCTTTAAATATGCAAAGGCAAGGAGCGTATTGGTACCTCCTAGCACCAACAGTCTAACAAGCAAACTGTATATCATGTTCATCCTTGAAGATGTGTGGGGATTGCTCGGGGAGAAGGAAGAAATCCCGAAACAAACCTTGGCTCTCATTCAAGAAGGTGGGATTCTCAAGAGTGTCATTTCTCCACATCGTTTACACGCTCACGTTCAGGAGATTAATTGAAATACTCTCTCCATCCATAAATAGATGTCTTAGATTTATCTAAATCTAGATGTTCGTGTTGGAACTGTTGGCATATGTGTTCCGCACGGTTCCTCCCCAATGGCTCGAAGCAGTCCCAATCCCGCACAGTTCCATCTCAAAAAACAAAAAAATCCCACATGTTGTGACCGTCGCTACCGAGGAAAACTCTCCATCCACACCGCCGCCCAGCGCAACACCAGCCCTCCAGCTTGCAAAAACCACGGCGGTGGATGAGTTGCATCAGCCCCTATCTTGCAGCAATAGCGGTCGTGCGTTTGCAGAAGCGCGCCCGGCGGCTGCCAGGTGTGAGGTTGCAGCAACGCGGCTGACTAGGGCACTAACGAAGGTCGGCGGTGGATGAGTTGCATCAGCCCCTTACCGCTGACCAACGCCGGGCTTCGGTGCTTCAAGGGTCTAGCTCCAACAACCGGAGCAGTAAGGGGCGATGTTGGCAGCATCGCTAGCTTTCCTTCGCAACGCATGGAATCTAATTGCAACATCGGAGGTCGGCGCGGCAGAGCGCGCATGGACCATCTAGTGGATTCCTGTGGGTAAGGTTCCGGCGTCGAACACCTTGCATGTGATACGGCCGGGATGGAAATCTAAGAGCATCTATACACAACATGAACAGTGTTTTAAACTAGTTACAATGGAAGTAAGTACTAGTATCATGGGTGCCATGTTGGCAAAAATCTGATGTGGCGCATTAATTAATGAGGTGAGAGATGATAGTGGTATCATAATATGATACGGTATCATAGCACGTAAAACTAGAAAACTTAATGGCAAACACATCATGTACACAAATTTGCATTGAGATTCTACAAAAAATTAAATATAATGATACTATGATACTATCTTATGATACTATGCATTGTGGGGTAGTATCATAAACTAGTATCATGTGCATGATACTAGTGTATGATATTTGTGACTAGTTTTACAACACCTGGTTTGGCTTTCCTTTCAGGTTTTTATGACATTTGGTTTTTTCTCAGAACTCGGATGTTGTAAAATACAATACTTGATGCTCGACCAGGTGTTGTACATTTAAGATTTGCAAATATATGGTGAAATATGATGAATTTTGTGAAACAAATGTCACATATATGTTAAATAACATACAAATTAAGATCAATCACACACATATCATCAAGTTCATCACAAACATATCATCAAGTTCAAGCGTTGCATAGTTCAACAAGCGGGACATGGTTCACCATACACACATACATACACAAAGTTCGACAATCAAACATAAACAAACGACATAGTTTCACAAACATAAATGAACCATAGCAAAGCCACTCATGACTCAATGCGGATGTCTCTTCATTGGTTCCCATGCCTTCGTTGCTGGATCTCTCTGTTGCCACCATCTTATTTTGGTGTTTCCTCTCTATTGGCATCATCACCGGCGTGGGTGGTGTTGGAAGAAATGCCACCACTCATGACGCCGGCCATGCCTCCATTGCCACCATCCATGGAAGCTCCAAAATGTCGACTCATGTAGGTCCCCATGCTGGTCATGGATCCAACATGCGGTCACTCTTGGAAGTGAGGGACTGGGCCAAAGGATTGAGGAATATGAGAGTATAGGCAAAAGGATGAGCGGAGCAAATCCAGCTGTTCACACTAGCCCGTCGGGTTGACCAGGGCGTCCTAAGGTAAAAACAATGGTTGCCTCGGGTTTGGTGGTAAGAGCCATGGTTTTGGCTCCACGGTGGGGTTTTCCCGAGGAACCGAGAAATCCCGATCGGTCACTGAGAAAATTGAAAAATTAAATTTTGAATCTAAACTTTTTTAGAAGGTATTAATTTATGTTTAAGCAGCAACTTTACACTACTAGGCCAGTAACGCAATAGCATTGATTAAGGATGATATGGGCATGTAAGAGCAATACCATACCAATACCCGTATAGTTAGCAGGAACAAAATTCTACCTACATCCATACCTACGGTATGGAAATTTTTACCCATACCCGACGTGTACCTGTACCCGTTAGGTACCTTCTACTTATCAAGACTTGGGGGTTCAGATGCAAAAAATTTAAATAAATTTGGATTTTTTGTTTGGTTAGGCTATTTCGCGAGGGTGCTCGGGAAACTCGGTTAGCGGGTGGTAAACGGATTTACCATCAAGTAGCCAAATCCTAGGAACATACCTCGACAATGCATTCTTAAGATACAACATACTTGCTCGAATGGTAAGAGGTGCAAGCCAGAATTCAAAGATTAAGGTGCAACGTACATTTGCGAAGCTTTCTTTAGAAAACGGGCCACTCTAACCAGTCAAAGTCATCCTCACACTCGAACTTCAGGGTCTTGATCCGGGCAAATTTAGCTCGCAGGACCTGCTCATCTTTCTCGTGCATCCCCTCGCAATCCCTCAACGTAAGATCCTCCAAGAGAGGACAATTCTCAAGGACAGCGGATAGTTTTTCCAAGGTGATGTCAACGTCGTCAAGTTCAAGGGAACGAAGCTCCCTCATAGGTGACTCTCTTGTAAGGCTAGCAAGACTTGCACTGAAGACACTGCAGCAGCACACAAGCCGAAGAGTAGTTAGTGAGGGTGACCTGCAGAAGAAAATGATGATCTTTTCATATACGAGTGAATGCGGAAACAATGAATAAATGACATCGTTTGAGGATAGATCTACTACCTTCGTCCCAATTTACAGGTAAATTTGACCAACATAATACAAGGTATATATTATAAAATTATATAGCATCAGAAAGTTTAGCGTTTTGGCTCGTAGGTGCATATACATCTATTATAAAAAATAATTTAAAAACTAATTTAAAAATGTTAAAAATTTGTAAAATAAAATTTCAGGTGTACATCCTTACATTCTATGTTCGTACACAAGTTTTCGTGAGAAAAAAATATTTTATGTGACATGTATAAAAAGACAAAAAATATCATGTAGGTAGTCATATTGGAGCATTAAAATATATTTTTTTTTACACGAGACACAAAAAATATTTCTTTTTTCCTAAAAACTTGTGTGCGAACATAGAATGTCTAAATATACATGCAAAATTTTATTTTAGAATTTTCTGATACTTTAAAATGTATTTTCACACAACGAGTTTATATGCACCCGTGAGCCAAATTAGATTTCCCTAGAAAGTTTACATATTTTACTTTGTATTGATATACTTTTTATGTTATATAATTTGTATTATGTTGGTTAAATTGGTGATCTAGAGTACTAAACTTAGCGCTAGCACGCATGTAGCCGAAACATTTACTAACGCAGAGGTGTAATTGATTAAGAAAAAATTAGAACTCCAAGCAAGTAACGAACAAAACAAACACACCTTTCCACGATATACTGCATGAGCTCGCCGGTGACAAAATGCTTCCCGGCAAACTCCCGAAGCTGTCCATCAGAACGGTCGACGGCTGACTTCGCCATCGCAACCAAGTCAGCAAACTCATCATCGAGGAAGTCGAACACGTCCTTGTTGTGGTTCTCCATGTCCACGACACGCCACACGTCTGGCACCTTCGCCGCTTGGAGCCACGTGCAGCATACGAGGCTGGCGCTGGCGAGGACGTCGACGGCGCCGAGCCTGACAAAGACCAAGGCAAGCACATCGAGGGGCAGGAGCGACCAGTCCCTGGCTGGCGGCTCCTCCGACGCGGATTGCGGCGGCGCAGCAGCGTCCATCTCCTGTGATTTGGAAACCCAAAACAGCCCGGCCGTCGCCTCGTTGGTGATCTTTATATATCTGAGAAGTTGTTGGTTGTACGTTCGCGCGTCACCTCGTTAACGAGTCAGAATAACAATCGACAATTAACCGATCCGATTACAATGCCGATTCCTATATTGCTAAGCGACAACATGAGGCTCCATCACAAACACGAGGGGTGCACGCTCATACAAGTTACAGGTCATAAGAATCTCACATGGCGCAATGCGTGACAGCGCGTTCCATTCCCTAATTGCAAACTGGCAACATGATGTCATGGAAAATTCCATGTCACGTTGCTTGAAAGATTCGATGGTTACAATTTCGTCGCGCCGCGTGTCCAAAAATCAAACATTGACTCAAATCTTCATGGATGTCCACTCAAATCCCCATGGATCCCCATGGATGTCAGAACCAGAATCGGAGAAATCAGCACGCTCAACTGTGAGGGACTTGATCCCTGTGAATTTCGCTCGCAGGGCATGCTCGTCTTCGTCGTGGATCTCCAAGCAACTGCTCAACTTAAGAAGTTCCAAGGCATGACAGTTTTCCAGGATGGTGGATGTCGACGAAGTCAAGTTCCAGGGAACGCAACTCGCTCAGACTACTCATAGTGGAAGTAACTTCAGTAGTAACTTAGGAGCCAACTCAGCAAATTTGCTTATGTGGCACTAAATTAATGAGGAGAGAGAAGGATAGAGTAACATAGCTAGTTACTGTAACATCACACTTTTCAAGACACAATGAGTCTACAAGCTAATTAATCTGTAGCTGCAACCCCCGGTGTCCAATTTTTCCCACACCAAAAATCAAATGTTGTTTGTTCTTCATTTGACATACTTATCCCTGACCTTTTTTTTTTGCAGACCAATGCCGGGCCATGGAGGTAGCTATCGGCATGACTCTTCCCAACACTGTGCATCTTTGGTGTAAGTGGCATGTTTTCCGGAAGGTGAAAGAAGAGCTTGGGGGCATATATAGTAAGAAAACCGGCTTCAAGGATGTTTTCAACAATGTTGTCAACGAGATGCTAACTAAAGACGAGTTTGAGAAGGGATGGGGGAAGCTAGCTGAAGATTTCGGGCTAGCTGAGAATAGTTTCATGATTCCGGCGTTTGAGGCTCGCCACAAATGGGCGAAACCTTTCTTCAAGGACAAATACTGTTGAAGGATGACTTCAGCGCAGTTGAAAGTGCAAACCACATGCGGAAGACATATGACCCTCGAAATTCTTCAATGAACAAGTTTGTGTTCCATTACAACAAACTTCTTAAAGATAGGAATGAAGCTGAAGATTCAGAAAAACACAAAAACAAGCAGGCAGCATGAGAATTGTGCTTTACATTTCCCTGTTTGTAACCGTTAATGTAGGCACACATCTGATTTCATTTTTTTTGTAGTGTTTGCAGTGCAATCGGAAAGAGAGAGGTGGCTGGCCGATAGAGAAGCATCGTATCTACACACGGGCAGTGATGAAGCTTTTCAAAGCTTAGCTGGAGAGGGGACAGAATTTCAACCCACCTAAGGAAATAGGAGCCCAAAGTTTGTACGAGCTGGAATATTCGTATGCTCATCTCCGTCCCAGTTGGGCTTGAACAAAATTCACGGTTCGTGTTCAGGAAGGCCAGCGCTTTCTATGTGAATGTGGTTTGTTTTGACATGTCGGTGTCATGTGCGCCCATGTCATTAGGGTGAGTTCTCTTATCTAATTGCTCACGCATTCTGTCGTGCTTAAGGTTTTACTGGCACTGATTAACCATGTGCATACTTGCAGCTGATGATACACCTTGGATTGAATCAGATCCCTGACTTCCACATAATGAAGTGGTGGACAATATCTGCTAGGGACATTTTGGGTCCAAGTGTTGAGGGCCCCAAAGAGACGGAGTTGTCATTGCCAAAGTCTTTTCGGCACAACATAATGTACATCAGCGCCCCGGAGGTTGTAAAAATGGGTGATTTAGCAGGCTATTGTAATTTTCTTGACCTTGTATGTTGCATTTTCAGATGAACTCTGCAATGCCATATCTTAGCTATTGTAAGGGATTTCTATTGTAATTTTCTTGACATTTTCTATTGCATTTCCATTTCAGCGCTGCAATGGCAGAGCTTAGCTACTTTGTCGGTTGAGACATGAGATTGCTCAATTATGTGTTGTGCACTTCGCACATTGTTACAGCAAATCATTTGTCCTGTGCAAAGTGTTATATGCTGATAAAGAGCAACTGAACTAACTAGAGGACTATGTGGTTATAATAGATGTGTCTGTTTTCTATTTGCTGGTGAGCTCTCCAATTTCACATCTTAGCCATTTGGAACACAGATCAAACCAAAGGCAAAATCGGAGATGTCTGACTCTTCCATCGAGCATCGACCCTGAGCACTTCTCGTGCTTTGACCTCAGTATCTGATGGTACAGTGTCCCAGTGCACCATGGTTCCGGAGAGCTCACTGGAGATCTCGTCGGTGAGTTCGTTTTGCCAGCTATTTTTTTGTTCACGCTGTAGTAGATGTAGATTCGTTTTCAGTTGGTTTCAATTATGCTGACGCCTGTTTTCGGCATATTTGTTCTCGGATCGGGCTTGGGGATTCAAGATACGAAGCAGACGACGAAGTGAGCGTTGGATACGACGGCCACGGCGACGGTGAGCAACAAGAACTTGTCGACGCGGATGAGAATGAAGAGACTCTGTTGCTTGTTCCTCGTACTACAAAACTGTAATCAACTGCGACGAGGGTATCTGATTCGAACAAAAATACATCTCAGGTTGGTCTGGGCTACGTAGGCGCAGAGGAGCACGTCCTCCGCCGCTGCCGCATCCTCCGGAGGAGCCGCCCCCGCCGCCAAATCCGCCCACGCTGCCGCATCCGCCGCCGTTGTCGCATCCTCCAGCGGAGCCGCATCCGCCGCCACCCCCGAATCCGACGCCGCCGCATCCGCCGCCGGTGCCGCTGCGCAGAGAAGACTGGGATATGGTGGTGGAGGGGAATCGGGAGGAGAGGTGCTGGTCGCGGCCAGCCGCTGTCGAGTGAGAGAGAAAAGCAGCAGCGGGGATGGTGGAATCATCCCGTGTCGGGTGGCTTTATGCTCCTGTTCATGGGACCCACAAGCTTTACAGGATTGAACGAAAAAGAGCAAAAGAATTTCTCTCACATGACATATTGTCCGAATCTCCAAGCATCCAACGGCTGTGGAAGCACCCACACCCATGCTTGGGTGTACAAATGTATTTCCGAAGATACAATTCACGAACAAATAATAGTTAAGGTACATTGTATTGCCAAAATACAAAGGGTGAAAAGTGTAAATCCATAACTCAAACAACTAAAGAGTCACCTACATTTGGGAAGGTTTTCTTTATAGAGAACATGACTCAATACATCTGCAAAGTTCCATAGTAAATAAAGGGAGTGTAGCATCATACTCCGTACATGGTACCGATCACAATGGTAACAAAATAACCTACTCAAGCCACGCTTAATATGTCATCTCGTCTTCAGAAATAATCAGAACTTCATGCATTGCTCCCAGACTAGTCAACATAGTCGTACCAGCAGTCATCAAAGCACTCACCAACACAGTCGTATATCAGATTCTTAATCCGGGCAAACTTCTCGTCTTCCTCGTCTAGCCCTGAGCAATCGCGCACGGTAAGAACGTCCAGGTTAGGACAGTTCTCAAGGATGGTGATTAATTCTCCCACGAGAAGATCAATGTCGTCAAGTTCAAGAGATTGGAGCTTGTTGAGAGGTAACTCTGTTATAACACCAGCGAGTTGTGCGCTGAAGACCTTCCAGCAGTGTACCTTCCAGCAGCATACAAGCCGAAGGGTAGTCAGCGAGGGTGACCTGAAAGGACGTATGGCGATCTTTTTGTTGGAGAATAGCAACTAGTATTCACAGAGGGCCATAGGCCAGTACATGTACATGTGTGACAATGTGCAGGTAAGCCCCTCATACACTGGGGAATAACGGAAAAGGAACTATACAACTCTAACACCCCCCTCAAACTCATGGTGGATCAACAACACTGAGTTTGGAGAGAAAGAAACCATGTTGTGCTCTAGTCTGGGCCTTCGTGAAGAAGTCAGCAAGCTGAAGCTCTGAAGGCACATAATGAAGAGCCATAACCTGATGCTGCACAGCATGACGCACATAGAAGGCATCAACACCGATGTGTTTGGTGAGCTCGTGCTTCACCGGATCACGCGCAATGCTGATGGCACCAGTACTGTCCGATAAGAGCGGAGTCGGGCATCAGCAGAGACACCAAAGTCCGCAAGTAACCAGCGTAACCAAGTCACCTCAGCCGTCAATAGAGCCATCGCTCGCAACTCAGCCTCAACACTCGAACGAGAGACTGCAACCTGCTTCTTGGTCTTCCAAGCAATGAGAGAGCCACCAAGAAAAACACAGTAGGCAGAAAGAGACTTGCGATCCTCTGGATCGCTAGCCCAGGTAGCATCTGAGTAGGTCTGGAGCTGTAAGGAGCTGGAGCGAGGAAAGAAAAGCCGACGAGAGATAGTGCCACGAAGATAGCGAAGGACACGAAGAAGATGACTATAGTGGACACTAGTGGGAGCAGCCATGAACTGACTCAGAATGTGGACTGGGTAGGAGATGTCAGGACGTGTGACAGCAAGGTAGACAAGACTCCCAACCAAGTGACGATAGCGAGTCGGGTCCGGAAGAAGGTCACCATCAGTGGACCGGAGGCGGACATTGAGCTCCATAGGAGTCTCAATAATGCGCGCATCACCAAGAGCGGCACGAGTGAGAAGGTCCTGAATATACTTCTCCTGGGAGATATAGAAGCCATCGGAGGTAGAGGAAACCTCAAGCCCAAGAAAATAGCGGAGAGGACCAAGATCAGTCATGAGAAACTGATCGCGAAGACGGGCCTTGACAAAGGCAATGTACTCAGGGTCGTCGCCTGTGATGATCATGTCATCAACATAAAGAAGAAGCAGAGTCCGACCACGAGAGGATGTGTGGACAAAAAGCGCAGGGTCATGGGCGCTAGGGACGAAACCAGCAGCGATGACCACAGAGGCAAAACGCTGAAACCAGGCGCGAGGGGCTTGCTTAAGACCATAGAGAGAGCGCCGTAGACGACAAACCATGCCATCGGGAACAGAGTAGCCAGGAGGTGGCTGCATGTATACCTTCTCACTTAACTCACCGTTAAGGAAAGCATTCTGTACATCAAGCTGAGAGACAGACCAGTGACGAACAGAAGCGACAGCAAGAAGAGTACGAACAATGGTCATGTGAGCCACGGGAGCAAAGGTCTCGTCATAGTGTTGCCTGCCAAAGCCCACCGGCGAGCAGTGGTTAAGCAACACGAAGAGCCGGGAGGCTTCCAAGGCGGCAGTGGGCCCTGGTCCCTCGACGTCGTCCCGCAAATGCTCCGGCACACGACCTGGCGGCCGCAAGGGCGTGCCACCTGACCTATACCCGCCGGAAGGTGTGGATTGTTTCGATTAGTTCCCTGCATGGCAGACACGTAAACATTAAATCGAGCCCTATCGGCTCTCAGGTTGCCTGTGGATCGGCTCAAAGAGCCGATCGCCCCATGGTTCATGTTGGATATTCAATGACATGGGGATCCTGCTTGATCACGACAAAGCTAAACCAATCTACGACAGTTTAGGGTTTTGACCGTATGATCGGAACATCCTACGCGTAGTTGAGCCTAATAGACACGAAAGATAACGGAAAGCTAACCCTAAAAGAGGCCTAAAAACCAACATAACGTTAATTCCCGGAACATCCCTCTTAGGACTAGCAAACCATACCTAGCGCGCTACCGGATCGTTCAACCCGTTTGCAAGGCCTAACCATACGGATATTAAACTAATCCTTGATGAACAAGGAGTACCTATAACAGATCGGATCTACTAAGTCACGAACAAGCAAGATGCTGCCCTTACACCTAGATAGGTGTAAGGGCAGCTAGATGTTGAGGGACGGCATAGCTAAGCAGATATATGCAAGAAAAGCATCTACGCAAGCCCCAAAACACCTATGGTAAATAGTGCTACTCGCCATCAACAACGCTTCAGTACGAGCAACACAAGGTAAACGAATAAATGTAGTGCTGCCTAGATCGCAAGATGCGATCTAGGTAGCATGATGCTTACCCGGGAGAAACCCTCGAAAGAAGGGGTGGCGATGCGCCTGATTTGTGTTTGTTGTGAACGTGATTGTCCTCCTTTTCCGATAACCCTAGATACATATTTATAGTCCAAGGGACTTTCTAATTCGGCGTGCACCTAACCGTGCACGAGTTAAACTCTATCTTTTAATCTAAACTACAATGCGATCTACTATATTACAGATACACGGGCAATTAAGCCCAAACTCTTCGCGCAAGGCCGCTTCAAAGATACTCCACGTGTAATCTTCAAAGCCCATCTTCACTTACGGCCCATCTCCTGATTTGGCCAAAATCCGGTGATAACACATGCCCCCTGGTTTTGGTAATGATAATTTCAAAACCACTCTGTTTTTCCTTCGAGGGGTCATGTCGTGGCAGAGCAGAACCGTCGCAGTATTCTTCATCATGATGTCTTGCCTTCTCACCTTCTCTGCACAATTTGTGTTTTGGCAACTCCTAAACAATCGGCTCTTCCTTCGTTCTTTCTCCTCTGAGCAATCAGCTTCTAGTCAACTTGGCCGACAGTCAAAGTCAAACAACCCCCAAAAGAGCCGATGGTATCGCATCGGCCCCTTACCATAAAACACGAGCAAGGCCAACCCAATTTCCCTTCCAAACGGTAACCTGCACTGCAACCTCCGTCTGCAAAAGCAAACTCAGATCCCTAAAACTGCCGCCCAGCAACTCCAGGAACCTCAGATCTCAACCGCGCCGTCCCAACTCCGCAGCGCCTCCAATGGCGGAATCATCCAACGCCAACGCCATGGTCTCCGGTCTGAAGGTAATACTCCATCGCTTCTTCGCTATTTGGATCAATCTCAGGATTGAACAGAGGAACACCTGAATTAATGTTCTATTCCGTTACTAATTTTAGGTCTCCGACATCCTGCTGCCGCACCCTTCTCTCCCAAATTCCATGTGTCTTGGCCCCCGCTCCTCCGAGAGTCCCGCTCACTTAATCTCATGCGAGGCCAATAGGATCCCTTTTGTGAGCCAGGATTTAGATCTGACTTCTTGGGCTGACTGCCTGCGAGCCTGGCCTAATCCTCCCGAAGGTTGGGTGGCATGGTACAATCGAGTGTCCAAAACCCATTATGCCACCTGGGAAACGATAGGGATAGCCGATGCACTGTCGTTATCATTGTCTCCTCTTGAAAAGAACGAGAACATTCTGAAAACCATCGGCTACTTTTGGTCTGATGCACTGAACTGCTTCATGTTCGGTCATGGCCCCATGACGCCCACTCTTCTGGATGTAGCCATGATTACAGGCCTGGATATTGCATCCCCAAGCCCCTCTGCCTTTAAGTTGCCAAAGGTCCCCTTCACCCTCTCCTCTAAAACAGAGTGTACAAGCTGGGGCGCCTACCTCAAGCGTTATATGAAAACCAAAGGCCCTGTGACCGAGAGAGAACACACGGCCTTCTTGAACTTCTGGCTGGAGCACTTCATATTCTGTGGTCCCTCACTCGCCCCAACCAAGAATTACCTTTCCCTGGCCTACGAACTTGCTAAAGGCACTCATCTTGGCCTTGGCAAACTGTTCCTTGGGGAGGTCTATCGATCTCTCCAACTGATGTCGGTCAAACTGTTCTCTCAGAAAACAGTGAAAACAGGAGGTCCTTGGTGGTTTCTTCAATTATGGGCTCAGCTGTACTTCCAGAACCAAATCCCAGACTTCCCATCTTTGGCCACCTGCACCTTCCCAGATGCTAACGGGAGGGTGATCCGATGCACCAGTTATGGTCAAGCTCTGTATGGCCTCCCAGGCAGCAGGCTAATCCCTAAGGAAGCAGCAGCGTGGTTCAAGATTTTCTTCCAAGGCCTGAGCAACCCCCTGTTCTTTCCTTACACCGAATCAGAAAATTTTGAGAATCCAGTCTCCTTCCGGTTAGACAGCTTTGCCGATGACGCTAGCACCCGGCAGTTGTTCTCCATCATGATCCGCCCTTGTTTTCTCCCAGTCGGCATGAGTACTTCCAACCGGATCATCAAGCCCGGCTACGAATCTTACCAACCGGTGGTAGTAGCTCGGCAACTTGGTCTCGGGCAAGTGCCCCCACACTTCTTTCTTCATCACCTGACAGCAAGCCGAGCTGAATTGCCTGACATTCTCACTGGCCAAAGGTGCTACACCTTTTTTGATGCTCTGGCAATCCCAATCCCTCACAACCTCTGCTTCACCACCACTACCAGTGGTTTCGAGACTTGGTGGACCATGTGGAAGACCCATGCCTTCAGAAGAGCTCTCGGACCGTTGCTGAAGCAGCTTGATGCCGAATATGACATTCCTACACATCAGGTACCATTGCATAGAAATTTCTCGCGACCGTTCATAATGGTTATCTGAAAACCTGGCTTTAACTCTTTGGCAGGAACAAGATGGTCCAGAGCCGACGCAAACCGACGGTTCCCCCTTCACATTCCTTCCCCCAGCCCCGGTGGTGCTCTTCGGCCGAAGCTCGCCACCCCTGAAGCAAGTTATAATGCAGGGCCAGCCGATTTCACCAAAATCGGCTTCCAAGAGTAAAGCATCCTCGGGGCCAGCTGCCCCCCGAGCCTCCGCCCAAGCGAGGAAGGCGGTGAGAAAAGTAGCAGCCAGGAAGACCCTGAAGCGCAAAGCTCCTGTTCAAGACTTGCACGTAAGAACCCGTGCCTTGATTACATTTATCCATCCTCCCAGTCCTTCGTCACATGCTTATACCCCTTTTCACAGACTTCCACCGAAGAGAATGATGTCTACGTTCCCCCTCCTTTCCTGTAGACAGTGTTGGGCCTCCAAGTGCAGAGGTTTGTAGAACAGCAGCAAGTTTTCCCTTAAGTGGATCACCCAAGGTTTATCGAACTCAGGAGGAAGAGGTCAAAGATATCCCTCTCATGCAACCCTGCAACCACAAAGCAAGAAGTCTCTTGTGTCCCCAACACACCAAATAGGTGCACTAGTTCGGCGAAGAGATAGTGAAATACAGTGGTATGAATATATATGAGCAGTAGCAACGTGCCAGAAAATAACTTGCTGGCGTGTAGTTGATGGTGGTATTGCGGCAGTAGTAACACAGTAAAACAGAAACAAGCAGTAGTAACTCAGCAGTATTTAGGGACAAGGCCTAGGGATTACACTTTCACTAGTGGACACTCTCAACATTGATCACATAACAGAATAGATAAATGCATACTCTACACTTTTGTTGGATGATGAACACATTGCGTAGGATTACACGAACCCTCAATGCCGGAGTTAACAAGCTCCACAATAATGCTCATGTTTAAGTAACCTTAAGTGTAAGATAGATCAAAACGACTAAACCAAGTACTAGCATAGCATGCACACTGTCACCTTCATGCATATGTAGGAGGAATAGATCACATCAATATTATCATAGCAATAGTTAACTTCGCAATCTACAAGAGATCATGATCATAGCATAAACCAAGTACTAACACGGTGCACACACTGTCACCTTTACACACGTGCAGGAGGAATAGAACTACTTTAATAACTTTGCTAGAGTAGCACATAGATAGTAGTGATACAAAACTCATATGAATCTCAATCATGTAAAGCAGCTCATGAGATCATTGTATTGAGGTACATAGGAGAGAGATTAACCACATAGCTACCGGTACAGCCCCGAGCCTCAATGGAGGACTACTCCCTCCTCATGGGAGCAGCAGCGGTGATGAAGATGGCGGTGGAGATGGCAGCGGTGTCGATGGAGAAGCCTTCGGGGGCACTTCCCCGCTCCGGCAGGGTGCCGGAACAGAGACTCCTATCCCCCGATCTTGGCTTCGCGATGACGGTGGCTCTGGAACTTTTCTCGTATCGTGGCTTCCTCCGTAAGGGTTGCAGGGGCTTTATATAGGCGAAGAGGCGGCGCAGAGGGTCAACGAGGCGACGAGACCATAGGTGGCGCGGCCGGGCCCTGGGCCGCGCCACCATCATCTGGGCCCACCAGGGCCCCCTCCGCGGTTCTCGTGTGTTCTGGATGGTTCCGGGAAAAATAGGAATCTGGGTCTTGATTTCGTCCGATTCCGAGAATATTTCGTTACTAGGATTTCTGAAACCAAAAACAGAAAACAGAAGCACTTCGGCATCTTGTTAATAGGTTAGTTCCAGAAAATGCATAAATATGACATATAATGTGTATAAAACATGTAGATATCATCAATAATGTGGCAGGGAACATAAGAAATTATCGATACGTTGGAGACGTATCAGCATCCCCAAGCTTAGTTCTGCTCGTCCCGAGCAGGTAAAACGATAAACAATGGTAATGACATGAGTAAACAAGTGAATCATAAAGCAAAGACTTTTCATGAATAGTACTTCAAGACAAGCATCAATAAGTCTTGCATAAGAGTTAACTCATAAAGCAATAAATCAAAGTAAAGGTGTTGAAGCAACACATAGGAAGATTAAGTTTTAGCGGTTGCTTTCAACTTATAACATGTATATCTCATGGATATTGTCAACATAAAGTAATATAACAAGTGCAATATGCAAGTATGTAGGAATCAATGCACAGTTCACACAAGTGTTTGCTTCTTAAGGTGGAAGGAGATAGGTAAACTGACTCAACAATAAAAGTAAAAGAAAGGTCCTTCAAAGAGGAAAGCATCGATTGCTGTATTTGTGCTAGAGCTTTTATTTTGAAAACATGAAACAATTTTGTCAACGGTAGTAATAAAGCATATGAGTTATGAAAATTATATCTTACAAGTTGCAAGCCTCATGCATAGTATACTAATAGTGCCCGCACCTCGTCCTACTTAACTTGGACTACCGGATCTTCGCATGCCATGTTTCAACCAAGTGTCACAAAGGGGTACCTCCATGCCGCCTGTACAAAGGTCTAAGGAGAATGCTCGCATTTCGGATTTCTCGCTTTTGATTATTCTCAACTTAGACATCCATACCGGGACAACATGGACAACAGATAATGGACTCCTCTTAAATGCATAAGCATGTAGCAAAGTTATTATTCTCATATGAGATTGAGGATATATGTCCAAAACTGAAACTTCCACCATGATTCATGGCTTTAGTTAGCGGCCCAATGTTCTTCTCTAACAATTTTGCATGCTCCAACCACTAAAATGATAGACCTTCAGACAAGACGGACATGCATAGCAACTCACATGATATTCAACAATAGTTGATGGCGTTCCCCAGAAGCATGGTTATCGCACAACAAGCAACTTAATAAAATATAAAGTGCATAAGTACATATTCAATACTACGATAGTTTTTAAGGCTATTTTGTCCCATGAGCTATATATTGCATAGGTGGATGATGGAATTTAAAGGTAGCACTCAAGCAATTTACTTTGGAATGGCGGAGAAATACCATGTAGTAGGTAGGTATGGTGGACACAAATGGCATAGTAGTTGGCTCAAGGATTTTGGATGCATGAGAAGTATTCCCTCTCGATGCAAGGTTTAGGCTAGCAAGGTTTATTTGAAGCAAACTCAAGGATGAACAAGTGCAGCAAGACTCACATAAAAGACATATTGTAAACATTATAAGACTCTACACCGTCTTCCTTGTTGTTCAAAACTCAATACTAGATATTATCTAGACCTTAGAGAAACCAAATATGCAAATCAAATTTTAGCAAGCTCTATGTATTTCTTCATTAATGGGTGCAAAGCATATGATGCAAGAGCTTAAACATGAGCACAACAATTGCCAAGTATCACATTATCCAAGACATTTTAGAATTACTACATGTAGCATTTTCCAATTCCAACCATATAACAATTTAACGAAGAAGAAACTTCGCCTTGAACATTATGAGTAAAGCCTAAGGACACATGTGTCCATATGCAACAGCGGAGCGTGTCTCTCTCCCACAAAGTGAATGCTAGGATCCATCTTATTCAAACAAAAACAAAAACAAAAACAAAACGACGCTCCAAGTAAAGAACACAAGATGTGATTGAATAAAAATATAGTTTCAGGGGAGGAACCTGATGATGTTGTCGATGAAGAAGGGGATGCCTTGGGCATCCCCAAGCTTAGACGCTTGAGTCTTCTTAAAATATGCAGGGGTGAACCACGGGGCATCCCCAAGCTTAGAGCTTTCACTCCTCTTGATCATAGTATATCATTCTCCTCTCTTGACCCTTGAAAACTTCCTTCACACCAAACTTCAAGCAAACTCATTAGAGGGTTAGTGCACAATTAATAATTCACTCATTCAGAGGTGACACAATCATTATTTTCACTTCTGGACATTGCATAATGCTACTGGACATTAGTGGATCAAAGAAATAAATCCAACATAGCAAAAGAGGCAATGCGAAATAAAAGGCAGAATCTGTCAAAAACAGAACAGTCCGTAAAGACGAATTTAGAAATGGCACCAGACTTGCTCAAATGGAAAAACTCAAAACTAATGAAAGTTGCGTACATATCTGAGGATCACGCTCGTAAATTGGCAGATTTTTCGAATTTTCTACAGAGAATTGTGCCCAGATTCGTGACAGACAGCAATGCTGTTTCTGCGCAGCAATCCCAAATATAACATCAACTTTGACATAGAAACTTTACTTGGCACAAAAACATGATAAGGACAGGTTGCTACAGTAGTAAACAACTTCCAAGACACAAATATAAAACAAAGTACTGTAGCAAAATAACACATGGGTTATCTCCCAAGAAGTTCTTTCTTTATAGCCAGTAAGATGGGCTCAGCAGTTTTAATGATAATGCTCTCATAAGAAATAGTATTTGAAGCAAAAGAGAGCTTCAAGAGGAAAATTCAAAACACATTTAAGTCTAACATGCTTCCTATGCATAGGAATCTTGTAAATAAACAAGTTCATGAAGAGCAAAGTAACAAGCATAGGAAGATAAAACAAGTGTAGCTTCAAAAATTTCAGCACATAGAGAGGCATTTTAGTAACATGAAAATTTCTACAACCATATTTTCCTCTCTCATAATAACTTTCAGTAGCATCATGAGCAAACTCAACAATATAACTATCACATAAAGCATTCTTATCATGAGTCTCATGCATAAAATAATTACTACTCCCAACATAAGCATAATCAATTTTATTAGTTGTAGTGGGAGCAAATTCAACAAAGTAGCTATCAAATATAGGAGGTATATTGTAATCATAATCAAATTTATCCTCCATAACAGGTGGTAACAAAAGACTACTATCATTATAATCATCATAAATAGGAGGCAAAGTATCATCAAAGTAAATTTTCTCCTCAATGCTTGGGGGACTAAAAATATCATGCTCATCAAAGCCGGCTTCCCCAAGCTTAGAATTTTCCATAGCATTAGCAACAATGGTGTTCAAAGCATTCATAGTAACAACATTCCCATTAGCATGCATATAAAGTTCCATGGGTTTCTTAATTCTTTCTTCAAACACATCATGTCCTAATTCAAGATAAAGTTCATAAAGATCTCTCATATTTTTGTTGTTTTCCATTATGCCTAACTAGTGTAAACAAGAAACCAAATTTCGCAATTGCAGAGTCTAAAGGAAATAGCTTCGAGCACACACACAATGGCGCGAAAAGTACTGTTACCTGGAACCGGAGTATGAGTGCCTTTTACCTTTCCTCCCCGCAACGGCGCCGAAAAGTGCTTGATGTCTACGTTCCCCTCCTTGTAGACAGTGTTGGGCCTCCAAGTGCAGAGGTTTGTAGAACAGCAGCAAGTTTTCCCTTAAGTGGATCACCCAAGGTTTATCGAACTCGGGAGGAAGAGGTCAAAGATATCCCTCTCATGCAACCCCGCAACCACAAAGCAAGAAGTCTCTTGTGTCCCCAACACACCAAATAGGTGCACTAGTTCGGCGAAGAGATAGTGAAATACAGGTGGTATGAATATATATGAGCAGTAGCAACGGTGCCAGAAAATAGCTTGCTGGCGTGTAGTTGATGGTGGTAGTATTGCAGCAGTAGTAACACAGTAAAACAGTAAACAAGCAGTAGTAACTCAGCAGTATTTAGGGACAAGGCCTAGGGATTACACTTTCACTAGTGGACACTCTCAACATTGATCACATAACAGAATAGATAAATGCATACTCTACACTTTTGTTGGATGATGAACACATTGCGTAGGATTACACGAACCCTCAATGCCGGAGTTAACAAGCTCCACAATAATGCTCATGTTTAAGTAACCTTAAGTGTAAGATAGATCAAAACGACTAAACCAAGTACTAGCATAGCATGCACACCTGTCACCTTCATGCATATGTAGGAGGAATAGATCACATCAATATTATCATAGCAATAGTTAACTTCGCAATCTACAAGAGATCATGATCATAGCATAAACCAAGTACTAACACGGTGCACACACTGTCACCTTTACACACGTGCAGGAGGAATAGAACTACTTTAATAACTTTGCTAGAGTAGCACATAGATAGTAGTGATACAAAACTCATATGAATCTCAATCATGTAAAGCAGCTCATGAGATCATTGTATTGAGGTACATAGGAGAGAGATTAACCACATAGCTACCGGTACAGCCCCGAGCCTCAATGGAGAACTACTCCTCCTCATGGGAGCAGCGGTGATGAAGATGGCGGTGGAGATGGCAGCGGTGTCGATGGAGAAGCCTTCCGGGGCACTTCCCCGCTCCGGCAGGTGCCGGAACAGAGACTCCTGTCCCCCAGATCTTGGCTTCGCGATGACGGCGGCTCTGGAACTTTTCTCGTATCGTGGCTTCCTCCGTAAGGGTTTTCGATGCAGGGGCTTTATAGAGGAGGCGCAGGAGGGTCAACGAGGCGACGAGACATAGGGTGGCGCGGCCAGGGCCCGGGCCGCGCCACCATGTCATCTGGGCCCACAGGGCCCCCCGGCGGTTCTCGTGTGTTCTGGATGGTTCCGGGAAAATAGGAATGGTCTTGATTTCGTCCGATTCGAGAATATTTCGTTACTAGGATTTCTGAAACCAAAAACAGCAGAAAACACACTGGCACTTCGGCATCTTGTTAATAGGTTAGTTCCAAAATGCATAAATATGACATATAATGTGTATAAAACATGTAGATATCATCAATAATGTGGCATGGAACATAAGAAATTATCGATACGTTGGAGACGTATCAGAGAACTCCAGCGAGGATGCACAGTCTAAACACAGGGACACGAACCCGGGCAATTCCGAGAGATCCACCACACAGAGCCAGACGGACTCGCCCACGTTGGTTTCCAGGCAAAGGTCCTCTCCCGAACCTGCTGCTACCCCAGCTCCGACCAAAACAGGGTCACGCGTGAAACGTCGCTGTGTCAAAAGGGCTCGCAAAGACCCGCAAGTTTCCTCACCAAGCCAGGAAGTTTCAAATGTAATTACCTCACCAGCCCATGCCTCATGTCATCCCCTTGCTACTTGGGTCGACTCACCATCTCCTTTGCAGACTGATGAGACTTCTAGTGGGGACGTTGAAGAGGTACTGATGCCACCTGCCACACTAGATCTGGCTGCTTCGACGGGAGTGGCTGACCAAGCGGCCAACCTAGCCAAGCTTCCGGAAAAGCCGATTGTCACATCATCGGCTGCTCCTCTTACTTTGGGAGAGGTACACTCAACTCCCTTGTCTCTACCTTTTCCTGTGTTGTATACTCACACCGCTCTTGTTCGTCTGTCAGGGATGTGATCTTTCAAGCTTGCTGACATTCGATCCTGAATCCATCGAGCCGCTACTTCCAAGGCGGGCGAAGAGCCAAGCCCTGGTACAGTCCATGGTCCGCTGCTATCCTCCTCTTTGCTATCCTCCTCAGCTCTGGGGGCCTTGAAGCAATCAGAGGCATCCCCCGTCCTACATGTCCACGCCCAGCTGCTCCCGTGGCCGATACGCGTAGATGCACACGTCCGTTGGGAACCCCAAGTGGAAGGTATGATGCGTATAGAAGCAAGTTTCCCTCGTATGAAACCAAGGTTTAATCGAACCAAGAGGAGCCAAGAAGCACGTTGAAGGTTGATGGTCGCGAAATGTGATGGGCGCAACACAGGGATTCCGCGCCAACTAGAACCTGCACAACACAACCAAAGTACTTTGCCCCAACGAAACGTGAGGTTGTCAATCTCACCGGCTTGCTGTAACAAAGGATTAAGCGTATCGAGTGGAAGATGTTTGCAAAGTAAACAGTAAAACAAGTAGAATGTATGCTATGTAAAGAATAGGACCGGGGTCCACAGTTCACTAGAGGTGTCTCTCCCATAAGATAAAAGCATGTTGGGTGAACAAATTACAGTCGGGCAATTGACAAATAGAGAAAGGCATAACAATGCATATACATGACATGGTAAATATAGTGAGATTTAATCCGGCATTACGACAAAGAACATAGACCGCCATCCAACCGCATCTATGCCTAAAAAGTCCACCTTCAGGTTATCGTCCGAACCCTCCAGTATTAAGTTGCAAAGCAAGACAATTGCATTAAGTATTGTGCGTAATGTAATCAACAACTACATCCTTAGACATAGCATCAATGTTTTATCCCTAGTGGCAACAAGCACATCACAACCTTAGAACTTTCTGTCACTGTCCCATGTATCAATGAAGGCATGAACCCACTATCGAGCATAATTACTCCCTCTTGGAGTTAAGAGTAAAAACTTGGCCAGAGCCTCTACTAATAACGGAGAGCATGCAAGATCATAAACAACACATGAACAATAGATTGATAATCACCATAATCATAGTACTCTCTATCCATCGGATCCCGACAAACACAACATATAGAATTACATATAGATGATCTTGATCATGTTAGGCAGCTCACAAGATCTAACAATGAAGCACAACAAGGAGAAGACGACCATCTAGCTACTGCTATGGACCCATGGTCCAGGGGTGAACTACTCACTCATCACTCCGAGGCGATCATGGCGATGAAGAGTCCTCCGGGAGATGAATCCCCTCTCCGGCAGGGTGCCGGAGGCGATCTCCAATCCCCCGAGATGGGATTCGCGGCGGCGGCGTCTCTGGAAGGTTTTCCGTATCGTGGCTCTCGGTACTGGGGTTTCGCGACGGAGGCTTTAAGTAGGCGGAAGGTCAACGCGAGGGGCACACGAGGGGCCCAGGGGGCAGGTCGGCACGGCCAGGGCCTGGGCGCCGGCCACCCCCTGGCCTCCTCGTGCCCCACTTCGTTAGGTCTTCGGTCTTCCTGGAAGCTTCGTGCAAAAATAGGACCCCGGGCGAAAGTTTCGTCCAATTCCGAGAATATTTCTTTACTAGGATTTCTGAAACCAAAAACAGAAAACAGAACTGGCTCTTCGGCATCTTGTTAATAGGTTAGTTCCAGAAAATGCATAAATATGACATATAATGTGCATAAAACATGTAGGTATCATCAATAAAGTAGCATGGAACATAAGAAATTATCGATACGTTGGAGACGTATCAGCATCCCCAAGCTTAGTTCTGCTCGTCCCGAGCAGGTAAAACGATAACAAAGATAATTTCTGAAGTGACATGCCATCATAATCTTGATCATACTATTTGTAAACATATGTAATGAATGCAGCGATCAAAGCAAAGGTAATGACATGAGTAAACAACTGAATCATATAGCAAAGACTTTTCATGAATAGTACTTCAAGACAAGCATCAATAAGTCTTGCATAAGAGTTAACTCGAAAGCAATAAATCAAAGTAAAGGTGTTGAAGCAACACATAAGAAGATTAAGTTTCAGCGGTTGCTTTCAACTTGTAACATGTATATCTCATGGATATTGTCAACATAAAGTAATATAACAAGTGCAATATGCAAGTATGTAGGAATCAATGCCAGTTCACACAAGTGTTTGCTTCTTAAGGTGGAAGGAGATAGGTAAACTGACTCAACAATAAAAGTAAAAGAATGGTCCTTCGCAGAGGAAAGCATCGATTGCTGTATTTGTGCTAGAGCTTTTATTTTGAAAACATGAAACAATTTTGTCAACGGTAGTAATAAAGCATATGAGTTATGTAAATTATATCTTACAAGTTGCAAGCCTCACGCATAGTATACTAATAGTGCCCGCACCTTGTCCTACTTAACTTGGACTACCGGATCTTTGCATGCCATGTTTCAACCAAGTGTCACAAAGGGGTACCTCCATGCCGCCTGTACAAAGGTCCAAGGAGAATGCTCGCATTTCGGATTTCTCGCTTTTGATTATTCTCAACTTAGACATCCATACCGGGACAACATGGACAACAGATAATGGACTCCTCTTTAATGCATAAGCATGTAGCAAAGTTATTATTCTCATATGAGATTGAGGATATATGTCCAAAACTGAAACTTCCACCATGGTTCATGGCTTTAGTTAGCGGCCCAATGTTCTTTCTAACAATTTTGCATGCTCCAACCACTAAAATGATAGACCTTCAGACAAGACGGACATGCATAGCAACTCACATGATATTCAACAATAGTTGATGGCGTTCCCCAGAAGCATGGTTATCGCACAACAAGCAACTTAATAAAATATAAAGTGCATAAGTACATATTCAATACTACGATAGTTTTTAAGGCTATTTTGTCCCATGAGCTATATATTGCAAAGGTGAATGATGGAATTTTAAAGGTAGCACTCAAGCAATTTACTTTGGAATGGCGGGTAAATACCATGTAGTAGGTAGGTATGGTGGACACAAATGGCATAGTGGTTGGCTCAAGGATTTTGGATGCATGAGAAGTATTCCCTCTCGATACAAGGTTTAGGCTAGCAAGGTTATTTGAAGCAAACTCAAGGATGAACAAGTGCAGCAAGACTCACATAAAAGACATATTGTAAACATTATAAGACTCTACACTGTCTTCCTTGTTGTTCAAAACTCAATACTAGATATTATCTAGACCTTAGAGAAACCAAATATGCAAATCAAATTTTAGCAAGCTCTATGTATTTCTTCATTAATGGGTGCAAAGCATATGATGCAAGAGCTTAAACATGAGCACAACAATTGCCAAGTATCACATTATCCAAGACATTTTAGAATTACTACATGTAGCATTTTCCAATTCCAACCATATAACAAATTAACGAAGAAGAAACTTCGCCTTGAACATTATGAGTAAAGCCTAAGGACACATGTGTCCATATGCAACAGCGGAGCGTGTCTCTCTCCCACAAAGTGAATGCTAGGATCCATCTTATTCAAACAAAAACAAAACAAAACGAAACAAACCGACGCTCCAAGTAAAGAACACTAGATGTGACTGAATAAAAATATAGTTTCAGGGAGGAACCCGATGATGTTGTCGATGAAGAAGGGGATGCCTTGGGCATCCCCAAGCTTAGACGCTTGAGTCTTCTTAAAATATGCAGGGATGAACCACGGGGCATCCCCAAGCTTAGAGCTTTCACTCCTCTTGATCTTAGTATATCATTCTCCTCTCTTGACCCTTGAAAACTTCCTTCACACCAAACTTCAAGCAAACTCATTAGAGGGTTAGTGCATCATTAATAATTCACACATTCAGAGGTGACACAATCATTCTTTTCACTTCTGGACATTGCATAATGCTACTGGACATTAATGGATCAAAGAAATAAATCCAACATAGCAAAAGAGGCAATGCGAAATAAAAGGCAGAATCTGTCAAAACAGAACAGTCCGTAAAGACGAATTCATAAATGGCACCAGACTTGCTCAAATGGAAAAACTCAAAACTAATGAAAGTTGCGTATATATCTGAGGATCACGCTCGTAAATTGGCAGATTTTTTTTTTCTACAGAGAATTGTGCCCAGATTCGTGACAGACAGCAATGCTGTTTCTGCGCAGCAATCCCAAATATAACATCAACTTTGACATAGAAACTTTACTTGGCACAAAAACATGATAAGGAGAGGTTGCTACAGTAGTAAACAACTTCCAAGACTCAACAAAACAAAAAATTGCTGTAGGTAAAAACATGGGTTGTCTCCCATAAGCGCTTTTCTTTAACGCCTTTCAGCTAGGCGCAGAAAGTGCAAATCAAGTAACATCGAGAGTAGAAGCATCAACATCATAGCTTGTTCTAATAATAGAATCAAAAGGCAACTTCATTCTCTTTCTAGGGAAGTGTTCCATACCTTTCTTGAGAGGAAATTGATATTTAATATTACCTTCCTCATATCAATAACAGCACCAAGTTCGAAGAAAAGGTCTTCCCAACACAATTGGACAAGATGCATTGCATTCGATATCCAAGACAACAAAATCAACGGGGACAAGGTTATTGTTAACCGTAATATGCACATTATCAATCCTCCCCAAAGGTTTCTTTTTAACATTATCGGCAAGATTAACATCCAAATAACAATTCTTCAATGGTGGCAAGTCAAGCATATCATAAATCTTTTTAGGCATAACAGAAATACTTGCACCAAGATCACATAAGGCATTACATTCAAAGTCATTGAATTTCATTTTAATGATGGGCTCCCAACCATCTTCTAACTTTCTAGGAATAGAAGTTTCAAGTTTTAGTTTCTCTTCTCTAGCTTTTATGAGAGCATTTGTAATATGTTTTGTAAAGGCTAAATTTATAGCACTAGCATTAGGACTTTTAGCAAGTTTTTGCAAGAACTTTATAACTTCAGAGATGTGGCAATCATCAAAATCTAAATCATTATGAGCTACAGCAATGGGATCATTATTCCCAAGGTTGGAAAAAATTTCAGCAGTTTTATCACAAGCAGTTTTAGCAATTTCAGGCAGTTTTGTTCGCTTTGCACTAGGAGTAGAAACATTTCCAACACCAATTATTTTACCATTGATAGTAGGAGGTGCAGCAACATGTGGAGAATTAGCATTACTAGTGGTGGTAATAGTCCAAACTTTAGCTACATTATTCTCTTTAGCTAGTTTTTCATTTTCTTCTCTATCCCACCTAGCACGCAATTCAGCCATTAATCTTATATTCTCATTAATTCTAACTTGATGGCATTTGCTGTAGTAGTAATCTTATTATCAAGATCATTATTAGGCATAACTTTCAACTTTAAAAGATTAACATCGGAGGCAAGCCTATCAACTCTAGAAGCGATAGTATCAATTTTATCAAGCTTTTCCTCAACAGATTTGTTAAAAGCAGTTTGTGTACTAATAAATTCTTTAAGCATGGCTTCAAGACCAGAGGGTACACTTCTATTATTGTTGTAAGAATTCCCATAAGAATTACCATAACCATTACCATTAGCAGAAGGATATGGCCTATAATTATTACCAGAGTTGTTCCTATAAGCATTGTTGTTGAAATTATTATTTTTAATGAAATTCACATCAACATTTTCTTCTTGAGCAACCAATGAAGCTAAAGGAACATTATTTGGATAAACATTAGATCTACCATTCACAAGCATAGACATAATCACATCAATCTTATCACTCAAGGAAGAGGTTTCTTCAGAATTTACCTTCTTACCTTGTGGAGCTCTTTCCGTGTGCCATTCAGAGTAATTTATCATCATATCATCAAGAAGTTTTGTAGCCCCCAATGTGATGGACATAAAGGTACCTCCAGCAGCTGAATCCAATAAATTCCGCGAAGAAAAATTTAGTCCTTGCAGCGTGTCTTGATCTCCCCGGCAACGGCGCCAGAAATTTAGCTTGATACGCGTAGATGCACACGTCCGTTGGGAACCCCAAGTGGAAGGTATGATGCGTATAGAAGCAAGTTTCCCTCAGTATGAAACCAAGGTTTAATCGAACCAGTAGGAGCCAAGAAGCACGTTGAAGGTTGATGGTCGCGAAATGTGATGCGGCGCAACACAGGGATTCCGGCGCCAACTAGGAACCTGCACAACACAACCAAAGTACTTTGCCCCAACGAAACAGTGAGGTTGTCAATCTCACCGGCTTGCTGTAACAAAGGATTAAGCGTATCGAGTGGAAGATGTTTGCAAAGTAAACAGTAAAACAAGTAGAATGTATGCTATGTAAAGAATAGGACCGGGGTCCACAGTTCACTAGAGGTGTCTCTCCCATAAGATAAAAGCATGTTGGGTGAACAAATTACAGTCGGGCAATTGACAAATAGAGAAAGGCATAACAATGCATATACATGACATGGTAAATATAGTGAGATTTAATCCGGGCATTACGACAAAGAACATAGACCGCCATCCAACCGCATCTATGCCTAAAAGTCCACCTTCCAGTTATCGTCCGAACCCCCTCCAGTATTAAGTTGCAAAGCAACAGACAATTGCATTAAGTATTGTGCGTAATGTAATCAACAACTACATCCTTAGACATAGCATCAATGTTTTATCCCTAGTGGCAACAGACATCACAACCTTAGAACTTTCTGTCACTGTCCTGTATCAATGAAGGCATGAACCCACTATCGAGCATAATTACTCCCTCTTGGAGTTAAGAGTAAAAACTTGGCCAGAGCCTCTACTAATAACGGAGAGCATGCAAGATCATAAACAACACATGAACAATAGATTGATAATCACCATAATCATAGTACTCTCTATCCATCGGATCCCGACAAACACAACATATAGAATTACATATAGATGATCTTGATCATGTTAGGCAGCTCACAAGATCTAACAATGAAGCACAACAAGGAGAAGACGACCATCTAGCTACTGCTATGGACCCATGGTCCAGGGGTGAACTACTCACTCATCACTCCGGAGGCGATCATGGCGATGAAGAGTCCTCCGGAGATGAATCCCCTCTCCGGCAGGTGCCGGAGGCGATCTCCGAATCCCCGAGATGGGATTCGCGGCGGCGTCTCGCAAGGTTTTCCGTATCGTGGCTCTCGGTACTGGGGGTTTCGCGACTGAGGCTTTAAGTAGGCGGAAGGTCAACGCGGGGCCACGAGGGGCCCAGGGGGCAGGTCGGCGCGGCCGCCTGGGCCGCGCCGGCCACCCCCTGGCCTCTCGTGGCCCCACTTCGTTAGGTCTTCGGTCTTCTGGAAGCTTGCAAAAATAGGACCCTGGGCGAAAGTTTCGTCCAATTCCGAGAATATTTCTTTACTAGGATTTCTGAAACCAAAAACAGCAGAAAACAACTGGCTCTTCGGCATCTTGTTAATAGGTTAGTTCCAGAAAATGCATAAATATGACATATAATGTGCATAAAACATGTAGGTATCATCAATAAAGTAGCATGGAACATAAGAAATTATCGATACGTTGGAGACGTATCATCGGCCTTCATGTCAAGAGTGCAGTCGGCGCGTCAAAGAATTACCCTTCGTCATGCCCAGCTCCCAATTAGAGCCGATATTGCAGAGAAGTGTCGACGGCTTAATGAGAAAAAGGCTGCTCTGGACGCCAAGACTGACACTTCTGCCAATAGCGCTGAACTCGAGATCCTGGAAAGGAACTGGAGAGGTTGAAGAAGAGGAGAAGGACCTCATTATCCAAGAGAAGGAAAGTCATTGCCCGCCGAGTGAAGCGGAAGGCGAATTCTCTGGTGATCAGTGGTGCTCCGGACGATTCCTTGAGGGCAAAGACGAGGACGATGAGGCTGAGATTCATGGTGGACGAATTTCGCAGGAGAACCTCTCGTGCAACTAATAAATGGTACTGAACTTGTACTGTTGTACTTCTCTTGAGGATGGCTAAGCATCATCTGTGCCGAAATTTTTTATTTTTATTTTTTTGTTTAGCCGATTGATTCATGAATCGGCTTCCCCTGGGTGCATACTTTATGGTCTTGTACCTTCTCTGTGTGTATGCCCCCCGAGCCGAATCCTTCAAGTGATTGAAGATATCGGCTTTTCAGCCAATTCGAGTTTGTCTCGCCAATCCCCATAATATATCGGTGGACACTGGTGGTGGTGTAATTTTAGCCGATTGCTGGAATCGGCTCCCCTTGCGGTTGGTCCGACTATTTACAGACTGTTGAGATTTCGAAAATCTATGGCGACGCGCCATCGGCCATCTTTTTTCTCCACAGGTATTATATTGGAAATCCATTCAGCGTACCTGCATGGCCTGATGGACCCGGCGTCCAAAAGCTTCTTGATCTCCTCCATCTGCTCTAGCTCATTTGCTGATGTAAACCCATACCCCCGCTTCGTCGCCTGCTAAATCCATGTCGCGCACCGGCAGTAAGACGTGTTGAGGTTAGTTTTAGCCGATCGCTAGAATCGGTCTCCTTCGTAATGCTTACCGAGGATTCACCACTTTTCATCGTTTGGGGCCGATCGTGTGGATCGGCCTCCTCTTCACCTTTGCCGCGAGATCGACTGCTCTCGGGCTCATCCTCGTCGTGGTGATCTGCAAGCCCTGCCATATTGATATCAAACGAGAAACCTGGCTCGCGTCCTATGCACTGGCTGAGATCGACCATGTTGACTTCCGGAAACGGCTGCGTGTCAACTCTCATGGCAAACTGACCGAATAGCAATCGGCCTTGCTCTATCGCCAT
This sequence comes from Lolium multiflorum, assembly GCA_030979885.1. Lineage (NCBI taxonomy): Eukaryota > Viridiplantae > Streptophyta > Magnoliopsida > Poales > Poaceae > Lolium > Lolium multiflorum. The sequence goes on along the minus strand of CM061750.1, from coordinate 46,657,347 downwards.
CTGAATTTGTCCGCGAAGGACTTTGCAGTCGTTGGTGGCATGGGTGAACGTGTGATGCCACTTGCAGTATGGCTTGCCGTTCATCTCTTGTGGCGTGGGGATTTTGTGACCTTCGGGTAACTTCAGTGTTTCTCCTTCAGCAGCAAATCAAAATCTGCTCCGTTTTGCTCAAATCGAAGTCGAACCCCTTGCAGGCCCCTGGTTGTTTCACCCACTTGCAGGACACGGGTTTTGCCCCGAGTCCACTCAGCTACTGCGACCTCTGATCTCCTTCGAAATCTTCATCTTCGTCTGTCTCGATCAGGGCGACGCGCTTGTATTTGTCCTGGTACAATTCTCGATGGCGCTGTTCATATGCAAATCAACTTCTGAACCATGTGCGCCAGTGAACTGTACTCTGCTTGGAAGGTCAGATCTTTGAGCGGCGCTGATAATCCTGCTTAATGCGGTGAATCCGGATGTAATTTTTTCCCATGATGATTTTGATATATTATACGTTTTTTTTCGACGTCGTATGCAAAAGTTAATGCGGTTTTACCATTTTTCAAACATTTTTTGCAATAAATGTGAAAATTCAAATTTGTTAATTTTCCCTAATAGTAGGTTGCATAACATACATGAATCTCAAAAGATTTTATTTTTTGAATAATCTATCATTTTCTTTTCTATTTTACAAGTTAAAAAAGCGATCCAGGGTGTGGAGGTAACACGAACCGGTAGTAGACTTTTTTGTTCGGTTCGTAACACGAACCGGTGCAAAAGAGTTCGTGGTTGACGCCAACCCTTTTACACCGGTTCGTGTTACGAACCGGTGCAAAAGGTCCCGCACGAACCGGTGCTAATGCCTGGACGTGCAGACCGCACGAACCGGTGCTAATGACCCCTTTAGCACCGGTTCGTGCCAAATCCGGTGCAAAAGCACTTTTGAGGACAGGATAAAAGCCCTTGTTTCTACTAGTGTATGTGTATCGGTGGACGTCGTCTTGTGTGTGCGTGTCGCAAACTTATTGTTGCCGTGCTCAACTTTACTATATACTTTGCTCTAATATTTATCAACATATATATATATGCATGATGTACTAATATGATATACTAATATGCCCTTGTCAATAGAGATGCCGACGTACGTTGTGTACAAGGGTCGGGTTCCAGGTGTCTACGAGGAGTGGCAGGACTGTCTCGAACAGGTGCACAAGTTCAGCGGGAACAGCTACAAGGGATACGACTAGAGAGGAGGCGGTACCACAGTGGAGGGCACACGTGGGCAAGAAGAAGAACCGGCTGAAGTTCTTGGTCCCCCTCTGTAACATCCCAAATTTCAATAAAAGAAAATTAGAAGAATTCCAGAGAGCAAAATTTCAAACCAACAAAAACTTTTTCTTACATATAGTACCATGCATAGGACTTGTGCATTGAGTGATATGCCATGATGCTTGTTACCTTGTGTGTGTGCTAAACCCTAAAAACCCTAATGTGATCAAGTAAGGATCATAAAGAAAATAAAATAAAATAAAATCAAATGCTAAAACCCTAAAACCCTCACATAGGCTTTATGCCAATTTTATAAATTTTGACCCTAGACCAATTTGATCTTCACCATTAGTTGGAATACATTACTAAACTCATATTACAACGTTGTGAATCATAGAAACACCAATTAAATCAAATTCAAATAAAAATTGAGGTCACATAGAATAATGGTCAAATCTGCCCATTATAATCTGGTCACCACTTTGAGCCCCTGTATTTCAAAATTTTCAAACTAAAATCTTTCCACTCTTTGCATGTCATCCAAGACAACATCTAGGTGAACACTTTTTGTAAAAACCACCATGCCAAATTATTTATAGATCAATAGCTATGCTCATCCAAAGTCGCAACATTTTATTAAAATCAACAATCTCACACTTAGCATTTTTGAGAATTCTTGGAATTTAAAAATTCCACCACCACCTCAAAACCTCTCTGGTCATTTACAACTTATATCAACACTCACATTTCAAAAACTTTCACCTTTTGAATTATTTCAAATTTGGTTATTTTTGCATTTTCCAAATTCGGGCACTATTTGCAATAGTTGCAAATAGTGAATCTACTCAACCTAATCTACACTACACTACCCCATTTGGTCCCCTGGTCACCTTAGTGCATTTTAATGCTCCATAGAACCCTAGGGAGAGAGAGGGCAAGGCTAGACATGGCCATGCCGGCCATGCCACCACCCCGACGCAACCCCCCTCTCTCCATGGCATCCCAGTGCTGGCCACCTTGCCAAACCGCACCAGCACACCACCCTAGCGCCGCCTAGCACCGCCCTGGTCGACGAGGACGACGACAACGCCCGGAACGCGCGCGCCCAGCACACGCCCAGGACCGCCAGATGCGCTCGTGTCGCGCGTGGACACGCTCGGCACACGCGCCGTCCCACGCGCTCACGCAACCCCTGGACCCCCTGCGAGCACCTTGAGCCTCACCGTGACACCGCGACGCCGTTGGACACGCCCTCGATCACGACCCGCACCCGCCGTCGCCGGAGAAGCCAACCCTGGTCCGCCGCGGCCGCGGCAGACATGGAAGCAACGCGACCGCGTTAGGCACCGCCCGACCCCGCTGGTCGCCACCAGGAGCACCGCCTTGACGTCCTGAACAGCGCCACGTCGTCGCCCAGCCCGTTAGCCCGCCGGAGAGGCCGCGCCATGGTCGACCACGCCACTGCCCCGCAGCACACTCGCGTTGCTATAAATAGAGCTCTCCCTTCGTCGATCCAACCACACCAGCTCACTCCCCACCTCTCACTGCTTCGCCATCACCACTCCCCTCACTCGATCGTCGCCGGAGCTGCTCCAATTTGGAGATCGGAGCCGCCGGTACCTGGTGGACGCCGCCGTCGATTGGAGCCACCCCAGGACGAGCCACTGCTACCAGTCGACGCGCCGTCGTCCACATCTACCTCGAGCACACTGCCCACCGTCTCTGGAGCCACGGTGAGCCCTCCGACCCCCTAGGCTCGCCGGAGCAGCGACGGCATCTCGTCGACGACGACGATGCACGTGAGCCGTTGGATCGTGCTCTAATCCAACGCCCCACAGCCGCGTACCGTTTCGGGGTTTAAACGCCCACTGACGGGTGGGCCCCGCTGTCAGGCAGCCCGCGCGGCTGGACCGTGGCTGGGCTGGCCTTGGGCCTGGTTATTCGTTTGGCCCGTTAAGATTTTCCCGCCGGCCCTTTAATTCGAATTTCATTTAAATAATTTAGTTGAATTCCCCCACTGGACCCAACTTTGAAATTGCATAGAAATCGTTTGGCTTGGCCAAATTTAGCAAATTTTATATATTTGGAAAGCTAGTGAAATTATCTGCAACACGCCACTGGTCTCATGACCAGATTCGTTGTAGAATTAAATCGATAAAAATAACAAGGCAGGGACTTTTTCCTACTCAAATAATTATTAAAAATCAAATAAAATAGATCTTAAGTTAATTCCAACTCTAGTAGTTCACATATTACTTACACTAATTGATTATGCAATAACATGGTATGGTCACCTTGCATGATCATGCCCTAGTTTAAGTAGTGGACAATATGGCTATTTTCTCTAAGTGATATTGTCCTAAAATATTATGCAAATCATATGAGGTGTTATACTTCATTTAAATCTTGTCTCAAATGAGTTCATGTGAGTTTGGACCCCTGGACCAAACTCTCTTATATGAATTACTTGGAGATTTAAAGCATGTGTAGTATTATTAAATGGTATGAGGTGGTGTACCTCATTTAAATTGTTTTCTCAATTGATGATCATGAATGGTGGACTTAGGTTAATAGAAAATTCATGAATGATTATTGAGAAATTAAATCTTAAGAATATTTCAATGAGAGGAAATTATTCCTCAAGAACTTTTATGGAAACTATCATTTACATATGTAATGAGAGGAAATTATTTTCTTCTCAAACAACACAACCAATGCACCCTAATTAAATTATTTGTGTGCCCAGAATAGTTTGTGTGATTATATGTGTTGTTTGGAATAGCCATTGAATTAGTGAGTGATTATACCTCGTATTCCAATTTAGACGCTAGTACCGGAGAATACCGGAAGAGGAAGGTTGCTACCCAGAAGAGGACAGTTTGAGAACTACCAAGGCAAGCTAATATTCTTGCAAGTGCAAAGTCCTACCAAGGACAAGGCACTCTCATCTTTTCCTATGAAGCATAAGCCTATCCCAAGTTTTACTACAAGTTTTATTTGCAAGCTTTATTGCTTTGGTTTATCAAAGTACTTTTTGATTCATGATTCAATGGGGTTAATGTTAGATTAGTACAAGAGTATCAAAATTAGCCTAGAAGCAAAGCAATATACTTAGCACCCCTCATATCTAGATGCTAGTGCTAAATTAAAAATGACTACTCTAGATGGGAACATGTGTGGTGAAATAATGCTGATGATGAAATTTATGAAATGAACCTTAAAGGTGAATATGACCAAGAGAAGATAGTGATTTTTGATATAAAACTAATATTTGGCTTGGATGCGATACCTTTCCAATTCATCAGTACCCCCACAATACCTGATTATGGGTAAAGGCTTAACTAGAAGTTTATGTACATTAGTATGGGTTCCCTCTAAACACACATCATAGGGGTTATGCCGAGGCTGCCTCCGTTGTTGATGAATGATGTGAATTGAAGGTGAATTGTACGGCCAAGCCCTGTGCAGTTCCCAGGATGACAGTTGGTCATCACTGGGAGGCCAAGCTCATGGGGAGAGGTGCTCATACTAACGTTTGTAAATGAAAGGTTATGGTTGATGATCCGCGTACTGTGTTACGATGATTCGGGGTTATCCCGACGGATGAAATCAAATGTTGTGGCACAAGTGTGCAACCTCTGCAGTGTAAACCTATTCGAATACGTGTCCACGGTTACGGACAGTTGGAAAGGCCATACAGTTTCCAGTATTAGATTCTTGAAAATGTTGAGGATGAATGGTGACTTGGGTTTTGAATCACAACAATGTTGTGGGAATGACACTAATGTTCCCACTTGAGTTAGTTAGCACATGAATAATTATTGAGCAAATACTTGCACATTAAAATTGGCTTTATGCAAAGAGACTAGAGCTTAGCACCCCTTTTCCAGAAATGTTAGCACTTACACTAGTATTAGTTTGCGAGTACATAAAGTACTCACGGCTGTGTCCCTGGCTATTCAAATGGCCAGACTATGAAGAGGAGCAGCAGTACGAGGAGGAAGAACAGCAGGACGTCTACCACAACTAGAGTCTGCGACGTCAAGTGTTGGCCTGTGGACTATAGAGTCCGTGTATCTTACGCTTCCGCTATGAACTTGTGTTTGTTCGTTGACCAGTTCGTTGATCAATAGATCAACTATTTATGTAATATGGATCATGTGATTCCAAGTTGTAAGACTTTATGGTTTGTAATGAATGATGACTGTGATACTTAACTATTATGCCTCGCAACAACAATATTCCTGGGATTGCGATGTATGACATAATAGGCATCCGGACTTAAAAATCCGGGTGTTGACACCCTCTTACTCACCGCCACCGCGGTTGTACTCTACTTTACTTTAGTCTAGGTGGCCGGTGACGATGCATGTGCATATGAGACGAGATGAACACATGTATGTGTATGCGACGATCAAACACATTTCTACTTGTGTAATTTGGATCTAAATGATGTAATGATGAAGACTTGTGTGTATCATGTCATTTGTGTGTCATTTCTGACTATTTCTGTTATTTCTGAATGTGCTATGTATTTGCTGTATATATACCTGTATATTTCCTGTCAAATACCTGTATGTAAAAAAATTCGAAAATCCAAAAATTAACATTCTATGGCGCATGCGTTGGCAGTGCGCCATAAAAAATTGTAAGTATTCTGTGGCGCACGTATCCACCGGTGCGCCATAAAAACATTCTGTGGCGCATGCGGGCTAATGCGTCACAGAATTCCAAACTTCTATGGCGCACTGGTGCGCATGCGCCACAGAATTCCAAACTTCTGTGGCGCACCCACTGCTGCGCCACAGAATTTAAATACTAGTCGCGTGGCATCTATGGCGACGGCCATATGCGCCACAGAATGTTAATTTGGTGCGCCACAGTTAGCCCTTTTTCCACTAGTGCTTGTGCTCGATTCTACATATTCAGCATATGTCCCATTGATTGGATCTCTGAAGTAGTACACGCCTATACTGTATAGGTCGTATGTGAATATTCAAACTGATTAGATATGAAAGTTGTATAGTATGTGTGTGTTTGGATATGGAATTCTGGACCCACATGATGAGCATGTATTCTTGTTTCCACATGGCAGGCCGTTCTTTATTTCTGCTCATGCAGTTGCTATATTTGTTTGATTCGATGTTGTTTCTTCGGGTGCTTCTAGCTTGTGACCGGATCTACACAATCTATGAAGCACAAAATGCAGTTTGAACTTTTGGCCTGGGCTCGGGCTTGGTTGCTGCGAACAAATCATGCTAGGCTCAGGCTCAATTTCTGCACCTTGGGCATTTCTAGGCCTGGCGCGAAACCCGGCCTGGGCGAGGTATGCTTAAGCTTTTTGTCAGGGGGCATTTGCATATAACAGTAAAGCAAGAATGGAAGAATATAATTCAGTTTGCATGGATGAAAATCTTGTGTGCAAGTCCAAGCATAATTATATGCTTTGTTGCAGGAAAATATATCGTAAGCATTGAGCATTACCAAAAAGGACCAAGCCATTGCAAGGGATTTGCACTTGACTTCCTAGCTTTCTTTAAATATGCAAAGGCAAGGAGCGTATTGGTACCTCCTAGCACCAACAGTCTAACAAGCAAACTGTATATCATGTTCATCCTTGAAGATGTGTGGGGATTGCTCGGGGAGAAGGAAGAAATCCCGAAACAAACCTTGGCTCTCATTCAAGAAGGTGGGATTCTCAAGAGTGTCATTTCTCCACATCGTTTACACGCTCACGTTCAGGAGATTAATTGAAATACTCTCTCCATCCATAAATAGATGTCTTAGATTTATCTAAATCTAGATGTTCGTGTTGGAACTGTTGGCATATGTGTTCCGCACGGTTCCTCCCCAATGGCTCGAAGCAGTCCCAATCCCGCACAGTTCCATCTCAAAAAACAAAAAAATCCCACATGTTGTGACCGTCGCTACCGAGGAAAACTCTCCATCCACACCGCCGCCCAGCGCAACACCAGCCCTCCAGCTTGCAAAAACCACGGCGGTGGATGAGTTGCATCAGCCCCTATCTTGCAGCAATAGCGGTCGTGCGTTTGCAGAAGCGCGCCCGGCGGCTGCCAGGTGTGAGGTTGCAGCAACGCGGCTGACTAGGGCACTAACGAAGGTCGGCGGTGGATGAGTTGCATCAGCCCCTTACCGCTGACCAACGCCGGGCTTCGGTGCTTCAAGGGTCTAGCTCCAACAACCGGAGCAGTAAGGGGCGATGTTGGCAGCATCGCTAGCTTTCCTTCGCAACGCATGGAATCTAATTGCAACATCGGAGGTCGGCGCGGCAGAGCGCGCATGGACCATCTAGTGGATTCCTGTGGGTAAGGTTCCGGCGTCGAACACCTTGCATGTGATACGGCCGGGATGGAAATCTAAGAGCATCTATCAGATGATGTAAAATACACAACATGAACAGTGTTTTAAACTAGTTACAATGGAAGTAAGTACTAGTATCATGGGTGCCATGTTGGCAAAAATCTGATGTGGCGCATTAATTAATGAGGTGAGAGATGATAGTGGTATCATAATATGATACGGTATCATAGCACGTAAAACTAGAAAACTTAATGGCAAACACATCATGTACACAAATTTGCATTGAGATTCTACAAAAAATTAAATATAATGATACTATGATACTATCTTATGATACTATGCATTGTGGGGTAGTATCATAAACTAGTATCATGTGCATGATACTAGTGTATGATATTTGTGACTAGTTTTACAACACCTGGTTTGGCTTTCCTTTCAGGTTTTTATGACATTTGGTTTTTTCTCAGAACTCGGATGTTGTAAAATACAATACTTGATGCTCGACCAGGTGTTGTACATTTAAGATTTGCAAATATATGGTGAAATATGATGAATTTTGTGAAACAAATGTCACATATATGTTAAATAACATACAACTTAAGATCAATCACACACATATCATCAAGTTCATCACAAACATATCATCAAGTTCAAGCGTTGCATAGTTCAACAAGCGGGACATGGTTCACCATACACACATACATACACAAAGTTCGACAATCAAACATAAACAAACGACATAGTTTCACAAACATAAATGAACCATAGCAAAGCCACTCATGACTCAATGCGGATGTCTCTTCATTGGTTCCCATGCCTTCGTTGCTGGATCTCTCTGTTGCCACCATCTTATTTTGGTGTTTCCTCTCTATTGGCATCATCACCGGCGTGGGTGGTGTTGGAAGAAATGCCACCACTCATGACGCCGGCCATGCCTCCATTGCCACCATCCATGGAAGCTCCAAAATGTCGACTCATGTAGGTCCCCATGCTGGTCATGGATCCAACATGCGGTCACTCTTGGAAGTGAGGGACTGGGCCAAAGGATTGAGGAATATGAGAGTATAGGCAAAAGGATGAGCGGAGCAAATCCAGCTGTTCACACTAGCCCGTCGGGTTGACCAGGGCGTCCTAAGGTAAAAACAATGGTTGCCTCGGGTTTGGTGGTAAGAGCCATGGTTTTGGCTCCACGGTGGGGTTTTCCCGAGGAACCGAGAAATCCCGATCGGTCACTGAGAAAATTGAAAAATTAAATTTTGAATTTAAACTTTTTTAGAAGGTATTAATTTATGTTTAAGCAGCAACTTTACACTACTAGGCCAGTAACGCAATAGCATTGATTAAGGATGATATGGGCATGTAAGAGCAATACCATACCAATACCCGTATAGTTAGCAGGAACAAAATTCTACCTACATCCATACCTACGGTATGGAAATTTTTACCCATACCCGACGTGTACCCGTACCCGTTAGGTACCTTCTACTTATCAAGACTTGGGGGTTCAGATGCAAAAAAAATTAAATAAATTTGGATTTTTTGTTTGGTTAGGCTATTTCGCGAGGGTGCTCGGGAAACTCGGTTAGCGGGTGGTAAACGGATTTACCATCAAGTAGCCAAATCCTAGGAACATACCTCGACAATGCATTCTTAAGATACAACATACTTGCTCGAATGGTAAGAGGTGCAAGCCAGAATTCAAAGATTAAGGTGCAACGTACATTTGCGAAGCTTTCTTTAGAAAACGGGCCACTCTAACCAGTCAAAGTCATCCTCACACTCGAACTTCAGGGTCTTGATCCGGGCAAATTTAGCTCGCAGGACCTGCTCATCTTTCTCGTGCATCCCCTCGCAATCCCTCAACGTAAGATCCTCCAAGAGAGGACAATTCTCAAGGACAGCGGATAGTTTTTCCAAGGTGATGTCAACGTCGTCAAGTTCAAGGGAACGAAGCTCCCTCATAGGTGACTCTCTTGTAAGGCTAGCAAGACTTGCACTGAAGACACTGCAGCAGCACACAAGCCGAAGAGTAGTTAGTGAGGGTGACCTGCAGAAGAAAATGATGATCTTTTCATATACGAGTGAATGCGGAAACAATGAATAAATGACATCGTTTGAGGATAGATCTACTACCTTCGTCCCAATTTACAGGTAAATTTGACCAACATAATACAAGGTATATATTATAAAATTATATAGCATCAGAAAGTTTAGCGTTTTGGCTCGTAGGTGCATATACATCTATTATAAAAAATAATTTAAAAACTAATTTAAAAATGTTAAAAATTTGTAAAATAAAATTTCAGGTGTACATCCTTACATTCTATGTTCGTACACAAGTTTTCGTGAGAAAAAAATATTTTATGTGACATGTATAAAAAGACAAAAAATATCATGTAGGTAGTCATATTGGAGCATTAAAATATATTTTTTTTTACACGAGACACAAAAAATATTTCTTTTTTCCTAAAAACTTGTGTGCGAACATAGAATGTCTAAATATACATGCAAAATTTTATTTTAGAATTTTCTGATACTTTAAAATGTATTTTCACACAACGAGTTTATATGCACCCGTGAGCCAAATTAGATTTCCCTAGAAAGTTTACATATTTTACTTTGTATTGATATACTTTTTATGTTATATAATTTGTATTATGTTGGTTAAATTGGTGATCTAGAGTACTAAACTTAGCGCTAGCACGCATGTAGCCGAAACATTTACTAACGCAGAGGTGTAATTGATTAAGAAAAAATTAGAACTCCAAGCAAGTAACGAACAAAACAAACACACCTTTCCACGATATACTGCATGAGCTCGCCGGTGACAAAATGCTTCCCGGCAAACTCCCGAAGCTGTCCATCAGAACGGTCGACGGCTGACTTCGCCATCGCAACCAAGTCAGCAAACTCATCATCGAGGAAGTCGAACACGTCCTTGTTGTGGTTCTCCATGTCCACGACACGCCACACGTCTGGCACCTTCGCCGCTTGGAGCCACGTGCAGCATACGAGGCTGGCGCTGGCGAGGACGTCGACGGCGCCGAGCCTGACAAAGACCAAGGCAAGCACATCGAGGGGCAGGAGCGACCAGTCCCTGGCTGGCGGCTCCTCCGACGCGGATTGCGGCGGCGCAGCAGCGTCCATCTCCTGTGATTTGGAAACCCAAAACAGCCCGGCCGTCGCCTCGTTGGTGATCTTTATATATCTGAGAAGTTGTTGGTTGTACGTTCGCGCGTCACCTCGTTAACGAGTCAGAATAACAATCGACAATTAACCGATCCGATTACAATGCCGATTCCTATATTGCTAAGCGACAACATGAGGCTCCATCACAAACACGAGGGGTGCACGCTCATACAAGTTACAGGTCATAAGAATCTCACATGGCGCAATGCGTGACAGCGCGTTCCATTCCCTAATTGCAAACTGGCAACATGATGTCATGGAAAATTCCATGTCACGTTGCTTGAAAGATTCGATGGTTACAATTTCGTCGCGCCGCGTGTCCAAAAATCAAACATTGACTCAAATCTTCATGGATGTCCACTCAAATCCCCATGGATCCCCATGAATGTCAGAACCAGAATCGGAGAAATCAGCACGCTCAACTGTGAGGGACTTGATCCCTGTGAATTTCGCTCGCAGGGCATGCTCGTCTTCGTCGTGGATCTCCAAGCAACTGCTCAACTTAAGAAGTTCCAAGGCATGACAGTTTTCCAGGATGGTGGATGTCGACGAAGTCAAGTTCCAGGGAACGCAACTCGCTCAGACTACTCATAGTGGAAGTAACTTCAGTAGTAACTTAGGAGCCAACTCAGCAAATTTGCTTATGTGGCACTAAATTAATGAGGAGAGAGAAGGATAGAGTAACATAGCTAGTTACTGTAACATCACACTTTTCAAGACACAATGAGTCTACAAGCTAATTAATCTGGTACTGTACTGCAACCCCCGGTGTCCAATTTTTCCCACACCAAAAATCAAATGTTGTTTGTTCTTCATTTGACATACTTATCCCTGACCTTTTTTTTTTGCAGACCAATGCCGGGCCATGGAGGTAGCTATCGGCATGACTCTTCCCAACACTGTGCATCTTTGGTGTAAGTGGCATGTTTTCCGGAAGGTGAAAGAAGAGCTTGGGGGCATATATAGTAAGAAAACCGGCTTCAAGGATGCTTTCAACAATGTTGTCAACGAGATGCTAACTAAAGACGAGTTTGAGAAGGGATGGGGGAAGCTAGCTGAAGATTTCGGGCTAGCTGAGAATAGTTTCATGATTCCGGCGTTTGAGGCTCGCCACAAATGGGCGAAACCTTTCTTCAAGGACAAATACTGTTGAAGGATGACTTCAGCGCAGTTGAAAGTGCAAACCACATGCGGAAGACATATGACCCTCGAAATTCTTCAATGAACAAGTTTGTGTTCCATTACAACTAACTTCTTAAAGATAGGAATGAAGCTGAAGATTCAGAAAAACACAAAAACAAGCAGGCAGCATGAGAATTGTGCTTTACATTTCCCTGTTTGTAACCGTTAATGTAGGCACACATCTGATTTCATTTTTTTTGTAGTGTTTGCAGTGCAATCGGAAAGAGAGAGGTGGCTGGCCGATAGAGAAGCATCGTATCTACACACGGGCAGTGATGAAGCTTTTCAAAGCTTAGCTGGAGAGGGGACAGAATTTCAACCCACCTAAGGAAATAGAAGCCCAAAGTTTGTACGAGCTGGAATATTCGTATGCTCATCTCCGTCCCAGTTGGGCTTGAACAAAATTCACGGTTCGTGTTCAGGAAGGCCAGCGCTTTCTATGTGAATGTGGTTTGTTTTGACATGTCGGTGTCATGTGCGCCCATGTCATTAGGGTGAGTTCTCTTATCTAATTGCTCACGCATTCTGTCGTGCTTAAGGTTTTACTGGCACTGATTAACCATGTGCATACTTGCAGCTGATGATACACCTTGGATTGAATCAGATCCCTGACTTCCACATAATGAAGTGGTGGACAATATCTGCTAGGGACATTTTGGGTCCAAGTGTTGAGGGCCCCAAAGAGACGGAGTTGTCATTGCCAAAGTCTTTTCGGCACAACATAATGTACATCAGCGCCCCGGAGGTTGTAAAAATGGGTGATTTAGCAGGCTATTGTAATTTTCTTGACCTTGTATGTTGCATTTTCAGATGAACTCTGCAATGCCATATCTTAGCTATTGTAAGGGATTTCTATTGTAATTTTCTTGACATTTTCTATTGCATTTCCATTTCAGCGCTGCAATGGCAGAGCTTAGCTACTTTGTCGGTTGAGACATGAGATTGCTCAATTATGTGTTGTGCACTTCGCACATTGTTACAGCAAATCATTTGTCCTGTGCAAAGTGTTATATGCTGATAAAGAGCAACTGAACTAACTAGAGGACTATGTGGTTATAATAGATGTGTCTGTTTTCTATTTGCTGGTGAGCTCTCCAATTTCACATCTTAGCCATTTGGAACACAGATCAAACCAAAGGCAAAATCGGAGATGTCTGACTCTTCCATCGAGCATCGACCCTGAGCACTTCTCGTGCTTTGACCTCAGTATCTGATGGTACAGTGTCCCAGTGCACCATGGTTCCGGAGAGCTCACTGGAGATCTCGTCGGTGAGTTCGTTTTGCCAGCTATTTTTTTGTTCACGCTGTAGTAGATGTAGATTCGTTTTCAGTTGGTTTCAATTATGCTGACGCCTGTTTTCGGCATATTTGTTCTCGGATCGGGCTTGGGGATTCAAGATACGAAGCAGACGACGAAGTGAGCGTTGGATACGACGGCCACGGCGACGGTGAGCAACAAGAACTTGTCGACGCGGATGAGAATGAAGAGACTCTGTTGCTTGTTCCTCGTACTACAAAACTGTAATCAACTGCGACGAGGGTATCTGATTCGAACAAAAATACATCTCAGGTTGGTCTGGGCTACGTAGGCGCAGAGGAGCACGTCCTCCGCCGTTGCCGCATCCTCCGGAGGAGCCGCCCCCGCCGCCAAATCCGCCCACGCTGCCGCATCCGCCGCCGTTGTCGCATCCTCCAGCGGAGCCGCATCCGCCGCCACCCCCGAATCCGACGCCGCCGCATCCGCCGCCGGTGCCGCTGCGCAGAGAAGACTGGGATATGGTGGTGGAGGGGAATCGGGAGGAGAGGTGCTGGTCGCGGCCAGCCGCTGTCGAGTGAGAGAGAAAAGCAGCAGCGGGGATGGTGGAATCATCCCGTGTCGGGTGGCTTTATGCTCCTGTTCATGGGACCCACAAGCTTTACAGGATTGAACGAAAAAGAGCAAAAGAATTTCTCTCACATGACATATTGTCCGAATCTCCAAGCATCCAACGGCTGTGGAAGCACCCACACCCATGCTTGGGTGTACAAATGTATTTCCGAAGATACAATTCACGAACAAATAATAGTTAAGGTACATTGTATTGCCAAAATACAAAGGGTGAAAAGTGTAAATCCATAACTCAAACAACTAAAGAGTCACCTACATTTGGGAAGGTTTTCTTTATAGAGAACATGACTCAATACATCTGCAAAGTTCCATAGTAAATAAAGGGAGTGTAGCATCATACTCCGTACATGGTACCGATCACAATGGTAACAAAATAACCTACTCAAGCCACGCTTAATATGTCATCTCGTCTTCAGAAATAATCAGAACTTCATGCATTGCTCCCAGACTAGTCAACATAGTCGTACCAGCAGTCATCAAAGCACTCACCAACACAGTCGTATATCAGATTCTTAATCCGGGCAAACTTCTCGTCTTCCTCGTCTAGCCCTGAGCAATCGCGCACGGTAAGAACGTCCAGGTTAGGACAGTTCTCAAGGATGGTGATTAATTCTCCCACGAGAAGATCAATGTCGTCAAGTTCAAGAGATTGGAGCTTGTTGAGAGGTAACTCTGTTATAACACCAGCGAGTTGTGCGCTGAAGACCTTCCAGCAGTGTACCTTCCAGCAGCATACAAGCCGAAGGGTAGTCAGCGAGGGTGACCTGAAAGGACGTATGGCGATCTTTTTGTTGGAGAATAGCAACTAGTATTCACAGAGGGTCATAGGCCAGTACATGTACATGTGTGACAATGTGCAGGTAAGCCCCTCATACACTGGGGAATAATGGAAAATGAACTATACAACTCTAACACCCCCCTCAAACTCATGGTGGATCAACAATACTGAGTTTGGAGAGAAAGAAACCATGTTGTGCTCTAGTCTGGGCCTTCGTGAAGAAGTCAGCAAGCTGAAGCTCTGAAGGCAAATAATGAAGAGCCATAACCTGATGCTGCACAGCATGACGCACATAGAAGGCATCAACACCGATGTGTTTGGTGAGCTCGTGCTTCACCGGATCACGCGCAATACTGATGGCACCAGTACTGTCCGATAAGAGCGGAGTCGGGGCATGAGCAGAGACACCAAAGTCCGCAAGTAACCAGCGCAACCAAGTCACCTCAGCCGTCAATAGAGCCATCGCGCGCAACTCAGCCTCAACACTCGAACGAGAGACTGCAACCTGCTTCTTGGTCTTCCAAGCAATGAGAGAGGCACCAAGAAAAACACAGTAGGCAGAAAGAGACTTGCGATCCTCGGGATCGCTAGCCCAGGTAGCATCTGAGTAGGTCTGGAGCTGTAAGGAGCTGGAGCGAGGAAAGAAAAGCCGACGAGAGATAGTGCCACGAAGATAGCGAAGGACACGAAGAAGATGACTATAGTGGACACTAGTGGGAGCAGCCATGAACTGACTCAGAATATGGACTGGGTAGGAGATGTCAGGACGTGTGACAGCAAGGTAGACAAGACTCCCAACCAAGTGACGATAGCGAGTCGGGTCCGGAAGAAGGTCACCATCAGTGGACCGGAGGCGGACATTGAGCTCCATAGGAGTCTCAATAATGCGCGCATCACCAAGAGCGGCACGAGTGAGAAGGTCCTGAATATACTTCTCCTGGGAGATATAGAAGCCATCGGAGGTAGAGGAAACCTCAAGCCCAAGAAAATAGCGGAGAGGACCAAGATCGGTCATGAGAAACTGATCGCGAAGACGGGCCTTGACAAAGGCAATGTACTCAGGGTCGTCGCCTGTGATGATCATGTCATCAACATAAAGAAGAAGCAGAGTCCGACCACGAGAGGATGTGTGGACAAAAAGCGCAGGGTCATGGGCGCTAGGGACGAAACCAGCAGCGATGACCACGGAGGCAAAACGCTGAAACCAGGCGCGAGGGGCTTGCTTAAGGCCATAGAGAGAGCGCCGTAGACGACAAACCATGCCATCGGGAACAGAGTAGCCAGGAGGTGGCTGCATGTATACCTCCTCACTTAACTCACCGTTAAGGAAAGCATTCTGTACATCAAGGAGACGAAGACGAACAGACAGCAAGAAGAGTACGAACAATGGTCATGTGAGCCACGGGAGCAAAGGTCTCGTCATAGTGTTGCCTGCCAAAGCCCACCGAGCAGTGGTTAAGCAACACGAAGAGCCGGGAGGCTTCCAAGGCGGCGTGGGCCCTGGTCCTCGACGTCGTCCCGCAAATGCTCCGGCACACGACCTGGCGGCTGCAAGGGCGTGCCACCTGACCTATACCTGGCCAGGAAGGTGTGGATTGCTTCGATTAGTTCCCTGCATGGCAGCCACGTAAACATTAAATGCGAGCCCTATCGGCTCTCAGGTTGCCCTGTGGATCGGCTCAAAGAGCCGATCGCCCCATGGTTCATGTTGGATATTCAATGACATGGGGATCCTGCTTGATCACGACAAAGCTAAACCAATCTACGACAGTTTAGGGTTTTCACCGTATGATCGGAACATCCTACGCGTAGTTGAGCCTAATAGACACGAAAGATAACGGAAAGCTAACCCTAAAAGAGGCCTAAAAACCAACATAACGTTAATTCCCGGAACATCCCTCTTAGGACTAGCAAACCATACCTAGCGCGCTACCGGATCGTTCAACCCGTTTGCAAGGCCTAACCATACGGATATTAAACTAATCCTTGATGAACAAGGAGTGCCTATAACAGATCGGATCTACTAAGTCACGAACAAGCAAGATGCTGCCTTACACCTAGATAGGTGTAAGGGCAGCTAGATGTTGAGGGACGGCATAGCTAAGCAGATATATGCAAGAAAAGCATCTACGCAAGCCCCAAAACACCTATGGTAAATAGTGCTACTCGCCATCAACAACGCTTCGACGAGCAACACAAGGTAAACGAATAAACGTGTGCTGCCTAGATCGCAAGATGCGATCTAGGCATGATGCTTACCCGGGAGAAACCCTCGAAAGAAGGGGTGGCGATGCCTGATTTGTGTTTGTTGTGAACGTGATTGTCCTCCTTTTCCGATAACCCTAGATACATATTTATAGTCCAAGGACTTTCTAATTGGCGTGCACCTAACCGTGCACGAGTTAAACTCTATCTTTTAATCTAAACTACAATGCGATCTACTATATTACAGATACACGGGCAATTAAGCCCAAACTCTTGCGCAAGGCCGCTTCAAAGATACTCCACGTGTAATCTTCACAGCCCATCTTCACTTACGGCCCATCTCCTGATTTGGCCAAAATCCGGTGATAACACATGCCCCCCTGGTTTTGGTAATGATAATTCTTCGAGGGGTCATGTCGTGGCAGAGCAGAACCGTCGCAGTATTCTTCATCATGATGTCTTGCCTTCTCACCTTCTCTGCACAATTTGTGTTTTGGCAACTCCTAAACAATCGACTCTTCCTTCGTTCTTTCTCCTCTGAGCAATCAGCTTCTAGTCAACTTGGCCGACAGTCAAAGTCAAACAACCCCCAAAAGAGCCGATGGTATCGCATCGGCCCCTTACCATAAAACACGAGCAAGGCCAACCCAATTTCCCTTCCAAACGGTAACCTGCACTGCAACCTTCGTCTGCAAAAGCAAACTCAGATCCCTAAAACTGTCGCCCAGCAACTCCAGGAACCTCAGATCTCAACCGCGCCGTCCCAACTCCGCAGCGCCTCCAATGGCGGAATCATCCAACGCCAACGCCATGGTCTCCGGTCTGAAGGTAATACTCCATCGCTTCTTTGCTATTTGGATCAATCTCAGGATTGAACAGAGGAACACCTGAATTAATGTTCTATTCCGTTACTAATTTTAGGTCTCCGACATCCTGCTGCCGCACCCTTCTCTCCCAAATTCCATGTGTCTCCGCTCCTCCGAGAGTCCCGCTCACTTAATCTCATGCGAGGCCAATAGGATCCCTTTTGTGAGGGATTTAGATCTGACTTCTTGGGCTGACTGCCTGCGAGCCTGGCCTAATCCTCCCGAAGGTTGGGTGGCATGGTACAATCGAGTGTCCAAAACCCATTATGCCACCTGGGAAACGATAGGGATAGCCGATGCACTGTCGTTATCATTGTCTCCTCTTGAAAAGAACGAGAACATTCTGAAAACCATCGGCTACTTTTGGTCTGATGCACTGAACTGCTTCATGTTCGGTCATGGCCCCATGACGCCCACTCTTCTGGATGTAGCCATGATTACAGGCCTGGATATTGCATCCCCAAGCCCCTCTGCCTTTAAGCTGCCAAAGGTCCCCTTCACCCTCTCCTCTAAAACAGAGTGTACAAGCTGGGGCGCCTACCTCAAGCGTTATATGAAAACCAAAGGCCCTGTGACCGAGAGAGAACACACGGCCTTCTTGAACTTCTGGCTGGAGCACTTCATATTCTGGTCCCTCACTCGCCCCAACCAAGAATTACCTTTCCCTGGCCTACGAACTTGCTAAAGGCACTCATCTTGGCCTTGGCAAACTGTTCCTTGGGGAGGTCTATCGATCTCTCCAACTGATGTCGGTCAAACTGTTCTCTCAAAAAACAGTGAAAACAGGAGGTCCTTGGTGGTTTCTTCAATTATGGGCTCAGCTGTACTTCCAGAACCAAATCCCAGACTTCCCATCTTTGGCCACTGTACCTTCCCGCATGCTAACGGGAGGGAGATCCGATGCACCAGCTTATGGTCAAGCTCTCGTATGGCCTCCCAGCAGCGAGCTAATCCCTAAGGAAGCAGGCGTGGTTCAAGATTTTCTTCCAAGGCCTGAGCAACCCCTGTTCTTTCCTTACACCGAATCGAAAATTTTGAGAATCCGGTCTCCTTCCGGTTAGACAGCTTTGCCGACGCGCTAGCCAGCTTGTTCTCCATCATGATCCGCCCTTGTTTTCTCCGGTCGGCATGAGTACTTCCAACCGGATCATCAAGCCCGACGAACTTTACCAACCGGTGGTAGTAGCTCGGCAACTTGGTCTCGGGCAAGTGCCCCCACACTTCTTTCTTCATCACCTGACAGCAAGCCGAGCTGAATTGCCTGACATTCTCACTGGCCAAAGGTGCTACACCTTTTTTGATGCTCTGGCAATCACAATCCCTCACAACCTCTGCTTCACCACCACTACCAGTGGTTTCGAGACTTGGTGGACCATGTGGAAGACCCATGCCTTCAGAAGAGCTCTCGGACCGTTGCTGAAGCAGCTTGATGCCGAATATGACATTCCTACACATCAGGTACCATTGCATATAAATTTCTCGCGACCGTTCATAATGGTTATCTGAAAACCTGGCTTTAACTCTTGGCAGGAACAAGATGGTCCAGAGCCGACGCAAACCGACGGTTCCCCCTTCACATTCCTTCCCCCACCCCGGTGGTGCTCTTCGGCCGAAGCTCGCCACCCCGAAGCAAGTTATAATGCAGGGCCAGCCGATTTCACCAAAATCGGCTTCCAAGAGTAAAGCATCCTCGGGGCCAGCTGCCCCGAGCCTCCGCCCAAGCGAGGAAGGCGGTGAGAAAAGTAGCAGCCAGGAAGACCCTGAAGCGCAAAGCTCCTGTTCAAGACTTGCACGTAAGAACCCGTGCCTTGATTACATTTATCCATCCTCCCAGTCCTTCGTCACATGCTTATGCCCCTTTTCACAGACTTCCACCGAAGAGAACTCCAGCGAGGATGCACAGTCTAAACACAGGGACACGAACCCGGGCAATTCCGAGAGATCCACCACACAGAGCCAGACGGACTCGCCCACGTTGGTTTCCAGGCAAAGGCCCTCTCCCGAACCTGCTGCTACCCCAGCTCCGACCAAAACAGGGTCACGCGTGAAACGGCGCTGTGTCAAAAGGGCTCGCAAAGACCCGCAAGTTTCCTCACCAAGCCAGGAAGTTTCAAATGTAATTACCTCACCAGCCCATGCCTCATGTCATCCCCTTGCTACTTGGGTCGACTCACCATCTCCTTTGCAGACTGATGAGACTTCTAGTGGGGACGTTGAAGAGGTACTGATGCCACCTGCCACACTAGATCTGGCTGCTTCGACGGGAGTGGCTGACCAAGCGGCCAACCTAGCCAAGCTTCCGGAAAAGCCGATTGTCACATCATCGGCTGCTCCTCTTACTTTGGGAGAGGTACACTCAACTCCCTTGTCTCTACCTTTTCCTGTGTTGTATACTCATGATACGTCCAATTTGCATCACTATTTTGTATCATAATTTGCTGTTGTTCATTGATATATTTCATATTGGGACACAATACTTATGTTATTTCATCTATTTTGCATGTTTCATCATTATTGGAGGATCAATCACCGGAGCCAGGATTCTGCTGGAAAAAGCACCGTCAGAACGCAATATTTCGGAAGATCAACTGTGGGAGGAAATTTCACGTAAAATCCTATTTTTCCAGATGACGGAGGGAGCCAAGGAAGAGAGGGAGCCAAGGTGGCCCAGACCATAGGGCGGCGCGGCCCATGGCCTGGCCGCGCCACCATGTGGTAGGGGCCCCACAACCCCTTTCGCCTCCTTTTCTTCGCGTACTCCTTCGTCCCGAAAACCTAAGCCACAGGAGGACCTCACGAAGGGTTACCGCCGCGCGGGGCGGAGAACACCAGAGAGAAAGAGCTCTCCGGCGGGTAGGAACGGGGAAATTCCCTCCCGGAGGGGGAAATCGACGCCATCGCCATCGTCATCGAGCGGGACATCATCTCCATCATCATCATCATCATCTCCACCATCTACACCGCCATCACCACCGCTGCACCTCGTCATCGCTGTAGCAATTCGGGTTAAATCTTGATTGTTTGATAGGGGAAACTCTCCCGGTGTTATTCTATACTTCTTGTAGATGCTATTGAGTGAAACCATTGAACCAGGGTTTATGTTCAGATTGTTATTCATCATCATATCACCTCTGATTGTATTCCATATGATGTCTCGTGAGTAGTTCGTTTAGTTCTTGAGGACATGGGTGAAGTCTAAATGCTAGTAGTGAATTATGGTTGAGTAATATTCAATGTTATGATATTTAAGTTGTGGTGTCATTCTTCTAGTGGTGTCGTGTGAACGTCGACTACACGACACTTCACCATTTATGGGCCTAGGGGAGTGCATCTTGTATTCGGTTGCTAATTGCGGGGTTGCCGGAGTGACAAACCTGAGCCCCCGTTAGTATATCGATGCAGAGGGATCGCAGGATCTCAGAGTTTAAGGGCTGTGGTTAGATTTATCTTAATTACTTTCTTGTAGTTGCGGATGCTTGGGTATAATCACAAGTATGTATTAGTCCTAGGAAGGGCGGTGCATTAGCATAGGTTCACCCACACAACACTTATCAAAACAATGAAGATTATTAAGCCACATGAAGCGAAAGCACTAGACTAAAATCCCCATGTGTCCTCGAGAACGTTTGGTCATTATAAGTAAACAAACCGGCTTGTCCTTTGTGCTAAAAAGGATTGGGCCACTCGCTGCAATTATTTCTCTCGCATTTTATTTACTCGTACTTCATTTATCTGCAATATCAAAACCCCTCGAATACTTGTTTGTGAGCATTTACAGTGAATCCTTCATCGAAACTGCTGCCAACACCTTCTGCTCCTCGTTGGGATCGACATTCTTACTTATCGAAGATACTACGATACACCCCTATACTTGTGGGTCATCAAGACTATTTTCTGGCGCCGTTGTGGAGTGAAGCGCTATTGGTAAGCGGAATTGGTAAGGAAAACTTTACTTTGTGCTGATTTTGCTGGCTACTATATTATGGAGAGATCTTCTCTTCAATTTCTATTTGGGAAATCTACTACTACTGCAACGGTAGTGGATGAAGCGCCAGGTGAGGAAGTAGTACCATATAAAATACCTATGAAAATTATTGAACGTGTTATGGATAACCGCTATGAAGGGGATGGAACTGTCCATCCTGGTGATCATTTATTTTTGCATGAATTATGCGGGTTATTCAAATGTGCGGTATTTCTATGAATGAAGTTAGGAAGAAACTATTCACTATATCGCTGTCTGGTAAAGCGGCGCACTGGTATAAATTGCTGAAGAATGGTGATTCTATTGATTGGGAGGACATTGTGCCTTTATTTTATTCCAAATTTTATCCTCCAAGTGAAATTCACAAAGATCGGAACCGCATATATAATTTCTGGCCTCATGATGGAGAGAGTATTGCCCAAGCTTGGGGAGATTGAAGTCTTTAATGCTCAAATGCCCCATTCATGAGCTTCCTGGTAATGTTATTATTGATAATTTCTATGCAAGACTTTCTTTTCAAGACAAGACCTTGCTGGATACTTCTTGTTCTGGATCATTTACACGCAACAAAGAAGAGTTTAAAAGGGACCTTCTTGATCGGATCTAAGAAAATACTGAAGGATGGGAGAACGACAAAGATAGAGAATCAGGTATAATTTATGATTATAAATGCATTGAAGCTTTTATGATACTGATAAATTTCGTAATATGAGTGCTACATATGGTCTTGATTCCCAAGTTGTTATAAAGCTTTTGCCTCTCATTATGAATTGCCTAAGAAGAATTTTGATAAGTATCATGAACCGTATAAAGATAAAGTTGATTCATCTGTAAACAAATGTGTAGTGATTGAAACTGTTGATAATGTTATTCCTGAAGCTTATATTGAAAAAACTCCATTTCCCTGCTAAAATGAAGGAGTATCTGTCATATCTAGTGCGGTTAATAAAAGTGAAAAGAAACCTAAAGAACCTGAAGAACAAATTAAAATTGAACCTGTTGTTGCAATAGTTAAAGATCTTGTGACTGAAAATGTGGAGGATGGTCATATTATTTTCTGTGAAGATGCTTCTAATATTGTTTCACATCCTAATAAACCCAAACAAGTTAGTGTTCCTATGCTATGTTAGAATTGGTGATCATTGCTATTATGGTTTATGTGATATTGGTGCAAGTGTTAGTGCTATTCCTTATGAGCTTTACACGGAGATTATGCACGAAATTGGTTCTTGTGAACTTGAAGATATTGATGTGGTTATTCATCTGGCTAATAGAGAAACTATTTCTCCAATTGGTATTGTTCGAGATGTGGAAGTTCTATGTGGTAAGATTAAATATCCTGCTGACTTTTTGGTACTTGGTTCTGCTGCTAGTGATCATTGTCCTATCATTTTTGGTAGACCTTTTCTAAATACTTGTGGAGCTATTATAGATTGTAAGAAAGAGAAAATTTTGACTAGATTTGCTGGTGAACCTTATGAATTTAACTTTTCTAAATTTACAAAAACTCCTTATAAAGCTGACTTGCCTAGTAATGATTTTAAAATGGAGCAGTGTGCATCTATTGTTCTTGTTCCTAATAATCCTTTGCAGCAACATTTGGAGAATAGTGAAAGTGAAGCTTTTAGGAAAGAAAGAGATGAGCTTGAGGAAATTTTTCTTCGCCAACCTATTCTCAAGCATGATTTACCGGTGGAAGATTTGGGTACAACACCGCCACCAAAGGAAGATCCTGTTTTGATTTAAAGCCTTTACCCGATAATCTTAAATATGCTCATATTGATGATAAGAAAATATATCCTGTTATTATTAGTTCTAAGCTTTCGAGATTGAGGAAGAAAGGTTATTGGAAATATTGAAGAAACACCGAGGAGCTATTGGCTATACACTTGATGATTTGAAAGGGATTTCTCCTTCTATTTGCCAACATGCTATTAATATGGAAGAAGATGCAAAGCCTGTTGTTGAACATCAACGTCGTCTAATTCCGAAGATGAAGGAAGTGGTAAGGAACGAGGTATTAAAACTTCTTGAAGCTGGTATTATATATCCTATTGCTGATAGTAGATGGGTTAGTCCTGTGCATTGTGTTCCTAAGAAAGGAGGAATGACTGTTGTGCCTAATGATAATGATGAGCTTATTCCTCAAAGAATAGTTGTAGGTTATAGAATGTGCATTGATTTTCGAAAAGTTAATAAAGTTACTAAGAAAGATCATTACCCTTTACCCTTTATTGATCAAATGCTAGAAAGGTTATCTAAAAATACTCATTTTTGCTTTCTTGATGGTTATTCTTTTCACAAATTGCTGTTAAAGCTAAAGATCAAGAGAAAACCACGTTTACTTGTCCTTATGGAACTTATGCTTATAGGCGTATGCCTTTTGGTTTATGTAATGCTCCTGCTACTTTTCAAAGATGCATGTCTGCTATTTTTCATGGTTTTTGAAAGTATTGTAGAGGTGTTCATGGATGATTTTTCTGTCTATGGGAATTCTTTTGATAATTGCCTGCGAAACCTCGATAAAGTTTTGCAGAGATGTGAAGAAACTAACCTTGTCCTTAATTGGGAGAAATGCCACTTTATGGTTAATGAAGGAATTGTATTGGGACATAAAATTTCCGAGAGAGGTATTGAAGTTGATAGAGCTAAAGTTGAAGCAATTGAGAAGATGCCCTATCCGAGGGATGTTAAAGGTATTCGTAGTGTTCTTGGTCATGCTGGGTTTTATAGGAGATTTATTAAAGATTTCTCTAAAATTTCAAAGCCTCTTACTAATCTTCTTCAAAAAGATGTACCTTTTGTTTTTGATGATGATTGTAAGGAAGCTTTTGAAACTCTAAAGAAAGCCTTAACAACTGCTCCTGTAGTTGAACCTCCTGATTGGAATTTGCCTTTTGAAATTATGTGTGATGCTAGTGATTTTGCTGTAGGCGCTGTTCTTGGACAGCGGGTAGATAAAAAATTAAATGTTATTCATTATGCTAGTAAGACTCTTGATGCTGCTCAAAGAAATTATGCTACAACTGAAAAGGAATTGTTAGTGTAGTCTTTGCTTGTGATAAGTTTAGACCCTATATTGTTGATTCGAAAGTTACAATTCATACTGATCATGCTGCAATTAGATACCTTATGACAAAGAAAGATGCTAAGCCAAGGCTTATTAGATGGGTACTTCTGTTGCAAGAATTTGATTTACATATTATAGATAGGAAAGGTGCTGATAATCCTGTTGCTGATAATTTGTCTAGATTGGAAAATATTGCTTATGATCCTGTTCCTGTTAATGATAGTTTTCCAAATGAACAATTGGCTGTAATAAAGGTGAGCTCGCGAGAGAGCCCTTGGTATGCGATTATGCTAACTTTATTGTTTGAAGTATTTGCCTCCAACCTTTTCAGCTCAGCAAAGGAGGAAATTCTTTTATGACTTGAGGCATTATTTTTGGGATGACCCACACTTATATAAAGAAGGAGTGGATGGTATTATGCGAAGATGTGTTCCTGAATATGAACAACAGGAGATATTGAATAAATGTCATGGAAGTGTTTATGGAGGACATCACGCTGGAGATAGAACCGCGCAAAAGGTTCTACAATCAGGTTTTTATTGGCCAACACTCTTCAAAGATGCAAGGAAATTTATTTTATCTTGTGATGAATGTCAAAGAGTTGGTAATATCTCCAGACGCAATGAAATGCCTATGAATTATACTCTTGTTATTGAACCATTCGATTGTTGGGGATTCGACTTCATGGGTCATTTCCCTTCTTCAGACGGTAACACTCATATACTTGTCGCTGTTGATTATGTTACTAAATGGGTAGAAGCTATACCTACAAGGAGTGCTGATGGTGAGACCTCTATAAAAATGCTTGTAGATGTTATATTTCCTAGATTTGGAGTACCTAGATATATTATGACTGATGGAGGTTCTCATTTTATTCATGGAGGTTTTAGAAAAACTCTTGCTAAGTATGGTATTAATCATAGAATTGCTTCTGCTTATCACCCTCAAACTAGTGGTCAAGTAGAATTATCAAATAGAGAGATTAAAGCTATCTTGGGTAAGACTGTTAATAAATCTAGAAAGAATTGGGCTAACAAATTGAAAGAAGCACTATGGGCTTATAGAACTGCTTATAAAAATCCTATGGGAATGTCACCTTATAAAATGGTTTATGGAAAAGCTTGTCATTTACCTTTAGAACTAGAGCACAAAGCTTATTGGGCTGTTAGAGAACTAAATAAAGATCCTAAATTAGCCGGTAATAAAAGATTGCTGCAATTAAGTTCTCTAGATGAATGGAGAAGTGAAGCTTATGAAAATGCTAAACTCTTTAAAGAAAAAGTTAAGAAATGGCATGATAGAAGGATTATCAAAAGAGAGTTTAATATTGGGGATAAAGTCCTATTGTATCGGTCTCGTCTCAGATTCTTTGCAGGGAAATTACTCTCGAAGTGGGAAGGACCATATGTTGTTGAGGAGGTGTATCGTTCAGGAGCAATTAAAATTAGCTCTCTCCAAGGCAATGCCACACAAGTGGTGAATGGACAAAGACTCAAGCATTATATCTCGGGTGATTCTTATAATGTTGATGTTGATATTATTCAAGTGGAAACACCGGAGGCTTTCATCAAAGGACAAATTGATAGTCCGCCAGAACTCGACTTTGAATAGGTAACAGTACAGGTAATAAAAAGTCCGCGTTTACCTTTCCGAACATTATTTCTGCTGTTTTTAGGAAATATGAAAATTACGAGTTCGAAACGGAGTGGAAAGGACGCACGAGGGTGCCACCATAGGCCGGCGCGGCCTGACCTGGGCCCGCGCCGACCATGGTCTGGCCGCCTCGTTGCCTTTCCGACTCGGTTCGATCTGGTACTTTCCTTATGTCGTGAAAATTTTTGCTATATAATCCCCGGACCCTGGAGGTCCGTAATATCGTTTTCGTCGTGTTTTGTTTCGAGCTGTTTTCTGCCAGGATCTGCTTCGGATCTAGATCCACCATGTCCTCGTCGGGAACTCGAAGGACAGCTTCTTTGAGGACGTCGTCAACCCGTACATGAACAAGCTGAAGATGCACCCCAAAGAGTTGCTGCTCGTGGATGGAGAGTTGCAGATCAAAGATGTCCAGGGTCCTAAGGGAGAAGGGAGTTTGGAAGATAGGATGGAGAAACTGGAACAAGAGGTTTTCAACTACAAGAAGATGGCTGAGCGTGAAGTGGATATCTTTCACAAGATTGTGTCTGAACTCATTGATGGGCACAAGAAGGAGACTGCAAAGTTGTGGGACGATATCTTCTCACTTCACGACACCACCAACAAACTCCAAGCTCAACTCTATGATGTTCATAATCAAAACTGTGAGTATGAAAACAGGTTTAAGCGCATAAGTCATGCTGCTAGTTTCAGGTTTCCGGAGACCAAGATGTCTTTTGTTGATGGAGGGCCTCTTCCATGGAAGTCTGATGACGACAAAGATTCACCATCATCACCGAAGGAGTAATTCATCATCGGTATTGGCATCCCCTTGGTTTGTTCCAAGCTTGGGGAGTGCCGCGGTATCACATCATCATTACCTTTATCTTTTACTATCAAGTAGTGTCATATCATGAGTAGGGAAGTTATCATATAGAATAGTATGCAATGTGGAAGTATCTCTCTTAGTTAGTTATCTATGTATCCGTTGGTGTGAGTTATCGTTATGGAATATTAATGAGAAGTCTTATCATTTACTTTTTGCACACCTTATTTTAGTTTGCAATCTCCATTATATGATTACTCTTGACATGAGTATTGATATCACTTTGGGAGCATCAAGTAAATCTATTTGGTTTTGGCAAACTTAGCATTGGTCAATAGCAACAACATCTTGATGTTTAATAGAAGAGAGAAATACACTTAGATATACTACTCTATTATCTCTATGCTTAGTATTCTAAAGTTAAAATTGCTTGTGCTTATGAGAAAGATGCATGATTGTTTGTATCATATGTATATTTGTTTGTTTCCCTCAACCTTTATGCTTGCTATCAAACCTTGCTAGCCAAAGACCTGTATCGAGAGGGAATGCTTCTCATACATCCATAACCTTAGACCAAACCTATGCCATTTGTGTCCACCATACCTACCTACTACATGGTATTTTCTGCCATTCCAAGTAAATACTTCATGTGCTACCTTTAAATTATTCAAACTATTACTCCTTATTTGTGTCAATGTTCTATAGCTCATGAGGAAGTATGTGGTGTTTTATCTTTCAATCTTGTTGGGCGGACTTTCACCAATGGACTAGCGGCACATCCGCTTATCCAATAATGTTGCAATAAGAGCTGGCAACGGGGTTCCCAGCCCCAATTAATAACTTTCATTAATAATTCTCTTCACATGTTTTGCTCTGATTTATCAGTAAGCAACTTAATTTTGCAATAGACACTCCTCCATGGTATGTGAATGTTGGAAGGCACCCGAGGATTCG
Organism: Lolium multiflorum; assembly: GCA_030979885.1. Taxonomy (NCBI): domain Eukaryota; kingdom Viridiplantae; phylum Streptophyta; class Magnoliopsida; order Poales; family Poaceae; genus Lolium; species Lolium multiflorum. The sequence goes on along the minus strand of CM061750.1, from coordinate 46,629,200 downwards.
GTTAGCCATGGATTGAGAAAGCCAAGGTTGGGGGAGTGTCACCTTAATAAAACTAAAATACATGTGTAAACAAAAGAGAAGGGGGATGATCTACCTTGTTGGTAGAGATGCCGTCCCTCATGGGAGCCGCTCTTGGAAGGTCGTTTGGCAAGGGGGTTAGAGTGCCCGCTACCATTCGTTGACAACAACAAACACCGCTCAAAATCTTACTTTTATGCTCTTTATATGATTTCAAAACTTGAAAAGCTCTAGCACATGATTTAATCCCTGCTTCCCTCTGCGAAGGGCATGTCTTTTACTTTTATGTTGAGTCAGTAAACCTATTTCTCTCTATCTCAAGCAAGCAATTGAGTTGTTGTGAACCAATCATTTATGCTATGATTCAGTTAATCATGTCTTTTATACTTTCTTATTTAGTACCAATTTTATCTGAATGAATATGACTTTGAAGTTATCAATGATTATGAGGAGATTGTTATGCTTAAATATGAAGGCTCAGCTATAAAATCTAATATGAAAGCTTTGCTTAGAAGTACAATCCGTTAGTAGTTCTCTGACCAAGAACAAAGTTTGCCATCACCAATTATGATTTCTTATGCACCTTTACTTGTGATTTCTCTTTACTTATTTCGAGATGAGTTATATGAGGAAGTTGTTTACTAGAATGTCTTGTGTGAATGAATATGATGCTTCTTGTCCGTATTTTATTTATCGACTCTTCACTCCATAAACATGTGGTCTTGTTTATCGAGCTCAGTTTCGCTTGGGGACAAGCGAGATCTAAGCTTGGGGGGAGTTGATACGTCCAATTTGCATCACTATTTTGTATCATAATTTGCTGTTATTCATTGATATATTTCATATTGGGACACAATACTTATGTTATTTCATCTATTTTGCATGTTTCATCATTATTGGAGGATCAAGCACCGGAGCCAGGATTCTGCTGGAAAAAGCACCGTCAGAACGCAATATTTCGGAAGATCAACTGTGGGAGGAAATTTCACGTAAAATCCTATTTTTCCAGATGACGGAGGAAGCCGAAGGGGGAGCAGAGAGGAGCCAAGGTGGCCCAGACCATAGGCGGCGCGGCCCATGGCACAGCCGCGCCACCATGTGGTGTGGGGGCCCCACAACCCCTTTCGCCTCCTTTTCTTCGCATACCCTTCGTCCCGAAAACCTAAGCCACAGGGAGGACCTCACGAAGGGTTACAGCCGCCTCTGGGCGGAGAACACCAGAGAGAAAGAGCTCTCCGGCGGGCAGGAACCGCCGGGGAAATTCCCTCCCGGAGGGGAAATCGACGCCATCGCCATCGTCATCGAGCGGGACATCATCTCCATCATCATCATCATCATCTCCACCATCTACACCGCCATCACCACCGCTGCACCTCGTCATCGCTGTAGCAATTCGGGTTAAATCTTGATTGTTTGATAGGGGAAACTCTCCCGGTGTTATTCTATACTTCTTGTAGATGCTATTGAGTGAAACCATTGAACCAAGGTTTATGTTCAGATTGTTATTCATCATCATATCACCTCTGATTGTATTCCATATGATGTCTCGTGAGTAGTTCGTTTAGTTCTTGAGGACATGGGTGAAGTCTAAATGCTAGTAGTGAATTATGGTTGAGTAATATTCAATGTTATGATATTTAAGTTGTGGTGTCATTCTTCTAGTGGTGTCGTGTGAACGTCGACTACACGACACTTCACCATTTATGGGCCTAGGGGAGTGCATCTTGTATTCGGTTGCTAATTGCGGGGTTGCCGGAGTGACAGAAACCTGAGCCCCCGTTAGTATATCGATGCAGGAGGGATCGCAGATCTCGAGTTTAAGTGTGGTTAGATTTATCTTAATTACTTTCTTGTAGTTGCGGATGCTTGCAAGGGGTATAATCACAAGTATGTATTAGTCCTAGGAAGGGCGATGCATTAGCATAGGTTCACCCACACAACACTTATCAAAACAATGAAGATTATTAAGCCACATGAAGCGAAAGCACTAGACTAAAATCCCCATGTGTCCTCGAGAACGTTTGGTCATTATAAGTAAACAAACCGGCTTGTCCTTTGTGCTAAAAAGGATTGGGCCACTCGCTGCAATTATTTCTCTCGCATTTTATTTACTCGTACTTCATTTATCTGCAATATCAAAACCCCTCGAATACTTGTTTGTGAGCATTTACAGTGAATCCTTCATCGAAACTGCTGCCAACACCTTCTGCTCCTCGTTGGGATCGACATTCTTACTTATCGAAGATACTACGATACACCCCCTATACTTGTGGGTCATCAACTCACACCGCTCTTGTTCGTCTGTCAGGGATGTGATCTTTCAAGCTTGCTGACATTTGATCCTGAATCCATCGAGCCAGCTACTTCCAAGGCGGGCGAAGAGCCAAGCCCTGGTACAGTCCATGGTCCGCTCCAGCATCTGAAAACTTTGCTATCCTCCTCAGTTGAGATCTTGGTTGAAAACCCCGAGGCAATCAGGGGCATCCTTGAAGAAATCCAGTCCCATCTCCCCGTGACACTACATGTGAAGCTCTGGCCAGCCGTGACCCTGTCGGCCTTCAGGTCAAGAGTGCAGTCGGCGCGTCAAAGAATTACCCTTCGTCATGCCCAGCTCCCAATTAGAGCCGATATTTGAGAAGTGTCGACGCTTAATGAGAAAAAGGCTGCTCGGACGCCAAGACCGACACTTCGCCAATAGCGCTGAACTCGAGATCCTGCGAAAGGAACTGGAGAACCTTGAAGAAAGAGTTAGGATGACCAAGCGACTTATCCAAGAGAAGGAAACCCTCATTGCCCGCTCTCGAGAGGAAGCGCAAGGCCTCACAGCCGATCTGAAAACTGATCTGGCTGAAATTCGGGCAGTCAGCTGGTGACAGGCAAAGACGAGGACGATGAGGCTGAGATTGCCGGAGTGGATCGTATCCGTGCTGACGCCCTTCATGCTCTTGACGAATTTCTTCAGGAGAACCTCTCTGTGTAAACTAATAAATGTTGTACTGAACTTGTACCTTGTTGTACTTCTTGAGTCGATGGCTAAGCATCGGCTGTGCCGAAATTTTTTATTTTTATTTTTTTGTTTAGCCGATTGATTCATGAATCGGCTTCTGATACGTCTCCAACGTATCGATAATTTCTTATGTTCCATGCTACTTTATTGATGATACCTACATGTTTTATGCACATTATATGTCATATTTATGCATTTTCTGGAACTAACCTATTAACAAGATGCCGAAGAGCCAGTTTTGTTTTCTGCTGTTTTTGGTTTCAGAAATCCTAGTAAGGAAATATTCTCGGAATTGGACGAAATCTTCGCCCAGGGTCCTATTTTTGCACGGAGCCAGAAGACCGAAGGAGAGTGAAGTGGGGCCACAAGGTGGCCGGGATAGGGCGGCGCGGCCAGGCCCTGGCCGCGCCGGCCTGCCCCCGGGCCCCTCGTGAGGCCCCCGACCTACCCTTCCGCCTACAAATAGCCTCCGTCGCGAAACCCCCAGTACCACGATACGGAAAACCTTCCGAGACGCCGCCGCCGCTAATCCCATCTCGGGGGATTCAGGAGATCGCCTCCGGCACCCTGCCGGAGAGGGGATTCATCTCCGGAGGACTCTTCATCGCCATGATCGCCTCCGGAGTGATGAGTGAGTAGTTCACCCCTGGACCATGGGTCCATAGCAGTAGCTAGATGGTCGTCTTCTCCTAATTGTGCTTCATTGTTGGATCTTGTGAGCTGCCTAACATGATCAAGATCATTTATATGTAATACTATATGTTGTGTTTGTCGGGATCCGATGGATAGAGAATACTATGTTATGGTGATTATCAATCTATTGTTTATGTGTTGTTTATGATCTTGCATGCTCTCCGTTATTAGTAGAGGCTCTGGCCAAGTTTTTGCTCTTAACTCCAAGAGGGAGTATTTATGCTCGATAGTGGGTTCATGCCTTCATTGACACCTGGGATCGTGACAGTAGGTTCTAAGGTTGTGATGTGCTGTTGCCACTAGGGATAAAACATTGATGCTATGTTTAAGGATGTAGTTGTCGATTACATTACGCACCATACTTAATGCAATTGTCTGTTGCTTTGCAACTTAATACTGAATGGGGTTCGGATGATAACCTGAAGGTGGACTTTTTAGGCATAGATGCAGTTGGATGGTGGTCTATGTACTTTGTCGTAATGCCCAATTAAATCTCACTATATTTATCATATCATGTATATGCATTGTTATGCCTTTCTCTATTTGTCAATTGCCCGACTGTAATTTGTTCACCCAACATGCTTTTATCTTATGGGAGAGACACCTCTAGTGAACTGTGGACCCCGGTCCTATTCTTTACATAGCATACAATCTACTGTTTTGTGTTTTCTTGCAAACAATCATCTTCCACTCGATACGTTTAATCCTTTGTTACAGCAAGCCGGTGAGATTGACAACCTCACTGTTTCGTTGGGGCAAAGTACTTTGGTTTTGTTGTGCAGATTCCACGTTGGCGCCGGAATCCCTGGTGTTGCGCCGCATCACATTTCGCGACCATCGACCTTCAACGTGCTTCTTGGCTCCTCCTGGTTCGATTCAACCTTGGTTTCTTTCTGAGGAAAACTTGCCACTGTGCGCATCATACCTTCCTCTTGGGGTTCCCAACGGACGTGTACATTTACGCGCATCAAGCTGTTTTCTGGCGCCGTTGCCGGGGAGATCAAGACACGCTGCAAGGGGAGTCTCCACTTCTCAATCTCTTTACTTTGTTTTTGTCTTGCTTTATTTTATTTACTACTTTGTTTGCTGCACCTAAACAAAACACAAAAAAATTAGTTGCTAGTTTTACTTTATTTACTGTCTTGCTCTCTATATCAAAAACACAAAAAAATTAGTTACTTGCATTTACTTTATCTAGTTTGTTTTATTTACCGTTGCTAAAATGAATACTCCTGAAAATACTAAGTTGTGTGACTTCACAAATGCAAATAATAATGATTTCCTATGCACACCTATTGCTCCACCTGCTACTACAGCAGAATTCTTTGAAATTAAACTGCTTTACTGAACTTGGTTATGAGAGATCAATTTTCTGGTGTTAGTTCTGATGATGCTGCTGCCCATCTTAATAATTTTGATGAACTTTGTGAAATGCAAAAGTATAAGGATGTAGATGGTGATATTATTAAATTGAAAGTGTTTCCTTTCTCATTAAGAGGAAGAGCTAAAGATTGGTTGCTATCTTTGCCTAAGAATAGTATTGATTCATGGACTAAATGTAAGGATGCTTTTATTGGTAGATATTATCCTCCCGCTAAAATTATATCTTTGAGAAGTAGGATAATGAATTTTAAGCAATTAGATACTGAACATGTTGCTCAAGCATGGGAGAGAATGAAAACTTTGGTAAAGAATTGCCCAACCCATGGACTGACTACTTGGATGATCATCCAAACCTTCTATGCAGGACTAAATTTTTCTTCGCGGAATTTATTGGATTCAGCTGCTGGAGGTACCTTTATGTCCATCACATTGGGGCGGCTACAAAACTTCTTGATGATATGATGATAAATTACTCTGAATGGCACACGGAAAGAGCTCCACAAGGTAATAAGGTAAATTCTGTTGAAGAAACCTCTTCCTTGAGTGATAAGATTGATGTGATTATGTCTATGCTTGTGAATGGTAGATCTAATGTTGATCCAAATAATGTTCCTTTAGCTTCATTGGTTGCTCAAGAAGAAAATGTTGATGTGAATTTCATTAAAAATAATAATTTCAACAACAATGCTTATAGGAACAACTCTGGTAATAACTATAGGCCATATCCTTCTGCTAATGGTAATGGTTATGGTAATTCTTATGGGAATTCTTAAAACAATAATAGAAGTGTATCCCCTGGTCTTGAAGCCATGCTTAAAGAATTTATTAGTACACAAACTGCTTTTAACAAATCTGTTGAGGAAAAGCTTGATAAAATTGATACTATTGCTTCTAGAGTTGATAGACTTGTTGATCTTTTAAAATTGAAAGTTATGCCTAATAATGATATTGATAATAAGATTACTACTACAGCAAATGCCATCCAAGTTAGAATTAATGAGAATATAAGATTAATGGCTGAATTGCGTGCTAGGTGGGATAGAGAAGAAAATGAAAAACTAGCTAAAGAGAATAATGTAGCTAAAGTTTGGACTATTACCACCACTAGTAATGCTAATTCTTCACATGTTGCTGCACCTCCTACTATCAATGGTAAAATAATTGGTGTTGGCAATGTTTCTACTCCTAGTGCAAAGCGAACAAAACTGCCTGAAATTGCTAAAACTGCTGAAACTGCTTGTGATAAAACTGCTGAAATTTTTTCCAACCTTGGGAACAATGATCCCATTGCTGTAGCTCATAATGATTTAGATTTTGATGATTGCCACATCTCTGAAGTTATAAAGTTCTTACAAAAACTTGCTAAAAGTCCTAATGCTAGTGCTATAAATTTAGCCTTTACAAAACATATTACAAATGCTCTCATAAAAGCTAGAGAAGAGAAACTAAAACTTGAAACTTCTATTCCTAGAAAGTTAGAAGATGGTTGGGAGCCCATCATTAAAATGAAATTTAATGACTTTGAATGTAATGCTTTATGTGATCTTGGTGCAAGTATTTCTGTTATGCCTAAAAAGATTTATGATATGCTTGACTTGCCACCATTGAAGAATTGTTATTTGGATGTTAATCTTGCCGATAATGTTAAAAAGAAACCTTTGGGGAGGATTGATAATGTGCACATTACGGTTAACAATAACCTTGTCCCCGTTGATTTTGTTATCTTGGATATCGAATGCAATGCATCTTGTCCTATTGTGTTGGGAAGACCTTTTCTTCGAACCGTTGGTGCTGTTATTGATATGAGGGAAGGTAATATTAAATATCAATTTCCTCTCAAGAAAGGTATGGAACACTTCCCTAGAAAGAGAATGAAGTTGCCTTTTGATTCTATTATTAGAACAAGTTATGATGTTGATGCTTCTACTCTTGATGTTACTTGATTTGCACTTTCTGCGCCTAGCTGAAAGGCGTTAAAGAAAAGCGCTTATGGGAGACAACCCATGTTTTTACTACAGCAATTTTTTGTTTTGTTGAGTCTTGGAAGTTGTTTACTACTGTAGCAACCTCTCCTTATCATGTTTTTGTGCCAAGTAAAGTTTCTATGTCAAAGTTGATGTTATATTTGGGATCGCTGCACAGAAACAGCATTGCTGTCTGTCACGAATCTGGGCACAGGCCTCTGTAGAAAATTCGAAAAAATATGCCAATTTACGAGCGTGATCCTCAGATATGTACGCAACTTTCATTAGTTTTGAGTTTTTCCATTTGAGCAAGTCTGGTGCCAGCTTTAAATTCGTCTTTACGGACTGTTCTGTTTTTGACAGATTCTGCCTTTTATTTCGCATTGCCTTTTGCTATGTTGGATTCATTTCTTTGATCCATTAATGTCCAGTAGCTTTATGCAATGACCAGAAGTGTAAAGAATGTTTGTGTCACCTCTGAATGTGTGAATTATTAATTGTGCACTAACCCTCTAATGAGTTTGCTTGAAGTTTGGTGTGAAGGAAGTTTTCAAGGGTCAAGAGAGGAGTATGATATACTATGATCAAGAGGAGTGAAAGCTCTAAGCTTGGGGATGCCCCGTGGTTCACCCCTGCATATTTTAAGAAGACTCAAGCGTCTAAGCTTGGGGATGCCCAAGGCATCCCCTTCTTCATCGACAACATCATCAGGTTCCTCCCCTGAAACTATATTTTTATTCAGTCACATCTTGTGTTCTTTACTTGGAGCGTCGGTTTGTGTTTGTTTTTGTTTTTGTTTGAATAAAATGGATCCTAGCATTCACTTTGTGGGAGAGAGACACGCTCCGCTGTTGCATATGGACAAATATGTCCTTAGGCTTTACTCATAATGTTCAAGGCGAAGTTTCTTCTTCGTTAAATTGTTATATGGTTGGAATTGAAAAATGCTACATGTAGTAATTCTAAAATGTCTTGGATAATGTGATACTTGGCAATTGTTGTGCTCATGTTTAAGCTCTTGCATCATATGCTTTGCACCCATTAATGAAGAAATACATAGAGCTTGCTAAAATTTGATTTGCATATTTGGTCTCTCTAAGGTCTAGATAATATCTAGTATTGAGTTTTGAACAACAAGGAAGACGGTGTAGAGTCTTATAATGTTTACAATATGTCTTTTATGTGAGTTTTGCTGCACTTGTTCATCCTTGAGTTTGCCTCAAATAACCTTGCTAGCCTAAACCTTGTATCGAGAGGGAATACTTCTCATGCATCCAAAATCCTTGAGCCAACCACTATGCCATTTGTGTCCACCATACCTACCTACTACATGGTATTTCTCCGCCATTCCAAAGTAAATTGCTTGAGTGCTACCTTTAAAATTCCATCATTCACCTTTGCAATATATAGCTCATGGGACAAAATAGCCTTAAAAACTATCGTAGTATTGAATATGTACTTATGCACTTTATCTTTTATTAAGTTGCTTGTTGTGCGATAACCATGGGGAACGCCATCAACTATTGTTGAATATCATGTGAGTTGCTATGCATGTCCGTCTTGTCTGAAGGATCTATCATTTTAGTGGTTGGAGCATGCAAAATTGTTAGAGAAGAACATTGGGCCGCTAACTAAAGCCATGAATCATGGTTGAAGTTTCAGTTTTGGACATATATCCTCAATCTCATATGAGAATAATAATCATTGCTACATGCTTATGCATTTAAGAGGAGTCCATTATCTGTTGTCCATGTTGTCCCGGTATGGATGTCTAAGTTGAGAATAATCAAAAGCGAGAAATCCAAAATGCGAGCATTCTCCTTAGACCTTTGTACAGCGGCATGGAGGTACCCCTTTGTGACACTTGGTTGAAACATGGCATGCAAAGATCCGGTAGTCCAAGCTAAGTAGGACGAGGTGCGGGCACTATTAGTATACTATGCATGAGGCTTGCAACTTGTAAGATATAATTTACATAACTCATATGCTTTATTACTACCGTTGACAAAATTGTTTCATGTTTTCTAAAATAAAAGCTCTAGCACAAATACAGCAATCGATGCTTTCCTCTTTGAAGGACCTTTCTTTTACTTTTATTGTTGAGTCAGTTTACCTATCTCCTTCCACCTAAGAAGCAAACACTTGTGTGAACTGTGCATTGATTCCTACATACTTGCATATTGCACTGTTATATTGCTCTATGTTGACAATATCCATGAGATATACATGTTATAAGTTGAAAGCAACCGCTGAAACTTAATCTTCCTTTGTGTTGCTTCAACACCTTTACTTTGATTTATTGCTTTATGAGTTAACTCTTATGCAAGACTTATTGATGCTTGTCTTGAAGTACTATTCATGAAAAGTCTTTGTTATATGATTCATTTGTTTACTCATGTCATTACCTTTGTTTTGATCGCTGCATTCATTACATATGTTTACAAATAGTATGATCAAGATTATGATGGCATGTCACTTCAGAAATTATCTTTGTTATCGTTTTACCTGCTCGGGACGAGCAGAACTAAGCTTGGGGATGCTGATACGTCTCCAACGTATCGATAATTTCTTATGTTCCATGCTACTTTATTGATGATACCTACATGTTTTATGCACATTATATGTCATATTTATGCATTTTCTGGAACTAACCTATTAACAAGATGCCGAAGAGCCAGTTGCTGTTTTCTGCTGTTTTTGGTTTCAGAAATCCTAGTAAGGAAATATTCTCGGAATTGGACGAAATCTTCGCCCAGGGTCCTATTTTTGCACGGAGCTTCCAGAAGACCGAAGGAGAGTCTAAGTGGGGCCACGAGGTGGCCGGGGATAGCGGCGCGCGGCCCTGGCCGCGCCGGCCTGCCCCTTGGGCCCTCGTGAGCCCCCGACCTACCCTTCCGCCTACAAATAGCCTCCGTCGCGAAAACCCCAGTACCGAGAGCCACGATACGGAAAACCTTCCGAGACGCCGCTGCGAATCCCATCTCGGGGGATTCGGAGATCGCTCCCACCCTGCCGAGAGGGGATTCATCTCCCGGAGGACTCTTCATCGCCATGATCGCCTCCGGAGTGATGAGTGAGTAGTTCACCCCTGGACCATGGGTCCATAGCAGTAGCTAGATGGTCGTCTTCTCCTAATTGTGCTTCATTGTTGGATCTTGTGAGCTGCCTAACATGATCAAGATCATTTATATGTAATACTATATGTTGTGTTTGTCGGGATCCGATGGATAGAGAATACTATGTTATGGTGATTATCAATCTATTGTTTATGTGTTGTTTATGATCTTTCATGCTCTCCGTTATTAGTAGAGGCTCTGGCCAAGTTTTTGCTCTTAACTCCAAGAGGGAGTATTTATGCTCGATAGTGGGTTCATGCCTTCATTGACACTGGGATCGTGACAGTAGGTTCTAAGGTTGTGATGTGCTGTTGCCACTAGGGATAAAACATTGATGCTATGTCTAAGGATGTAGTTGTCGATTACATTACGCACCATACTTAATGCAATTGTCTGTTGCTTTGCAACTTAATACTGAATGGGGTTCGGATGATAACCTGAAGGTGGACTTTTTAGGCATAGATGCAGTTGGATGGCGGTCTATGTACTTTGTCGTAATGCCCAATTAAATCTCACTATATTTATCATATCATGTATATGCATTGTTATGCCTTTCTCTATTTGTCAATTGCCCGACTGTAATTTGTTCACCCAACATGCTTTTATCTTATGGGAGAGACACCTCTAGTGAACTGTGGACCCCGGTCCTATTCTTTACATAGCATACAATCTACTTGTTTTGCTGTTTTCTTGCAAACAATCATCTTCCACTCGATACGTTTAATCCTTTGTTACAGCAAGCCGGTGAGATTGACAACCTCACTGTTCGTTGGGGCAAAGTACTTTGGTTTTGTTGTGCAGATTCCACGTTGGCGCCGGAATCCCTGGTGTTGCGCCGCATCACATTTCGCGACCATCAACCTTCAACGTGCTTCTTGGCTCCTCCTGGTTCGATTCAACCTTGGTTTCTTTCTGAGGGAAAACTTGCCACTGTGCGCATCATACCTTCCTCTTGGGGTTCCCAATGGACGTGTACATTTACGCGCATCAGCTTCCCCTGGGTGCATACTTTATGGTCTTGTACCTTCTCTGTGTGTATGCCCCCCGAGCCGAATCCTTCAAGTGATTGAAGATATCGTTTTCAGCCAATTCGAGTTTGTCTCGCCAATCCCCATGCGAAATAGCATATCGGTGGAACTGGTGGTGGTGTAATTTTAGCCGATTGCTGGAATCGGCTCCCCTTGCGGTTGGTCCGACTATTTACAGACTGTTGAGATTTCAAAATCTATGGCGACGCGCCATCGGCCATCTTTTTTCTCCACAGGTATTATATTGGAAATCCATTCAGCGTACCTGCATGGCCTGATGGACCCGGCGTCCAAAAGCTTCTTGATCTCCTCCATCTGCTCTAGCTCATTTGCTGATGTAAACCCATACCCCGCTTTCCGTCGCCTGCTAAATCCATGTCGCGCACCGGCGAAGACGTGTTGAGGTTGGTTTTAGCCGATCGCTAGAATCGGTCTCCTTTCCCATCGTAATGCTTACTGAGGATTCACCACTTTTCATCGTTTGGGGCCGATCGTGTGGATCGGCCTCCTCTTCACCTTGCCGCGGATCGATCTGGGCTCATCCTCGTCATGGTGATCTGCAAGCCCTGCCATATTGATATCAAACGAGAAACCTGGCTCGCGTCCTATGCTTGGCTGAGATCGACCATGTTGACTTCCGGAAACGGCTGCGTGTCAACTCTCATGGCAAACTGACCGAATAGCAATCGGCCTTGCTCTATCGTCATCTGAATTTGTCCGCGAAGGACTTTGCATCGTTGGTGGCATGGGTGAACGTGTGATGCCACTTGCATGGCTTGCCGTTCATCTCTTGTGGCGTGGGGATTTTGTGACCTTCCTCGCATTTCTCCTTCAGAAAGCAAATCAAAAATCTGCTCCGTTTTGCTCAAGTCGAAGTCGAACCCCTTTGCAGGCCCTGGTTGTTTCACCCACTTGCAGGACACGGGTTTTGCCCCCGAGTCCACTCAGCTCACGACCTCCTGATCTCCTTCAAATCTTCATCTTCGTCTGTCTCGATCGGGCGACGCTTGTATTTGTCCTGGTACAATTGGATGGCGCCGTTCATATGCAATCAACTTCGAACCATGTGCCATGAATCACTTTGCTTGGAAGGTCAGATCTTTGAGCGGCGATAATCCTGCTACCGCCCAAATTTCTCGCTTCCTTCTCGTTAGGCGAACCTAACATCGGTTCTGACGGTCCGAACCTCGGATGTACTCGGATACCGTCTCCTCGTCTGCCGAACTTGGGTTAGATCGGCAAGGCTAGCTTCCGTGGCTTCTGAATGGTATTGTTCATGGAATTGCTCTTCTAGCTGCTTCCACGTCCACCGAAGTTTGGTAGCAACGAGTGTACCACCCAAAGGCTGGACCCGTGAGAGACTGCGAGAAGAACCTCACGCGTAGCTCATCTGAAGCTGAGACCATGCCCAACTGTGCCAAGTATCGGCTCACGTGCTTCGAGCTGGTTCCTTCTGATCCAATAAATTTTGTGAAGTCGGGAGCCGATACTTAGGTGGCAGCGGGATCAGGTCGTAGTCGTTGGGATACGGCTTGGAATAGCCGATCATCCTCTTCTTCGGCAATATGCCGAACTTGTCTCTCATGATGGCGGTGATCTCATCCACCGTAGGAGCAGAAGCCGATCGTTCATAACTTGTACTGGTGGCATATTTAGTTAGCCACGCCTGTTTTTCAGCATCTGCTCCAGAACTGCCTCCTGCTCCAGCGACTCCTCCTGTCGTGACAGTCCTTCCTGCTGTAACCTGGGTCATCCAGTTGTTGCAGCGCACGTATGTGCACACGTATCCATGTGGAACTTCCTTGGGCGGCTCATACAGGAATTGGTAGTCGCCAGATCACCTCCAGTCTTGTAGACAACGTACGCCGGTGAACCTTGCTGCTGTGGAGCTGCAAACGTGTGTTGCAGTGGTGGCCTTGTGTAGAGCGGTACCTCCCTTGGTGAGTTCCTAGAGCAGGACCTGACGGAGAGTACTTGTGCTTCGTGACTTCTGCACCACATTGAGCGCGACACGCTCCAGAGTATTCACCAAGCTCTCGGCATGCCGATGAAGAGAGTGAGCAACGGCATAGTTGACTTCCTGTCGCAGGGCTCTGGTACGTTCGTCCGAAGGGAGAGATAGATCTAGTCCATCTAGGCGCCTTCGGGTTGGAACCCTTTGAACTTGATTCCGTGCGAACGGGTTTTCTCGAAAGCGCCGATGAGCTCGGCTTCCAAGATTGCCTTGAGATCATCATATTTCTTCTTATGCTCAGGAGGCAGATCATCATACTGACTGGTTCTCCCGCAATCTGAGGTGCAGATGACGACATTGTTGTTGCGGAAGATTGTCCCGATGTCCCACCGGGCGTGCCAGAATGTGTGCTGCCAAAGCCCACCGGCGAGCGATGGTTAAGCAACACGAAGAGCCGGAGGCTGCCACGTCTCCAACGTATCGATAATTTCTTATGTTCCATGCTACTTTATTGATGATACCTACATGTTTTATGCACACTTTATGTCATATTCGTGCATTTTCGGAACTAACCTATTAACAAGATGCCGAAGTGCCAGTTCCTGTTTTCGCTGTTTTTGGTTTCAGAAATCCTAGTAAAGAAATATTCTCGGAATTGGACGAAACTTTCGCCTGTGTTCCTATTTTGCCCGGAAGCATCCGAACACCCGAGCGCAGGAGGGCCCTGGTGGGCCCAGATGACATGGTGGCGCGGCCAGGGCTGGGCCCGCGCCACCCTAGGGTGTCGCCGCCTCGTTGACCCTCCTCGCCGCCTCTTCGCCATAAAGCCCCTGTATCGAAAACCCTTACGAGAAAGCAGGATACGAGAAAAGTTCCAGAGCCGCCGTCATCGCAAGCCAAGATCTGGGGGACAGGAGTCTCTGTCACCCGCCGGAGCGGGGGAAGTGCCCCGAAGGCTCCTCCATCGACACCGCTGCCATCTCCACCGCCATCTTCATCACCGCTGCTGCTCCCATGAGGAGGAGTAGTTCTCCATCGAGGCTCGGGGCTGTACCGGTAGCTATGTGGTTAATCTCTCTCCTATGTACCTCAATACAATGATCTCATGAGCTGCTTTACATGATTGAGATTCATATGAGTTTTGTATCACTACTATCTATGTGCTACTCTAGCAAAGTTATTAAAGTAGTTTTATTCCTCCTGCACGTGTGTAAAGGTGACAGTATGCGTGCACCGTGTTAGTACTTGGTTTATGCTATGATCATGATCTCTTGTAGATTGCGAAGTTAACTATTGCTATGATAATATTGATGTGATCTATTCCTCCTACATATGCATGAAGGTGACAGTGTGCATGCTATGCTAGTACTTGGTTTAGTCGTTTTGATCTATCTTACACTTAAGGTTACTTAAACATGAGCATTATTGTGGAGCTTGTTAACTCCGGCATTGAGGGTTCGTGTAATCCTACGCAATGTGTTCATCATCCAACAAAAGTGTAGAGTATGCATTTATCTATTCTGTTATGTGATCAATGTTGAGAGTGTCCACTAGTGAAAGTGTAATCCCTAGGCCTTGTTCCTAAATACTGCTATCACTGCTTGTTTACTGTTTTTGTGTTACTCTGCTGCAATACTACCACCATCAACTACACGCCATCAAGCTATTTTCGCATCATTGCTACGTTATATATATTCATACCACCTGTATTTCACTATCTCTTCGCCGAACTAGTGCACCTATTTGGTGTGTTGGGGACACAAGAGACTTCTTGCTTTGTGGTTTGTGGTTGCATGAGAGGGATATCTTTGACCTCTTCCTCCCCGAGTTCGATAAACCTTGGGTGATCCACTTAAGGGAAAACTTGCTGCTGTTCTACAAACCTCTCGCACTTGGAGGCCCAACACTGTCTACAGGAAAGGAGGGGGAACGTAGACATCAAGCTAATTTTCCGGCGCCGTTGCGGGGAGGAAAGGTAAAAGGTACTCACACTCCGGATCTCGGCTACTAAGCTATTTTCCGGCGCCATTGTAAGTACTAAGCTATTTCCTTTAGACTCTGCAATTGCGACATTTGGTTTCTTGTTTACACTAGTTAGGCATAATGGAAAACAACAAAAATATGAGAGATCTTTATGAACTTTATCTTGAATTAGGACATGATGTGTTTGAAGAGAGAATTAAAAACCCATGGAACTTTATATGCATGATAATGGGAATGTTATTAGTATGAATGCTTTGAACACCATTGTTGCTAATGCTATGGAAAATTCTAAGCTTGGGGAAGCTGGCTTTGATGAGCATGATATTTTTAGTCCCCCAAGCATTGAGGAGAAAATTTACTTTGATGATACTTTGCCTCCTATTTATGATGATTATAATGATAGTAGTCTTTTGTTACCACCTGTTATGGAGGATAAATTTGATTATGATTACAATATACCTCCTATATTTGATAGCTACTTTGTTGAATTTGCTCCCACTACAACTAATAAAATTGATTATGCTTATGTTGGGAGTAGTAATTATTTTATGCATGAGACTCATGATAAGAATGCTTTATGTGATAGTTATATTGTTGAGTTTGCTCATGATGCTACTGAAAGTTATTATGAGAGAGGAAAATATGGTTGTAGAAATTTTCATGTTACTAAAACACCTCTCTATGTGCTGAAATTTTTGAAGCTACACTTGTTTTATCTTCCTATGCTTGTTACTTTGCTCTTCATGAACTTGTTTATTTACAAGATTCCTATGCATAGGAAGCATGTTAGACTTAAATGTGTTTTGAATTTGCCTCTTGATGCTCTCTTTTGCTTCAACTTCTATTTCTTACGAGTGCATCATTAAAACTGCTGAGCCCATCTTAATGGCTATAAAGAAAGAACTTCTTGGGAGATGACCCATGTGTTTATTTTGCTACAGCAATTTTTGTTTTGTTGAGTCTTGGAAGTTGTTTACTACTGTAGCAACCTCTCCTTATCATGTTTTTGTGCCAAGTAAAGTTTCTATGTCAAAGTTGATGTTATATTTGGGATCGCTGCGCAGAAACAGCATTGCTGTCTGTCACGAATCTGGGCATAATTCTCTGTAGAAAATTCGAAAAAATCTGCCAATTTACGAGCGTGATCCTCAGATATGTACGCAACTTTCATTAGTTTTGAGTTTTTCCATTTGAGCAAGTCTGGTGCCATTTATAAATTCGTCTTTACGGACTGTTCTGTTTTTGACAGATTCTGCCTTTTATTTCGCATTGCCTCTTTTGCTATGTTGGATTTATTTCTTTGATCCATTAATGTCCAGTAGCATTATGCAATGTCCAGAAGTGAAAAGAATGATTGTGTCACCTCTGAATGTGTGAATTATTAATGATGCACTAACCCTCTAATGAGTTTGCTTGAAGTTTGGTGTGAAGGAAGTTTTCAAGGGTCAAGAGAGGAGAATGATATACTAAGATCAAGAGGAGTGAAAGCTCTAAGCTTGGGGATGCCCCCGTGGTTCATCCCTGCATATTTTAAGAAGACTCAAGCGTCTAAGCTTGGGGATGCCCAAGGCATCCCCTTCTTCATCGACAACATCATCAGGTTCCTCCCCTGAAACTATATTTTTAGTCACATCTTGTGTTCTTTACTTGGAGC
Organism: Lolium multiflorum; assembly: GCA_030979885.1. Lineage (NCBI taxonomy): Eukaryota > Viridiplantae > Streptophyta > Magnoliopsida > Poales > Poaceae > Lolium > Lolium multiflorum. The sequence continues at coordinate 46,612,400 of CM061750.1, read as the reverse complement.
GTCGGTTTGTTTTTGTTTTTGTTTGAATAAGATGGATCCTAGCATTCACTTTGTGGGAGAGAGACACGCTCCGCTGTTGCATATGGACACATGTGTCCTTAGGCTTTACTCATAATGTTCAAGGCGAAGTTTCTTCTTCGTTAATTTGTTATATGGTTGGAATTGGAAAATGCTACATGTAGTAATTCTAAAAATGTCTTGGATAATGTGATACTTGGCAATTGTTGTGCTCATGTTTAAGCTCTTGCATCATATGCTTTGCACCCATTAATGAAGAAATACATAGAGCTTGCTAAAATTTGATTTGCATATTTGGTTTCTCTAAGGTCTAGATAATATCTAGTATTGAGTTTTGAACAACAAGGAAGACAGTGTAGAGTCTTATAATGTTTACAATATGTCTTTTATGTGAGTCTTGCTGCACTTGTTCATCCTTGAGTTTGCTTCAAATAACCTTGCTAGCCTAAACCTTGTATCGAGAGGGAATACTTCTCATGCATCCAAAATCCTTGAGCCAACCACTATGCCATTTGTGTCCACCATACCTACCTACTACATGGTATTTACCCGCCATTCCAAAGTAAATTGCTTGAGTGCTACCTTTAAAATTCCATCATTCACCTTTGCAATATATAGCTCATGGGACAAAATAGCCTTAAAAACTATCGTAGTATTGAATATGTACTTATGCACTTTATATTTTATTAAGTTGCTTGTTGTGCGATAACCATGCTTCTGGGGAACGCCATCAACTATTGTTGAATATCATGTGAGTTGCTATGCATGTCCGTCTTGTCTGAAGGTCTATCATTTTAGTGGTTGGAGCATGCAAAATTGTTAGAGAAGAACATTGGGCCGCTAACTAAAGCCATGAACCATGGTTGGAGTTTCAGTTTTGGACATATATCCTCAATCTCATATGAGAATAATAACTTTGCTACATGCTTATGCATTTAAGAGGAGTCCATTATCTGTTGTCCATGTTGTCCCGGTATGGATGTCTAAGTTGAGAATAATCAAAAGCGAGAAATCCCGATTCTCCTTAGACCTTTGTACAGGCGGCATGGAGGTACCCCTTTGTGACACTTGGTTGAAACATGGCATGCGAAGATCCGGTAGTCCAAACTAAGTAGGACGAGGTGCGGGCACTATTAGTATACTATGCATGAGGCTTGCAACTTGTAAGATATAATTTTCATAACTCATATGCTTTATTACTACCGTTGACAAAATTGTTTCATGTTTTCAAAATAAAAGCTCTAGCACAAATATAGCAATCGATGCTTTCCTCTTTGAAGGACCTTTTACTTTTATGTTGAGTCAGTTTACCTATCTCTCTCCACCTTAAGAAGCAAACACTTGTGTGAACTGTGCATTGATTCTTACATACTTGCTTATTGCATTTGTTATATTACTCTATGTTGATAATTATCCATGAGATATACATGTTACAAGTTGAAAGCAACCGCTGAAACTTAATCTTCCATTGTGTTGCTTCAATGTCTATACTTTATATTATTGCTTTATGAGTTAACTCTTATGCAAGACTTATTGATGCTTGTCTTGAAGTACTATTCATGAAAAGTCTTTGCTTTATGATTCAGTTGTTTACTCATGTCATTACCTTTGCTTTGATCGCTGCATTCATTACATATGCTTACAATAGTATGATCAAGGATGGCATGTCACTTAAGAAATTATCTTTGTTATCGTTTTTGCTCGGGACGAGCAGAACTAAGCTTGATACGTCTCCAACGTATCGATAATTTCTTATGTTCCATGCTACTTTATTGATGATACCTACATGTTTTATGCACACTTTATGTCATATTCGTGCATTTTACTAACCTATTAACAAGATGCCGAAGTGTTCCTGTTTTTCTGTTTTTGGTTTCAAATCCTAGTAAAGAAATATTCTCAATTTGACGAAACGCCCAGGTCCTATTTTGCCCGGAAGCATCCGAACACCCAGAGCCGCGAGGGGGCCCTGGTGGGCCCAGATGATGGTGGCGCGGCCAGGCTGGGCCCGCCACCCCTGTGTCGTCGCGTTGACCCTCCTGCGCCGCCCTTCGCCAGCCCCTGCATCAAACCCTTACGGAGAAAGCCAGATACGAAAGTTCCAGAGCCGCCGTCAAGCCAAGATCGGGGACAGAGTCTGTTCGGCACCTGCCGGAGCGGGAAGTGCCCCGGAAGGCTCCTCCATCGACACCGCTGCCATCTCCACCGCCATCTTCATCAGCTGCTCCCATGAGGAGGAGTAGTTCTCCATCGAGGCTCGGGGCTGTACCGGTAGCTATGTGGTTAATCTCTCTCCTATGTACCTCAATACAATGATCTCATGAGCTGCTTTACATGATTGAGATTCATATGAGTTTGTATCACTACTATCTATGTGCTACTCTAGCAAAGTTATTAAAGTAGTTTTATTCCTCCTGCACGTGTGTAAAGGTGACAGTGTGTGCACCGTTTAACTTGGTTTATGCTATGATCATGATCTCTTGTAGATTGCGAAGTTAACTATTGCTATGATAATATTGATGTGATCTATTCCTCCTACATATGCATGAAGGTGACAGTGTGCATGCTATGCTAGTACTTGGTTTAGTCGTTTTGATCTATCTTACACTTAAGGTTACTTAAACATGAGCATTATTGTGGAGCTTGTTAACTCCGGCATTGAGGTTCGTGTAATCTACGCAATGTGTTCATCATCCAACAAAAGTGTAGAGTAGCATTTATCTATTCTGTTATGTGATCAATGTTGAGAGTGTCCACTAGTGAAAGTGTAATCCCTAGGCCTTGTTCCTAAATACGCTATCACTTGCTTTAATTTACTGTGTTACTACTGCAATACTACCCATCAACTACACGCCATCAAGCTATTTTCGCATCATTGCTACTGCTTATATATATTCATACCACCTGTATTTCACTATCTCTTCACGAACTAGTGCACCTATTTGGTGTGTTGGGGACACAAGAGACTTCTTGCTTTGTGGTTGCGGGTTGCATGAGAGGGATATCTTTGACCTCTTCCTCCCTGAGTTCGATAAACCTTGGGTGATCCACTTAAGGGAAAACTTGCTGCTGTTCTACAAACCTCGCACTTGGAGGCCCAACACCGTCTACAGGAAAGGAGGGGAACGTAGACATCAGCTTCCAAGGCGCAGTGGCCCCGGTCTCGACGCGTCCCCAAATGCTCAACACACACTCGGGCAAGCGGGCGTGCCACCCACCTATACCTGGCCAGAAGGTGTGGATTGCTTCGATTAGTTCCCTGTGGCAGACACGTAAACATTAAATGCGAGCCCTATCGGCTCTCAGTTACGTGGATCGGCTCAAAGAGCCGATCGCCCATGGTTCATGTTGGATATTCAATGACATGGGGATCCTGCTGATCACGACAAAGCTAAACCAATCTACGACAGTTTAGGGTTTTCACCGTATGATCAACATCCTACGCGTAGTTGAGCCTAATAGACACGAAAGATAACGGAAAGCTAAAAACCCATAACGTTAACTTGGAACATCCCTAGGACTACTAGAAACCATACCACTACCGGATCGTTCAACCCGTTTGCAAGGCCTAACCATACGGATATTAAACTAATCCTTGATGAACAAGGAGTACCTATAATAGATCGGATCTACTAAGTCACGAACAAGCAAGATGCTGCCCTTACACCTAGATAGGTGTAAGGGCAGCTAGATGTTGAGGGACGGCATAGCTAAGCAGATATATGCAAGAAAAGCATCTACGCAAGCCCCAAAACACCTATGGTAAATAGTGCTACTCGCCATCAACAACGCTTCAAGACGAGCAACGAAGGTAAACGAATAAACGAGTGCTGCCTAGATCGCAAGATGCGATCTAGGCAAGCATGGTGCTTACCCGGAGAAACCCTCGAAAGAAGGGGTGGCGATGCGCTGATTTGTGTTTGTTGTGAACGTGATTGTCCTCCTTTTCCGATAACCCTAGATACATATTTATAGTCCAAGGGACTTTCTAATTGGCGTGCACCTAACCGTGCACGAGTTAAACTCTATCTTTTAATCTAAACTACAATGCGATCTACTATATTACAGATACACGGGCAATTAAGCCCAAACTCTTCGCGCAAGGCCGCTTCAAAGATGCTCCACGTGTAATCTTCAAAGCCCATCTTCACTTACGGCCCATCTCCTTATTTGGCCAAAATCCGGTGATAACACATAGTCACGGCCATGCTCCTGCTGAAAGCCGCGAGCGACAAGGCGAGCCTTGTAGCGCTCAAGAGAACCATCGGAGCGAGTCTTGATCTTGTAGACCCACTTGCAGGTGATGGGACGAACAGAGGAAGGAGGAGTGACAACATCCCAAGTGCCAGTACGCTCAAGAGCAGCAATCTCCTCAACCATCGCTAGCTGCCATTCGGGATGAGCAAGGGCATCCCGATAAGTGGTCGGCTCAAGGGTAGCAGAAAGACCGTAGTGAGTGGGAGAATAGCGATCAGGAGGAGGACGAGGACGAGCACGAAGATGGTGAGTCGGCTCGGACGAAGAGGGCATCACATCAGAGGTAGAGGGTATAGCAGAAGAAGCAGCGACATCCTCACGGGGACGGCGGGAGTAGTGAAAAGGGTAGGAAGGGACAACCGTAGTCGAGGAAGGTGACATGGGAGGGGAAGATGTGGAGGGTGGGGACGGTGGTGAGGGAGGAGAGGGGGGTCTAGCGGGTGAAGGAGGAGAAGGTGGTGAGAGACTCGGCATAGTAGGGACCGGAGGCACAGGAGGAGGTGAGTCAGGAAACATGAGAAAAGAGATATCATCCACCGAGAAGGAAGAGGAGGAGGGACGCGGGTAGAAAGGACGGGACTCATCAAAAGTAACATCCCGAGATATGCGCATCCGACGACCAATAGGATCCCAACACTTATATCCTTTGTGCTCAGGGCTATAGCCAAGGAAGACACACTCAACCGATTGAGCACTCAGCTTGGTGCGTTCGCGTGGAGCAAGAAGAACATAGCAAACGCAACCAAAAAGACGAAGGATCGAGTAATCAGGAGTGTGACCAGTGAGACGCTCAAGAGGAATACCACCCTGCAAGGCTGTGGAGGGCTGAAGGTTGATGAGATAGGTGGAAATAGACACAGCCTCAGCCCAGAAGTGAGGAGGAAGAGAGGCAGCGATCATCATCGCACGTGCCGTCTCAAGCAGGTGGCGATGCTTGCGCTCAGCCACGCCATTTTGGGCATGGGCGCCAGGGCAGGAAAACTGGGCAAGAGTACCCTGCTCAAGAAAACCACGCAACAGCTGGGAGATATACTCACCGGCAGAATCCCGAAAGACACGTATAGGTGTGGAAAACTGAGTATGGACCATGGCAGCAAAACGTTTATATATCGAGAGAACCTGCGAGAAGTCATAAAATAAATCCAAGTGTGGCGAGAGAATTCATCGATAAAAAGAACATAGTAGCGGTGGCCCCCTTGGAAGCAAAAGGAGCCGGACCCCATACATCAGAATGGACCAAATCAAACGGACGCTGAGATACAGACACACTAGTAGGATAAGGTAACTGATTCTGTTTACCAAGCCTACAACCATGACAACCCTGAAGCGAGACATCTCCTGAGACAGACCCCAGAAGACCTCGACGAAGTAAAGATGACAAGCGAGAACCACATAGATGACCAAGACGGTGGTGCCACTGCCGAAAGGAGGCGGTGGTGGAAGCAGCAAGCACGCATGGAGCGGTCGATGAAGTGTGGGAAGAAGGAACATGAAGCCAGTCAAGCTCCCAAAGTCCCTGGGAGTCACGGCACCGAGGGCCAGCCCCAACCAGTGTCCTGAACAGAACAAGAATCAACATCAAGAATGACCCGACAACCAGAATCAGTGAGTTGAGCAGCGGAAAACAAATTCATGGTAAGACGGGGAATGAGAGAGTGCCACGACTAGCAACAGGGAGAGAAGTACCATCGGCAGTAAGAACACTAACAGGAAGAGGAAGAAGTCGAAGAGAAGAAAGAGATGAAGAATCAGGAGACAAAAGAAGCTCCAGAATCCAGAACCCACGAAGATGTACCTGACTGTGGAGAGGAAACAGCCGCAGAGGCAGCAGTACCCGTCGAAGCACGAGGAGGCACACCCCGCTGCTTCTGGTAGTAGTCAGACTCAAGGTGACCAGGCCTCCGATAGTGAGTGCAGAACCGAGGAGGCGAGAGCGACCCCCACCGCGAGAAGAGCGGGCTCCTCCAAGCAGCAGGCACGGTGTAGGAAGAAGGCGGGGCAGGAGCAGGGGTACCTCGAGCAGCAAGAACAGAAGGTGTCCCAAGCAGGCCAGCACCACGCAGACGAGTCTCCAGCACGGAAGTCAGCACCTCTGAGATAGGAACACGGCCTCGAGCAAACAACTGAGCACGACGAGGCTCAAACTTTGGGCGAAGTCGAGACATGAACTCATGGATCCTCTGGAATTCCATATCTGAACGTACTGTCCGGCAACACTGGCAAGTACCACAGACAGCACTGCGAAGTGAGTCAAGCTGGCACCAGATCGCCGCACTCTGGGTGTAATACTCATCAACAGTGGAGTCACCCTGCTGAAGATCATGCTCCTGACGCAACACAGATAAGTATAGAGAATCCCCAGAAGGCTGATAGCGCTGACGAAGGTGAGACCACATCTCGGCAACAGTGGCGAGGCCCATAAACTCAGAAGCAAACTGTGGCTGAACACTCTGAGAAAGAACAGCAGCAGCCCATGGCATCCTCATCACACCACTGAGTAAAGGTAGCCAAACTGTCACGGTAAGAGCCAAGAGCCTCTGAATAAGCAAGTACCTACTCCTCATATGCTTCATCAGCAGTAGCTTCGGCAGACTTGGCTGCATCCTGATCAGCCTGAGTAGCATCCTCAAAAAGGGCCGGTGGCACGAACGGTGGAGTAGGAGGCACAGGAGCAGTGGGGTGCGGCGGACAAGAAACCTCGCCAGTAAGAACACCCCACAACCGAAGACCACGCATGTGAATCCGCATAAAGGCAGCAAACTCCCCATAGTTGGTACCATCAAATATCACTGGACACCGAGGAATACTGACATAGCCAGAAGCGGAAGACGCCATTAAATTTTTTTTTGTCAGATCTGGATCTGCTCTGGGCAGATCAGCAGCAGCCCACGCGTGGACAGATTGACCACGGCAGCACGCACCAGTGCGGCAGCGGCCGAATCGAGATGGGCTGGGGCGGCGAGGGCAGGGGCCGGTCGGAGCCGGCCGGGGGCGGCGCGGCAGCGGCCGGATGCGGCGCGGCGGCGGCCGGATGGGGCAGCCCAGGGGCCCGGAGGCGCGCGGCCGGACGGCCGAGGCGCGCGCGGCGGCCGAATCGGTGGCTGCCGGCGAGATCGCGATTTGAAGCTCGATTTGGAACTAAAAATTCGGACGAACAAGGCCAAGATTACTTGAAAAAGGACTCAATCCCGACGAGATCGGGAGAGGAAAAGAAAAGTGGGGCAGCGGCGGCCGGAAAGATCATCGGCGGCGGCCGGAAAGATCATCGGCGGCGGCGCGGATCGAGCACGGAGTTGCAACGTGCAAAGAGCTAGACCATGAGCTCTGATACCATGTTGGAGAATAGCAACTAGTATTCACAGAGAGCCATAGGCCAGTACATGTACATGTGTGACAATGTGCATGTAAGCCCCTAATACACTGGGAAATAACGGAAAAGAAACTATACAACTCTAACACTTTTGAGAAGAGTGAATGCGAAAACAGCGGTGGCAAATTGGCTAGCTTTGGAACACATTGCGTGACCTATGTAGTACTAGTATCTAGTTAGCACTTAGCACTAGCATGATGTCAAAAAAAAAAGTAACACCTTCATTGAGGATATCAAAACCCTCAAGATCTGTTTTCACAGAAATCTTATAACCCGCAAGCAATTGACGAAAGAAAACAAACCTTTCCACGATGTACTGCATGAGCTCGTCGGTGACAAAAGACATGCCGGCAAATTCCCGAACTGTCCATGGGAACGGTCGACGGCTGCTTTCGCCATTGCGCACAAGTCAGCACGTTCCTTCTTGTTGTACTTGAACATGATATTGTGGTACCCCATGTCCACGACACGCCACACGTTTGGCACGAGTGGCACCTTGGCGGCTTGGAGCCAGGAGCGGCACACGAGGCCAGCGCCCCTGAGGACGTCGACAGCACTGAGCCTGACGAAGACCGAGGCAAGCACGTCGAGGGGCAGGAGCGACCAGTCCCTGGCTGGCGGCTCCTCCAGCACCGATGGCGGCGGCGCAGCGGCGTCCATGTACTGCGATTTGGAAACGAAAACAGCCCGACCGTCTGATAGTATGATCTGAGAAGTTGGTGGTCCTACAGTCTACTACGTTGGTGCGCCGCCTGGTCGCTCCCCTGGATTGTTATCGTCCAACGTATTTACCGCTCCTTCCCAAATCGTCAGAATCGAATCGATCCGATTACAATGTCGAATCGTTCTACTGCTCCTACTATATTGCTGATTTAACCCAGCAATATATATACATAACGAGTCAGAAAAATCAATCTGGACAGGAGACTAGACGAAGAATCAGCATACTCCAATTACAACATCGATCCAACTGGCGAGTAGCTAGCTAGCACAAGCAGAAACAATCAGAAATCGATCCAATTACAACATCCACTTTTTCTAAAGAGCATCTTGCCACCCCTCTTCCCCGCCGCCGCGCGCCTAGTTGCGGAAAGACTCCGTCAATCGAGATAGGACATGCCGCCGATGAAAATGATCACACGCTTGCTTCTTCGCCTCTCTCCCTCAGGGCACTGCTTCGCCTCTACAGGTCGACCTCTCCTCAATGCATCTGCTTCACCTCGCTGGAAGCCATCAGAGATTGCACGGCAAGTTCCTCCGAGCTTCCCTACAGCCAGTCCACCGACCCGTCGTGTTTCCCGGTGAGTTCTCTTCTTCCCATATACTACGTATTATAGTACTAAGCTTAATTATGCATTTAGTTGTTTGATTCTTTACCGGTAGAAGATCTGTATCGCGAACCTTCCTATGCTAGTAATTGTTTTTCAAGGCAAAATTAATTCCTCCTCGAAATAGGCTTTCGCCCCGCTATATTAATATAGCAACCAACCGATACAAGATAGCAAGCAACGCTGGGGCAAACAGCACATCAAGCCCAAAAGAAAGAAGAGAGAAAATATAAAAGAAACTAATGCCGACACCGATAGATTGACGAAAAACGAAGATAGCCCGCAATCGCTGCGCCCTCCGGGAAGTCCCACCGCTTCCTAGCACATCGAGTCATCGCATACGAAGCAACACCTTCAACAAGGCGGCGACGATGACGCCGCTGCTGCCCGGACTCGTCCTAGGGTTTCCCCCGTATGTGGAGAGGATAGGGTAGGGGTACCCCCGACGCCCTTCAGGAAGGAAAGACGACACCCGCAGGCGTTGCCGCGTCGGCGTCGAACAAGCCGACAGGGATTTCTCCCGATCCCCAAACCACCATCACCTCAGACAACTCGGAGCGCTCCACCCAACTGCCACCAACCAGCATGCGCCACCACGATCACGAAGCCATCCTCGCCGTCGCACTGTGGTCCCAGACACTAGGCCTCGAGGGAAGAAGGGGCACAACAGGGTCAGGGGAGGCAGCACCGCCGCCGCGCGGGAGGGAACATCCTCCACCGCCATCGCGGTAGCAGACCGGACGTGCCAGCAGAAACACACCGAGCCCCTACTGGCCCGGCCAGGCCCGCCTGGCCCGTAAAGTTTCCGCCGCCACGCTGCAGCTGGCCGGCGAGCAACGCCGCCACCACCCATCCCCGCCGATACCCCACTTCCACCTCAAGGGAACAGCACCCGGACCTGAGGCAGCCCACCCCAACCCAGATGGGGCCCAAAGGGCCCAGATCTAGGCCGGAAGGGCCCGGCAGCCAGCCGCCCGCCTGCGACCTCGCTGCCCCGCCGCCAAGGAGCAGCGCCTCCGCCTCGAGAGCCACCCGGCCGCGCCGGACCAGTACCTAGCCTAGGGACACCGCCGCGGACGCCGAGCGCCGCGCCTCCTTGCCACGCGCGCGGGGAATGGCCGGCCGCCGCCGCCGGCACCGCACGAGCAACGCCCGGCGGCACGCGCCGGCGGCGGCGGAGGGGAGGGGGAGGCGAAGGGAGGGCGGGCGGCGGCGCTAGGGTTTGCTCCCTCTCGCCCGCGCGGGGGGCGAGAGCGAGCCGAGCGAAGCGTTTTTCACGAATTCCCGAAAAAGGAGTCTCAGGCAAAATTAATTCCATGTGACTTTAAAATCAGAAGCCCAAATTGATGTTTATTTCAAGCTAAGATACCATCTTATTTATGCCGTATGCTGAAATTTCGCTCTTTGTACTCTTCCTGGTAGATTTCCTCGTCGACATCGGCACATGGCCAGTAGCAGCGGAGTAAAAGGCGAGGACTTGCCTAAACCCCTTTCTGCCAAGGATTTTATTATTTCCCTGGGCATGGAAAACGTGAAGGATGTCGATACAACCAAGGTCATTACTCGTTATACCTATGTCCCTCCTGCCGATAGTGTTCAAGATGAGACGAAACCAAGCGGGGATGCCATTTTTGATGAGCTGAGCAGTGTTGACAAAGAGAGCTTGGCTGCACCGGAGCCTGATTATGTAATGGAGATATTTCCAAATAGCAGCCATCGCGATGGTTCCATATACAGAGGCACGGACGATTGGAAAATTGACTATCGTATTGCTGACCGCAATGAGAGTAAGTGATCAATCTCTTTTCCTTTTTATAATGTTTGTTATTAGGAAAAAAAATCATGCTATAGGGTCAACTGATCTATTGTCCCCTACAATCTCGATGTTAAATTTGCTTCTCTCTCTGTCTACTTTATTTACTAATTGATGGCGGTGCGATGATACCTACAAATGGAAGTCTTGTTGAATGGTACCTAGGAGTTTCATTAAGTTGCTGTTTGCAAATGTTGGAAACATCAAACAATTGCGCCTTTGGCACATTGCAGCTTGCGCCAGTGGCCATTGTCTTTGTCTGCCCCTGTCACTCCTCATTTCTTGCCCTTAGCCCACCACGCCCCGGGGCCCAAGATAGCATACTTCTTGTTGTGATTCACCAGACCTTATATCTCCAGTGTTTTCTGATTGTCCAGATAACTCCCAAAAATCATTTTCTAGTTCATCTTTGCCGTGCTTCCCTCCAAAAAAAAAGATCTCCCAAAAATTGCTCAGTTCATTCCAGAATGATGTTCATCTTTTGTATTCCTCATAAAAGCCTGTTTTATGTTGAACATTTGTGTGATAGATGGCATAATGTCCTGCGCTAGGGTGTTTCGATTCTCTTTAGCATGTATGTCTGCATAAAAAAGGTCAACTAGGTTTGGTGCTCCCTACATATGCAGATAGTCATGGAAAATTATAAAAACATTTATAATGATATGATGTTGTCTACAACAACGTCAACGAAAACATCAAAGCCTCTTTCCCAAGCAAGTTGGGGTAGGGTAGGATATGTTGTCTACCATCGGGAAAAAGTCAACATAAAACAGGACTTATAAAAAGATAAACAAAAGAAAATAAATTTCATCAATGGATGAAATGACCAGTCTTGGTAGTTCTTGGAGTAGAGTGAACTGACGAATTGTTTTAGGGGGTTATGCAATAAATGTACCTTTTCCTTCCTGAGGTGATTATATATACTCTTTTCTTAGAGTTCCAGTCCATTGCATGACAACAAGACGAAAATAATCACTGACCAATCTTTTCAGAGCACATGCCCTCTGCATGATTTGAGGAAGGTAGGAAGATACAACCTTGCAACTCTGTGCAGCCAAATCCCCTTCCTTCTCATCCTCCTCGCACTTTCTGATTCTTCAGGCTTCACGTTGCTCTCCAGCAAGAGGAACCAGTCTCCATCCATATGAGCATTTTCAGTGTGACTGCTAATGTCTTCAGCCCTGACACCCACCGATTGTAGTATTCCAAATTTCATGCTGGACAAAGCAGTGTCCAGGTCCAGCTCTTAACCATGGGTTCATGCTTTGCCAAATGAGCGACGAGTTCTTCCAGTTGCCATTCTGAAACAACAAATGTTTTCTGAGTTTCCAAAACAACCGCATAGCTGCTGTACTGAACATTTAAGCACACCATGTTTATTACTAATCCAAAACCGAACCACTACATGGATATCTATGATTTTAGCTAGAACTGCCCACTTTCTATTAGAGACCACACACCGGAAAAACGTATGTTGGATGGACTCCTTGCCTGTACAAGGCAAACATGATCGAACTAGGACTCCTGATATTACTTTCTTTTTCATTGGCTTTTCCTAGAAAAAAAAACTTTTCACATGAGCAAAATTCTTACTAAAAAGAACATCATAGTTTCACTTGGATGATAGGGAATAGGACCATGGAATCGTTTAAACGTCATGTTAACTTTTCGTATGGCAAACATTGGTTTCTTTTATTACTTCCCAATTCTAATAAAATTTATATTTTTCTATGAAGCTTGGCTGGAGGCAATGATGTTTTCAGATCCCACAGATTGCAGAATGCACAATGGAATTTGTGAGTCACATGCAAGTCGTCACATGTTGCAGTTTTTGTCATTAAGGTTGGCTAAAATTCCTGCGGAGCTTGGCTCAGTCGAGTTATACGGATACATCGCAGCTCGGGATAATATGAATCCATTACTTAATTATATCGTCTACTTTAGCAGGGATGATCCCATCATCCTGAAGCAGGTGTGCACATTTATACATGTCTGAATTTATTTCAATGAATAAGTCTATTAATAACCCATCATAAGCAAGCATTTGGGTCCATGAGCTCTTATTGATCCAAGAAAAAACATCGTCCATGACCATAAGCCACTGCTATAGGAAGTGTTGTATTATGAAATGATGATTTGCTATAAGAACAAATCTAAAATATGAAACTCTTAAGTATCACTATCAAATAGAATATTTCTGGACTCTTTGTTGCTACCAATTAAATCTTGAAAACCTTGATTCCATTTATTTATAGGCATATAAACATGCATAGCTTGAATAATCCCACCACATCTTATTTCTTACAGGCTTATCTAATTAAGTATTTTGGATCGAAAACAAAATCAAATAAATAGCAGGGGCCAGTTTCCCTCTGTAACACCGTTATCTTTGTTTGATATGTGGAAAAAATCTTGGCCATCAATTATAAAACATGCCTTTAACTGAAATCTAAATATTGCTACAAGTAAATCATGGTAAGGGAAGTTTTCAGATTTAGATATTTCTTACTTTTAGTTGATTATATGTAGGGTTCTCTCATCCACATGGCTGGCCCTAAGCGAGCAATCGAATTGGTTGGTACTATTCTAATTGAATATGACATGAAGATCAAGGCAGGCGAACATGAAAAAGAAGATCTACAGGTGATCGATGGTATATCATGCTTGGATAACATAGACACATGGGATCGTACCCCGTTCACATTTCGCATCCAAGGTGATTGTGGTGCAATTGATGTAGGTGTCTCACGTCTTAGCTTTGCGTATGAGGCGACCGTAGAAGTTGTTGTATCACAAGTGCAAAGCAGTTTCAGCATGTGTATCGGTTGTTTTACCAGTGGCTTAGATGAAGAAATCCGGCTCTTTGATGGTGCTATTGGTGAGTCACGTGCCTTAAAGAGGTCTGTGGTTGCTGTAGCAAACGATGATGAGATGGAATTGAAGTTGAAGGTAGCCGCTGACTCGGGCATCCCTGCTGAATATTGCTGTTACTTCCAGTCGAAGCAGCATGGGCGTGCCACTCAAGAGATATACACTGGTTTTGCATTAATTGAAGTGAAGGTGACTTGGTCTACTTTGAATAAGCCAAGAAAAGGCAAAGAAGCTAAGGCAAAGGCAGTTTAGTGTTGTGGGACTGTGGCAGCGACCAAACACTCTACTACTAATGATATTAACCCTAGAATTAGATTTGGCAACTTTGGGTTGTAATCAAATCAAACTAGTGTAAAAAAGTAAACGTTTGACCTGTCTACTTGGGGCTGTTTGAGGAGGGAAGATCCATGGGTATGCCCACCTGAAGGAATCATGAAAATCAACGTAGATGCAGCCTATAATGAGGATGCAGGGAAATTTCATTGCAGCGTTTTGCAAGGAATTGCTGTTTGTGGCAGATTCTATGATGGCTGAAGCTTACGCGTTGGGAGAAGGATTGTGCTTTGCAACACGTGCTTGGTCGAGACCCTGGATGCTTTTGCTTCGATTTCACGTGTGTTGATTATTGCTACCAAGAGGAGTGCGCCATTTTGGAGGATGGGCTTTTCGATCTTTTAGATAATGATAACTTGAACCTATGTGCAAAAAATCGAAGAGAAATACTATGTATTCGGAAGCGTGTAAAAATGATAAGAGCATCTCCACTCGTGCCCCCGTCGAGGCCCCCGGCGAGCGTTTTTTCCATCCGGACGACGTAATACGGCCTAGTCGCGCCCCCGGTTTCTCGTTTTCGTCCGGATTTGGCCCTTCATCCATCCGGCGAGCCCACGCCACCCCCGGCCCCCGAGGGCGGGACTCCGGACGAGTGAAAAGCGGGGAAGGGCCCGATCTGTCGGTGACTCGACGCACGAACCCCACCGCCACGTCGCTCAAAATCTCCCCCACCCCTCGTATCTCTCTCGCCGCCGGCACCACCCCGCCGGCTTGTTGCCCAGATTCCGCCGCCCCTCCTTCCCCACCTGCCTATATTCCGCACTCTTTCTTTGGTATGCCTGGATCCAACAATGACATCAACGTCCTAAACTGCTCCCCGGTCTTTTCCAAGCTTGTTGAGGGTCATGCTCCCCGGTGGACTATGTGATCAATGGTCGGCACTACAACAAAGGATACTACCTTGCAGACGGTATCTATCCAAAGTGGGCAACATTTGTGAAGACTATCTCGAATCCTAGCACCCCCAAACTTTGCGAGTTTGTCAAGAAACAAGAAGCTTGCCGAAAAGACGTCGAGCGTGCATTTGGTGTCCTCCAGCAGAGATTTGTTGTCGTCCGGTTCCCCGCTATGACTTGGTCCAAAGATCAGATGTGGGAGGTGATGAACTGCTGTGTGTGCCTACACAATATGATTATTGAAAATGAGCGAAAGCATCCGGTTCCTCTGGCTGAGCAAGAAGCACCATATGAGAGAGAGGGTCCTCTTGCACAGTCTAATCACCAGGTGTCTCCATCATAGGCCGCCTTCATTGCTATGCGTCAGGAGATTCGAGACTCTACAATGCATCAGCTGCTGCAAGATGATCTAGTGGAGCACATATGGAGGCTCCGAGGCAACGCCAACGCCGACGCCAACTAGTCTGTCTAATTTGTTTGAAAAATTGTGAAATTGTGTGCTTCATTTGTTTCAGCACTTGTTAAACATTGTACTGATTATCGCCGAATTTATTTCAGCAATTTTCGTACTCTTGGTCGCCGAACTTGTTAAATTTTATGTTAAATTTGTTTGAAATATGTCAAATGGTCGAGGTTGGGGGTTTCCTGCCGGGGGGACGGCTGGAACTTCGGCGCCCCCCACGCCAAATCTTCCTCCAATCCGGACGAAAATTTCGCCGGATTTGGGCGTGGGGAGCGCCAACGAGTGGGGATGCTCTAAATTGCCAGATCTAAGGTAGTGAACTGTGTAAATTTCGAAAATCATCAGATTTATCAGTAGTATTTTTTATTATTGTGTAGGCCGAAATACAAACTGTTTAACATTGATATTTTGCATGACCTTGGAATACATTGATGTGAACATCTAGGACTTTTTTTCAAAACTTTGAAACTTCAAAATGTTTAGTTTAACTAAATTCAAAAACGGCTATCCTCCAAACCAATCGTTTCGCTACCAAGACGCCTCATATCTAACAACCGACCCATAAGACTTATATATGAGCAGAGAAGAGCGTAAGATCTTTGTATGACCAATCAATATGTATATAACTTTAGTGGATTATTACGAAACAAATAGTGGAAAGATACACAAAAAAGGATGAGCAGAGCATGATGCAGAAGAGGATTGCTTTAGAGAGATTCATATTCAGATTTAATCACTGACAAAAATACTGAAATGAGAGAAAATAAGAGATAAGTCCGCCAAAGAAAGTTGTATATATTGGGACAAAAGTAAAACATATTTTTGTTCAAGAGCACTACTGGGCCGGAAATTCAATTCGGCTCTCGGGTGCATTTTTTTTATAGACAAAACACATTTTGATTTGTCAAAAAATTTAGACCATTTTTTTTCATGTACATCACCACAATCTATGTTCGTTTGCAAAGTTTCGCGAAAAACCTATATTTTTTGTAGACAAACAAATGTCTCATGAAACATCTTATTTTGGCACTAAATTTTGTCTTTTTTACATATGCCACAATACAAGTCGATATTTGGAGAGACAACTTTGTACACATGTAGCATGTGAAGAAGTACACGTGAAAATTTAGTTTAAATTTTTTATTTTTTTAAAATGGGTCAAAGTTGCATTTCAAATAAAGAGAGCATATGCACTCATGAGCCAAAACATCACTCCCACTACTGGGCAGACAAATTTCTTGTGTTGCATAATAATGAGTTGTCATGGAATATGTTGTGTGCAACCAAAAATGAAGCTCGCCTAGAGTTGTGATAAGACCAGTAGTACCACTTTCATTTTTTTTTAGATAATAGGCATACATATGCTTAGTCAAATATAGCAATAAACTCACCTAGTGGTCGGTCTCCCCACAACATCCTAGCAAGACACAACTAAGGACGATCTGATTGTGCTTGAGCTTGGATCAGAGATATGGGAGAGGAAAGGCGCCAAGCTTACAGTTAAGTTTGTTAGCGATACACACTTGTTCCAAACTCGGCTGACCCATAACAATAAATTCACTCTTGTGATAGTTGATCTTCAAACCCAACATGTCCTCCATGCACATAAGAAGAAACTTTAGGTTCGCTAAATCTTCATTCGAATTTCTACCAAGATTAGTGTATCGTCATCACACTGAAGGTGTGAGATTCCACTCAGCATCAGATGGGGCACCACTCTGTGAATGTGACCCGCCACACACACAGCTGAGAGCGTCTCATATAAATCTTCATTAATGAAGCTGAGCATAAGAGGGGAGAGTGGCTCCCCTTGCCGCTCCCCTCTTTTATTCCGGAAGAAAGGGTTGATAACCACGGGGATGGAAATCGCAGTCTGCCCCCCCCAGCCCAAGACCAACTGGAGAATGTGGTGTATATAACCTTCATCGACACCTTTGCAACAGAGCACTTCTGCCATAAAATCCTAGTTAACCCGATGGTATGCTTTCTCGAAGTACAATTTAAGCAAGGAAAAAAAATAGCGGATGCCTCGTCTAGAAGGTATATAAGTTATAGTGATGCTGTAGCGTCAGCTAAACCACTTAGCGGTTTTCCCTTAAAAAAAGCAATATAGGTTCTAAAAATAGATAATCTCGGCATGCATCATGGAAAATAATATTTTTATTGGTCTCTAGGACTATTGCATTGCTTATAATCTGCTACGGACCTGAACTAGATACGCCAATTCTATGTATAGTCATTATCTCTAAAAAAAATGTCATGTGGATGGAATAGAATTGAATAGGCAGGCTGCATTTGTTCCATATTATTACCTATACTAAAGTTGATCCCCTTTGCTAAAATTTTAGCTATTGTGCAACTGTTCACGTCTTGTTTTAATCCAGTCAGGCATTGACACGTTCAGTTTTTTTCACTATAGACAGGCAATCGGTTACTGCAGATAAATTTAGCTGCTCTTTTTTTTACACGTTAAACTCATGGTAACCGGAAAGTTTCCGGTAGCTCTATATTGATTTCCTCTGATGTTGCCCGCTGCCTTCCGGTTACCCTCTTCTTTCCTTCCCCTGACTACGATGCTTTCCGGTTAAACACGTAATCTCTTTCCGAGCAGTCAAAGCGGTGAGGATATGTCCAGCACCATCGTACTTAATCAGCGTACTAGGACTCGCGTGCTTGCGTCACCGCGAATGGATGCTGCCTTGATCGCGTAGTTGGCGCTCGTGATGAAGAGCTTGTCTGCGGCATCGATGGCGACAAACTTGCCATCGTGGAGAGCGGCACCGGCATTAGCGATGACGAGCCAGACGTGGATGACTAGCCATGTTGCTTGGCAGGGGAGTGCCAAGAACCAGAACCTCTTTCCGACGTGGAGGCGTCCATGCTCGAGCTCTGCGCCTCCTTCCGCGACGACATCACGTTCTCCACGTTTCAGCAAATGTCAACATTATTACCATGGCGAATGAGAAATCTAGAAACAAACCGGCAAAGGAGATCACTGGGAGCAAGGAATTGTCACGGCCCATAATCTCTATAATATAGTACGCGATATTTTCAACAATTGAGTCTAGGCTCCTCTCATCTGGTTTACCCGCACGGGCAAAATAATTTCAATCTTTTTTTTTTGCAAATGATTTCAATCTAATGTCACATGTTAAGAAACACCAGAGTCCAACACCCAAAACCAAGCATGATGAGGCATGATAATCAAACGACCCATCATGCAAAGCTTGCAACTGATTCTGCAGATTGCACGACTCATTTTGAAATTGACATAATTGAGTAGCAAAAGATTCTAAAACAACCGGGACCGAAAGTGTAACACAGTAGCGGTACCATCCAGAGAGCGAGATGCAGTAGATGGAGTAGCAAAAACTACAACCCTTTGAAGAATAACAGGGTAGGGAGCATCAGCACAGGAAGAGTTCTTTTAGACAGGCTGGCGGAAAAGGGCGACTGCGAGGGCGATTTTGAATTTGGTCGGGATGGTGGCCTCGCCGGCGCCGCCGGCGCCGGGCGCGGGCCATGGCCGGGACTGGTCCTGGTCGGAGCCGCCCACGGGGAGGGGCCTCTGCCAGGGGAGGTTCTGGGTGCTCGCCGGGGAAGAAGAGGAGACTGCGGAGTCCGTGAGTTCGGTGGAGGAGGCCGGGGATCTGGGGGAGGACGCGGCGGTGGCAGGGAGCCCGCCAAGGAGGCCGGCGGCGTCGATTTCCCTCGACGGCTTCATCCAGCGTGCGGAGGAACTAGGGGGTTCCCTCCGCCATGGTCGCAGACGAGCTTTTGCCCCGGGCGGCAGAAACTCATGGTTCCCGCACACGGCGACGCCTAGGTTTCGGCGGCTGGGCGATGTGGGGGACCGTGGGCTCCGGCGAAGGTCCTCAACTCCCGTGCGGCGAGGGTCGCCGGTGGGAGATTCGCTGGTTTTGGGGGAGGTGGCTTCGACCTCGACTGCGGTGGTTGGGATCGCCGCCGTGGCGGCGGAGGAAGAAGCTAGGTCGCAGCTGCCTCTGACCTGGCCGCGACTGACGGGCGGGCCGGTTGGCGGGGCCGGGCCAAGGTTGGCCCAGGTTTCGGTGGGCTGTGGGCCGGAGCCCACCACGGCTACAACCGAAGTGGAGTTAGTCTCCTTCCCAACGGGCTGGGAGGGTGGCTCACTGGCCCACGGGGATAGGGAGGCCCCTCATCTGCTTGGGCCTGTTGGGCCTCCTGGTGGCCTGCCAGCGAAAAGGGTATATAAGTGGCTGTGGCTGCCGAGAGGCTGCGTTTTCCCTTCGCTAGGGTTCCCTGCTCGTCCAAGTGAGGTGCGGCGGCGCTTGAGTGATCCCACTGCTCCACCGCATCGCTTGCTCAGGCCAATCCAGGAACCACCACTTCTCCGCCGTTCATTTGCGGACGCGGTCATGGACCGTGGCTACGACGATGGGCGCAAGCGGAGGTTCGAGGGAGGTGCCAGGAGGCAGGAGGGAGGCGGTCGGGGCGAGGGGGCCTGGCGCGAAGGAGGAGGTGCACGACACGAGGGCAACAACAACAACTACGGCGGGCGCTTCGACGGTGGAGGTGGCCGCCAGGAGGGTGGCTACCACTACCAGGATCCGGGCGGGATGCGCCAGGAGGGTGGTTCTCGTTTCAACGGGGATGACTTCCGCAGCACGGAGCGCGGCGACGATCGGTGGGGCCCGCCACCGCCGTGGTGGGAGGAACAACAGAAGCGTGAAGAGGCGCTGCGTGCGCGGGAGTTGCAATCGCAGGGCCAAGGTGCGCGTGGCTTTGGGGAGTGGGCGGGTACGGGTGGTCAGGGAGACCGCTCTGGTGCGCCGCCGCGACTCCACCACCAGCAGCAACCGCAGGCCAAGGCAAAGGGGAAGAAGGTGATGGGCCAGGGGGCAGGGGCGGGCCCTGGCCAGCCAAAGGGGAAGAACAAAGCGTCCGTCGCTAAGGCCGGGGCCCCGGTGGCGGGTGAGTGTTTCAAGTGCGGCCGTGAAGGGCATTACCAGTCGGAGTGCACGTTTGAGCCATTGTGTGTGGTCTGCAGCGGAGAGGGACATGCATCAGCGAATTGCCCTTCCAAAGGGAACTCTCTCCGCCTCCAGTCCATGGGGCATGCCATCTCCGGCGGGGGTTTTTTCAACATTGACGTCGAACCACTTCAGGGAGCGAGCTCCCTGGGAGAGGTCTCTGCTGCTGTGATCAGGTTTGACTCCTCTCCGCTGTCGGAGGTGCAACTTTCCGACGAGCTGAAGCATCTGGTGGACGAGATGTGGGACTGGCAGGTGTGCCGTCTCTCGGATACGGAGTTCCCGGTCGTTTTTTCGTCAAGGGAGACGATGCGACTGAGTACTGGGAGCGGTAAGCTCCATCTCCTGCTGTCCAAGAAGGATACCGCCATCAGGGAGGCGTTCTTATCCCCAAAGCCGTCCCTTGTGCTGCCCGCCACCTGGGTTAGGCTCACAGGGGTCCCGGAGGATCTGCTCTCCAAGGAACGGATGCGGGCGGCCTTCGTGATGGTGGGGCGCATGATCGATCTCGACGAGCTCTCAGTGCAAAAGAGGGATTGGGAGCCGATTCGGGCTCGTTTCCAGTGCCGTTACCCGGACCGCATCAAAGGGTCGGTGCAGGTCTTCGTGAATGGGGAAGGTTACACTGTGGGTGTTCAGGCGGAAGCCCCACCGCGTGGAGGTGCTGGTGGCTCCGGGGGTGCGCCGCCACCACCACCGCGCAAAGATACCGAGGACGACCTCTCGGATGAGTACTCGACTGATGACGAGTGGAAGCACGGCAGGAGGAGGAAAAACCAGGAACCTGAGCAGGACAAATCCGGGCAGCAACAGTCAAAGGGAGGCGCGACGGGGCTGCCGGGGGCGAAAACGTGCGACAAGGAAATGGGCTCGCAGAGCGCGCCACCCGCGACGCGTGGGCTGGAAGCGCTTGACTTGCCGATCTTTCAGTATGGGTCCAACCTGGGTCGGGACGGCCTGGAGTGGACCAAGTCCCAGGAAGACACGACCATTGCCGGGGAGAAGGGGATGGAGCAGCCTAGGGAGGAGGGGGAGCTCTCGCTGCTCAGTGCGGATGACTCGCGGCTCTCGACTGAGACGGAATCTCTCGTCATCGATCCCCTCCACCTTCCGGCGGTGGACAGCCCACAGGAGGGTCCACCCACCAAGCTGGCCAGGCGGGACTTGTCGCTGGGGGAGAAGGAGCTGGACCAGGTGGCGTTGAAGGGAAGGGAGCTGGTGATGGAGGTGCAAGGAGCGAAGACGACAAGGGTGGCGGGGCAGGATCTGCAGAAGGAGGCGCTGGCGGCCATGCCTCTGGCGCAAGGCCGACGGTCCCAGGCGGTGCCATACTCGCGGCGTGGGGCGGCTGCGGCGGCTACGCCCTCCACCGCGACACGCAAGAGCGCAAGACATGGGGGCGGCAAGACCGGCACCTCGACGATCGTGAAGGCGCAGCGCTTGGCGGCTGAGAAGAACCTGGAGGGCAAGTGCAAGGAATCAGAGATGGAGGGCTCTGGTCAGAACGAAGGACCGAGGGCTGCTTGACATGACGATGGACGAGATCCGGAGGATGCAGCTACGGATGCGGAATGACGAAGCAGGGTGATGCATGCGTTCTTCATTTTTCTGTGCTTCATGTGTTGTACCCTGATAACTCGATACTTTGCCGTCCCGTGGGCTGAATGTTAGTGTGTGTTAAGTTCGTGTGGTGGGTCCAGGACCCGTGGTGTTGTATGATCAAACTTGTGCTGTTGCTTTATCTATAAAGCCGGGCCTTTGGCCTTCTGTTTAAAAAATAACAGGGTAGGTGACACAATACTTGCTGCTGGAGCATGCACTGACTGAAGCTAGCTTAGACTTTTATTTGCTTCAGGCATCGAAGAGACAAAGAAAGGAGGAAAAGTAAAGGCTCCTGGAGGAACAAAATAACAAGGGTATACGAACAAAGGAACAAAGTACTTAACAATTTGTTCAACTGTCAAATCTGATAGCTTGCTTTGCAATTTTAATTTGCATATGGCTATACTACTTATTTCCACTACACTCCCTGATCTACTTCCAGTTTCCAGCTCAGAGCCGAACACACAGGCCATGGCCTCCCCTAAGCTCTTCCTCCTCATCCGTCTCCTCATGGGGTTCTCTCGGCATACTGGCGTTGTTCTCCTCACCCTTGCCGTGACAGTCAGCTTCACGCCTGGTGGCCTGACATGGTTGATCATCTCTCCCGGACAGATGCTAAAGTGGTGAACTCATATATCATGCTCATCTTGCTATCGCTATGGATTGAGCGAAATGCTAGGGTGTTCGTCTATTCGACAACGTCGTGACCCCTGCCGGTAGAGTGCTAGATTTCAGGAATGGAGCCTTTGGCTGTCTTGTAGGCGTGGGTCTGTGAGGTGTTCTGTAGGGTTTTGCGTGCCGAGTTGCGGCTTGGTGATGGGGTTCTGGTCCTATGGGACATGTATATGATGATTCTTTTTTGCAAGCTTAATGAAATGACGCACACAGATCTCCTTTTTTTCGATAAAGGATGCTTTATTACTTCAAGAAGCAATTACATCCAGCCTCTGCATAACCAGGATGCACACAGCCGTTTGTTTGTCTCAAGTGACCAAAGTTACATAAAACAAAAAGAGGCGAAATACATATCGGAACGATGAATTATATAACGCCTAAGAGCTAGGTGGAGCTTCTATCCGTAGACTATGCTGCCACCCATGTAGGGAAAAAGTATCCCTCGCCGTATCCTCCAACCGTGTACAGAACAGGTCTCGGTTCTCCTCTCGCTGAAGAGGTAACCACGAACGGATAATACCTGTGCATCTGTAGATAACCTGCAACAAAGAGCAATTTTTGTCATTAAAGATCTTGTCATTTCTACATAGCCAGAGCGCCCAGATAACTGCTAGCGCCCCATCCTAAGAAGCATTTTAAACCTTGAATTGATACCATGCAGCCAATTGCCAAAGACATTAGCGACACTAGTCGGGGATACAAGGTAGACGCTACTTGGATGACTGACCATATATCTCAAACTGGCACCGGAAGAATAAATGATTGATGTTTTCGTCATGATGACAAAAGACACATCGTGTACTTCCGTGCCAATTCCGCTTAACAAGATTATCTTTGGTGAGAATAAACTGACGAAGATACCATCCAAAAATTTTAATTTTTAATGGTATCTTCATCTTCCAAATTTTCTTATTATTATCAACTGGTAAATCAGAGCAGCATCGCATTGTAGAAAGATTTTACAGAAAAGGAACCATCTACGTGGAGGTTCCATCGAAATTCATCTCTGGCGATAATTGAATATCTCCAAGCCGCAGAATTAGGTTGTTCCATGCCACGAGCCTTTGTCCTAGTAAAACCCGTCTGAACGTCACATTCGGGGGTGAGGTAGCCATTACAGTTGCAATGGTATCACCTTGGCAACGCGCAATTCTATACAAAGCGGGATACTGTTCACATAGGGGTGCATTGTCGAGCCAAGCATCTTCCCAGAACCGTATCTGTGCACCATTCTTAATGGAGAAAGTCCCATGTCGAAAAAAGACATTTTTTGTCGCCATAAGACCAGCCCAGAAGTGTGAATCCCCAGGTTTCCAAACCATTTGAGATAATGTCTTCGAGCCGATGTACTTTCTCCGAAGTATAGTTTGCCAAATCCCATCCTCAGTAAGTAGCTTAAATAGCCATTTACCCAGTAGCGCTGAGTTCCGAAAAAGAAATCTCCTGCGGGTTCCGAAAAAGAAATCTTCTCTTAGCTCTGCATACCTCAGATGCCTTCTTAGGAGTAGAAGAACGGTGGTGCCAACAACAAAAATGAGTGTTGCTGCTATTGGCAGAACTATCTACTTTGGACAGGTCCTTGGAGCCACCAAGTCGAGGCATCTTTCGGCAGCTTGGCAATATCAATTGCTGGGGCCGGACCATCCACGGCTTTGCAGGTTCTCATCAGGTTGGAATTTTCTTGATTCCTGCTGCATTCAAGCTGATGAGAGCTGGGTGTCCTTAATGGACTCAGGAAGTCTCCCATGGGCCAAAAATATCCTT
The DNA here is from genome assembly GCA_030979885.1 of Lolium multiflorum. Classification (NCBI taxonomy): domain Eukaryota; kingdom Viridiplantae; phylum Streptophyta; class Magnoliopsida; order Poales; family Poaceae; genus Lolium; species Lolium multiflorum. Next base: position 46,587,998 of record CM061750.1, on the reverse strand, counting down.
ACTTGGGTGCGTGTTTTATTTGCAAATGTATAATGTATGGCCGCGTCTAGCGGGCGGGCGCCCGCCCGTCGGTAGTCTCGGGCGCTCAGCCAATTTAGGAAAGTTCCTGCTCCATCCTTTACTCGTTTGGCCTTTTCGAAAACATCTTGTCTCCGCAGACGCCGGAAATTACTCTCGCTGCCGCTCGACCGAGCTCCACCCCGCACACGCCCGGGCACGTGTTCCTCAGCCACCGCCGCCGCCGCACCAGCTGCTCCCGCGTCGGACCCCGCCGCCGTGATCCTGCACATCGCGCCCTCATCCCCGGAGCATCCCTTCCGTGCCGCCACCGTCTCCTTCTCCCAGTAACGGTGGAGCATCATCGGGAAATGGAGACAGAATCCTCGCACGCGCCGCCCTCCGCGATAACCGCGCCTACGCCGGGAGCAGCAACCGGCGGGGGGAACGGCGTCACGCCAGTGGGGATCTAGGCAAGAGGATGTCGGTGGGGCTCTTCCGGTGAACGGAAGCGGCAGAAGAGACCTTCGGCAGCCGGAATCTGCGACGGGAATTGTCCGCAAGAGAGAGAATCGGGAGGGCGGAGGGAGGGACATGTGGTGGGAGGAAGAAGATACTACGTAACAAGGAGAGAGAGAGAGAGAGCGGGTCCCATATTTAAGAAAGCTGCCGAAACAATGCCAATTTATTGCTTTAATTCATAGAATAATTGCTACAACTTTCTACTTTTTGCCTATCCGTAATTTGTTGCCTAAAAATCATATAGGTGCCAAATTTTTTTTCCTAAAATCACGTAGTAGTTGCTATAAAATGCTAGTTTGTTGCCTAAATTTAATGGACGCCTCTAACGGGAGCATAGTTGTCAGATGGTAGTTTCTGGCGCACCATAGATTTAGGAAAGTTTCATCCGCCCAGATAGAAAATGAATTGCCTCCTATATCGATCGATGACCACCCTCCTCGTCCTTCCCATTTTCGATTTCCGAATCGCCCCCGCTCCATTTTCCGCTCCGGATAGGAGAACCCTCCCTGGTGGTCAAAGTTGCTCTCTCAAGCATTAGAGTTGCTTTGTCGGTGTTTCAAGTTGCTCCACATGGTATCAAAAATTGTGTTGTCAGGCATCAAAGTTGCTCTAGCATGAGCTACGCAAGGGAAAGACATGGAAGGATTAATCGGCTTTGTTCCTCATTTTTTGTTCCAAGATGGATTGCTCGTTGGGGAAGGGATGGTAGAAAAAAAAATGGACATAGGAAAAGAGGGAAAAAATCGAGTGGTGTACATGATCTACTGGCTACATATCTTTGCACCAAAATTGCATTGTCAAGCACCTGAGTTGCTTTGTTGGCACCAAAAATGCTTTTTGATATACCACATTTGCTCTGCCAGGCATCGAAATTGCAACTTTGGTGGGTAGGAAATTTTGGTGCATGCGGGTATGTAACTTCGGTTAATCGCTAGGAAATTTCGTGTAGTCGTAGGCAACTTCGTTGCATCATTAGGAAAATTTCGGAGCGGTGTTAGGCGACTTCGAAGCATTGTAGTCAACTCCGGTGCAGCGTTAGGCAACTTTAGAGAAGCATTAGTCAACTTCGGTTTAACAGTAGGCAACTTCGGTGAACCTCTACGCAACTTTGATGCCATGGTAGGGAATTTCAGTGTAGGGGTATGCAACTCCAAAGCATCGGTAGGCAACTTCGGAGCAACGTTAGGCAGCTTCGGTGCATCATTGGACAACTTCGGTTCATCGTTAGGCAACTTCAGTGCTTCGCTGGGCGACCTCGACAAACCTGCAATGAAATTTGGGGAACAACAATCTACGAGGATATTGTAGAGAGAATTTACTATGTATTCAGAGAAAGGAAAGGCAACTTCGGTGCACCTCTGCGCAACTCCGTTGCCATTGTAGAGAATTTCAGTGTAGGGGTATGCAACTCCAGAGCATCGGTAGGCAACTTCGGAGCTGCGTTAGGCAAGCTCGTTGCATCGTTGGGCGACTTCGGTGCACTAGTAGGCATTTTCATTGTAGGGTATGGAACTCCGGCTCATCGGTAGGCAACTTCGGTGCATCCCTATACAACTTCAGTGCAACCGTAGGTAAATTCCGTTCAGCTGCAGGCAACTTCGGTTCAACGGCATGCAACTTCAGAGCAAAATTTACATCTATACAAATTCACTATTAGGGTAATTAATAGGCAACTTTGCTAGGCAACTTCGGTGCTGCGTTAGGCAAATTTGGTGAATCGTTGGGCGAATTCAATGCACTTGTAGGCATTTTCAGTGCAGGGTATGGAACTCTGGTTCATCGGTAGGCAACTTTAGTGCATCACTATACAACTTCAGTGCAGCCGTAGGTAAATTTCGTCAACAACATGCAACTTTGGTTCGGTATGCAACTTCGGAGCGACGTTCCAGGGCGGAGCAACTTCAGAGCGTCGCCTCGCAAACAAAACCCTAGCACCATGGCCGACAACCATGAGGCCGGTGGTTCCGGGGCGACCGACGGCGGCGGCGACCGCTCTGCAACATCTCAATCGGGGAGGCGCATGAGCAGTGCGAGGCGAGGCTCCTTGTATCGCTGGACTGGCGCCTCTCCTTAGGGTTGGAAATCTTCGCATGCTGCTACATCGTGCCGCCGTTGCCGGGTGCCCACACCCACGACGCTTTTGTGCGATGGCAGCAAAGTCAACTCACACCAGAAGGGCAGCCGGATTCGAGCTGGGCTACCGACAGCCAGCTTTGAGGGGCCGCTTTTCGCGATGGAGCGCGGAGCATCACTGTCGCGATCATCGGCATGTACGGCGACCCCTACAACAACCGCAGCGAATGACGCGGCCGCCGAACCTCATCGCGGAGTCGCCGGCCCAAGGCAACTCCACCAAGATGGTACTCAACTCCACCTGAAGGAACTTCACAACATCATAGGCAAATTAAAAATAATTATATACCACTTAGCAACTTCGTGACTATGGTGAGCAACTTCGTAATAATTCTAGACAACTTGACAAGAACAATGGACAACTTTAAAATTTAATCACCTAAACCGGTTGTTAGACAAGTCAGCAGCACATTTAGGAAAATCTATGTGAAGAATTGCCTACACACACGAGGATACTAATGAATTATGTTGGCGGGGATCACGATTGTACACAGAAGATCAGTCTTATACTTGAGTCGAAAGTGCTAAACACCACGTTGCAGTAGCACAGGGTTGGAATAGTACTACTAGTCATTATGGGTGTCTTCACGGGAGAGGAGCAAAATCCAAACTGAGCTCTATGTCTCTCCTGCTCCTCCGTAATCAATGGACCGGTGGCAGCAACGCCCTGTTGGGCAGAGGATCCGCACCGGCGAGAGGACGAGGCCGCTGCGGCGGGCACCGGTGGAAGGACGGGGCGGACGTCGTCCGGACCATGCATGCAGCTGAAAGGTCCAAGGCAGGCGTAGCCGTACCCAGCGGGAAGACGAACCGATGAAGGAGAGCCCAGCTCCGCCTCCACGACATGGACTCCGGGGCAAGAGAGAGCCTCACCCGGGGGAGCTGGGGAACCTGGCCGCGGTGGTAGCACATGATAGAGGGGAGGCCGGAGGCCGCGCGCATGCTCTAGTTCCTGCCGCTGCCGCCGCCCTGGTTCCTGCCGCTGCCGCCGCCCTGGTTCCTGTCGCCGCCGCCGCGCCTGGTAGAGGAATCGGGTTGGGAGCAAAAATGAAGGGGGTAGTAGGTTGGAAGATGGAAAAGAACGGCGGGATTTTCTATGTCGTGCGGCGGCCGCCGGAAACTTCGGTTTGGCACGCGCCCGCCCGAAAGAATCTTTACTATTATATTGGAGTTGGGGATGGTGTCCACTTTGACATCAAACATTAGAGAAATCACAGCCGTACATCAGCCACTAAAACAACCATCAAACATCGAATCAATCCCACGTCGCTGGGTACAAATAGGAAACATGTTTATTGTGTATCAATCAAATCGCTACAATTAAGTAAACAATTACATCCAGCATTAATCGCGTCCAGCGTCAAAGGAAATAATCAACAAACAAGGTACGTGCAGGAGCATACCACATACACACATGCCGCGCCTAGGCTCTAGCCGTCATCGTGGTCGCCCTGTCGCCGGACGCCGCCATGCCACCTGCCCATGGCTTCGTGGCCTCGCTCGCGATCCTCACCTTGGCCATGCCATGCCGTGCTCGGGCATTGGGAGCACCAAGGTAGCAGGGCAACAAGATGCGCTTCCAGGGCTGCCCATGGCTCCCATCAACGTCAGTGGATAGGCAGACCCAGCAGGCAATAGATGTCGCGCAGTGACGACCAACTGATTCAAGTTCATGTATCTCATCGTGTTCGATCCTATGGTCTGTTGCAGTACAAATTCGGCAACCGCGAGCCGGATTTCCTGAGCACGGGCAGCGGAAACACCAGCTTTCTCGTCATCAACCAGCGGTATGACTACGCCTTCGGGCTCTTCTCCGGTGGCAAGGACAATGTAAGCCTAGCTTTTCTCTTCCTTCGCTCTGCAATGTCGTCAACGATGATGTAAAGAAATATTCAGACCTGATCCTGTGTGGCGTTGCGTTATTTTTTTTAGCCAAAACTTCTGGCGGTCTCCAACAAGATCTCCTTTGCGAACCCGAAAGCCCCGGTGTTCCCTCTCCTATCCCAGGGGAAAGAATGGAACGAGGTAAGCCAATTGACAAATTAACCAAAGATATGGATCGTGCACTGCGCTTTCTAATGTGAATTGATGTTGATTCTGAATGGTGAATGCAGATGGCCGTGACTTGGACGAGTGGGTACAACATCGGCGAGGCATACCCATTCGTGGAGTGGAGGATCAAGGGCGAGGAGACCTCCAAGCGGACGCCGGCCGTCACGCTCACCTTCACGCAGGGCCATCTGTGCGGTAAGTACTGCCGTTGAGAGTTCAGACTTTTAGAGCTACAACTGATGATTGTCATTCAGATTCAGAATGCGATAAGAACAATTGACTAAGTACTGAGGCGAACAATTGCAGGTAACCCGGCTCGTGGACAGGGTTAGGCTTCATCCATACCGCGTTCCTCAAGGACCTGTGGCCAAATAGAGAGTACGAACTTGAACAATGAGTTCAGAAAACGTTTACATCTTCATCCACACCACTTCCCCCGGCATGGCTTCGTGGCCTCGCTCGCGATCCTCACCTTGGCCACCTTGGCGGTAGAGCTCACGATGGACGGCTTCGCCTCCGCATTACGCCGATTCAGAACGAGGTACTGTCGTTCTACTTCTCGCGACAAACATGCCGAAGTATACCCTCTAGATTCAGTTCTTCGTTTCTGACTCTCCCTCGATCCCTCTAGGTGACCATGCCGGCGGCGCTACATCATGATATGTTAGTGTTCGGACATAGCACGACAACGGCGCTGGCTGGATGGAAAGGAAAGCATCCCAACCTGAGGTAATTCATCACCTGTCACAAGGAGCGACTACCACGGCGTGACCTACATATCAACACTGCATATTCATCGTCGCCATGTTCCTCCCACTCCGACGAGACGCTAGCCATGCGGCGCTGCACTCCTGCACCCTTTGCATGTGCCCCTCCGTCTACCTGCCCTCCATCTCTCTGATTTTTTGCCGCATGATGCAGGTCTGTACGTTACGATCTAGACCGGCAACGAGTATGGATATGCCCCCAGTTTGTGTGTATTTTCTTATAAAATTAAATATCATTTGGTTTGAACAAAAGTTAGATGAATGATCTTAACATGTTAGCCTCAGTTTTAAAGGAGACTAGGTTTATCTCTTTTTTTAATTCCAACGGTTATGAAAAAGTATGTGAGATTGATGATCCATCAGTTAATTGTATTTTACCGGACTCCTCTCGGCGATCAAGGAAAAAAAGGTGTGATATTTCAGTGCATTCGACCTACAAAATATTGGTCTATTTGTCTGCTGCGATTTTACAGGGGTGGTTGCACTAGAGATTGGGTGCCTTTTGTTGAGCTGCTGAATGGAGAAGATGGGACCGGTGTTCACCACCACCTTCAGCCATCCTTTCCGGATGTTCTTCGCCAACTCTGTACATCGGAAGGTCAGTCCTCCACTAATAGTTTTCTCTGCACTTTCTGAAGTCTAAATATTGTTACTATTTTTTTCAGATTGTTGTTTGTAAATTACAGAGGTGAAAATGAGTTCGATCAGTTTTTATTTGATGACGAAATGTCTTCCAGGGTGGTGGAGTCAGTGCTCGTGATCAAGTGTCTCTACTTTGTACCATGGAGGAAGAGAGAGGAACCACCAACTGACATACTAAGAATGCTAAAATCCTGTGAAAACATGGGAGTTTATTGTTCCTCCAATATCTTTTTTTTTGCTAACCCTATATATTTGAATTAAAGAGTAAATCATGTGTAAATCCGAACATGACTGATGCATCCTGGTGAGAACTGTCAAGAATAATAAGATTCTTATTATAGTCTATACAACCCCATTGTTGAGATAGGGACATAGTTTCTTGTCCAGGTAAATGCTTATCTCGTACTAATAATGTGTATTTCTATTGCAAACTTGCATTACGACTAAGTCACGGTGTAATTCATTTTTATTTGATTAATATGTAATTAAACTGGTTTGTGTGCACACATCACGCCATGTTTGATAAATTCAATATAGACAACCATCATATATGTGGTTATTATGTCCAGAGTTAGTAACGGTACCCCATGAAAGACAAAAAAAAAGATCATTCATTAACTTTCATAATGTCATCTGAGTGAAAATAGAGAAGCACTTTGCTCTATAAATGAAGTTTATTCACATAATTTATTCTAATCCAAGAACATATGTTTTCTTTGAGTTAGGTTCGTGCAATTTTTTGATTTGTGTGCTTGCTTGCTGTTTATATTGTCGCACATATAGACAACCAAGAAATCTTAGATGTCAGTCGAGTTGAGGAGCTCAAGAGGCCGGAAAGAACACATGGTTGCAGCTTTATAATCTTTTGTAATACCGATTCTAGGTAATTTATCATCGTGAGTTCATCGCGAAGTGCCCAAGAAACTTTGGAAACTATTCAAATACCAATGAATAGGCCATCATGCAACTTGAAGGTATGTATAGTCAGTGCACATATTTTGGTTTAGCTGCCCAAACCGTAGGTGATAGTTTTCTAAATATGCATACTGCAGAGATAGTGTGATGGTCAACGAGGAGACATGAGTGGTACGCACTGCTTGTTTTTCTTGGACACAGAATTTCAAAAAATAATTAGTTCAGATACATAATTTTGCAATGCAGATCTACAATCAAACTTGATGCCTTTGTTCCTTTATGTATTTTCATATTGTTGGTATTTGCATTTAAAGGAAAAAATGACGGTGCATAGCAAAGTCGATTTTATTATTATGAACAAAAAAATCTTATTCTCTGCCGTTGTGATATATAGATGGATTAATTCAGGTTACTATTTCCCGGTTTGGCAATGGTACTATTGAGACATTTCAAGGACAATAAGCCATGACAACTTATAAGGTTTAATTGAGATACAAGTTCAAAGATGTAAAGTAGCGTGAACTTGATCGAAGTGCTGACAATCATTTTTTTCTGTTGATCTCCCGAGTGCTTTTGACGTCCCTTAGATTTTTTAATCTCCGAGTGCTCAAAATTTGAAAAAGTTGAATGTTAGCATTAACTTGTGTTGTTGATCACGAGAAGTTTGCATATATATATATGACCCTGTTTGCTCCTGCTATCGACTGTACTATACTTTGAACATATTGGCATGCTATATTGAAGCTTAAAACAAATACCATGGATTCTAAAGATTGCATATTGCCTTATTTTTACAGACTGGTGGTTGAGAAGAACCAAATGTCATATAGAGAAAGAAAAGGAAGGGCTTTGTGCTTGTCGTTGGTGACAGAGAAGCGCGAGGATGAAGCCACGTTCGTCGAGACGATGTTGGAAATGGGCTTTGTTCTCGAGCTATTGATCAGTAGAATATTGTGTATATTTATGTTTTTTTAATTTCATAGCAATGCATGGACACCTAGCTTGAGAATGATATAAGTAGATCAACTTTTACTTTCTATGCATATGAAAATTTAACTATAGCTTTTTATCGAATTGCACCTTAAAAAGGGATAATTTTATTATTAAATATTATATTTCTTTATGTTTCTATATGGGTGACTTTTTAGATATATTATGTTTATATATGCAAAAATAAAATATATTTTAGAACCGTAGCAACGCACGGGCATTCAACTAGTTTGGGATAATGTATGGCTTGCCGACGGCCGTCGACCACATATTCTCGAAAAAATAAGTGTTATGGCTTGCATGAAAACGTTCAGTCAATTAAAACATTCTTTACAATATACTCAATGCATATATCTTTCACTCGAAACTCATCTTAATTAGATGCCAATTTATTTTACTGCTACAATGCAACACCAAGATATAATTCACAAACAAATCATACTCATCATAAACACAGAAGGTGCAGCCTCATAAATGGTACTGATCATAAAGATCGGGAGTACTCAAGTCATGCTTAATCTGTCCTCTCATCTTCGAAAAGAATAATGGTAACTCGAATTCATGGCTCTAGAAATCACAACCGCAGCAGCAGACGCCATCATCATCCTCACACTTGAACGTCAGGGTCTTGATCCGGGCGAATTTCGCTCGCAGGGTCTCCTCATCTTCCGAGTACATACCTGAACAATTGCGGACCGTAAGAACCTCCAGGGCAGGACAGTTCTTAAGGACGCACGTCAGTTTTTTCACGGTGATGTAAACGTTCTCAAGTATAAGGGAACGGAGCTCCCTAAGAGGTGACTCTCTCATAAGACTAGCGAGTCGGTAACTGAAGACACCGGAGGAGCAGGATTCAAGACGAAGGGTTGTCAGTAAAGGTGACCTGCAAAACAAAAGTTTGTATGGCACCGTTACATAAGGATAGATTTATTCTCTCCATTCTTGAATAAGTGTGCGTTTTCCTTTTCTAGAAGTCAAATATTTTTAATTTGACCAATGTTTTATAGAAAAATACCAACATATGTGACATCAAATTGCTATATTATTAAATTACATGTCAACATAAATCTAGCAATATTAATTTAGTGTCATAAATACTTCTATTTTTTTCTAGTGAGATGATCAAAGTTAAAAAGGTTTGACTTAAAACATGTACTAACATACAATTATTTGAGGGATTATTTGAGGACGGAAGGATTCGTAGATGTCTAGATGACCAAAGAAAACACACCTTTCCACGATATACTGCATGAGCTCCGCGTTGACAAACCGCCTCCCGGCGAACTCCCGAAGCTGTCCATCGGAACGGTCCACGGCCGCCTTCGCCCTCGCGCGCCACACGTCTAAGTACTCGAAAGAGATAATGTGGTTTTCCATGTCCACGACACGCCACAGGTCTGGCACCTTCGCCGCGTCGAGCCACGAGCGGCAGACGATGCCTGCGCCCCTGAGGACCTCGACCAAGCCGAGCCTGATGAAGACCGCGGAGAGCAGGTCGAGGGGCAGCAGCGACCAGTCCTGGGCCGGCGGCTCCTCCGGCACTGGCGGCGGAGCGGCGTCCATCGATGGATCTCCTGCGATTTGGAAACCCAAAACAGCCCGAGCTTACTCTCCGCCGCCGAGAAGGTTTTCTTAAGCCGATGTAATCTGGTTGAAACTATTTATAGAGCCTGCTCGGGAGTCGGGACGTGGCTCGACTGGACATGTCATGCGGCCTCTTAGCGTTCTGGGCCCATCTGTAACCATGCCATCCGATGATTTATATAAGCTCAAACAAAAAAAAAAAACCGATGATTTATATAAGCTCAAGCAAAACTGATGTGTGTTGACAAAGACAAGAGGCATTGTCGCATTGTGCATCAGGAGAGACTTATAGTTATAGGTAGTAGTAGTAAATCTGTTTCTAAATACACGGCTTTCTACAAAGCTCCAACTTCATTTATCAACAAAGAATTAAGAATATATTTTTGTGTGTGGAACTAGTATCTGCAAATTGATTTGTCATAAAGATTTGCAGAGTGAAAGGCGTAGAATTTAATCTCCTCAAGTTCTTGCAAACAAGCAGCCCAATCATGGCAACGGCTAATGCCACTCAAAAGGTTGAATTGGTGTAATCTCTTCGTGAAGTATGAATCACTACAACCAAGAGTAATTTGTGTTGTGGTGCAATAATTTAGGAGCCACATATGTTTCAGAAATCTAGAAACAAACCGGCAAACCAGATTGCCAACATCAAAGAATTGCCGAGTCACAAGTTCACAACAGCACGGAAATAACATCTCAAACCTATCAGCATTTATCCAGCTGCATCTAGGGGGAAATTTACATCACATGGACCATGAAATTTAGAAGGAAGAAAACAAAACAATCTACAAGGAGTCCGGGATAATCAGGCACCTGCATAAGAGGTACAGGTCTGGAGAACAGGAATACAACTCGTTTCACAAATGACAACCTTTGCAATTATATCGATGTTTTCAGTATGGCCGTCCAGGTGAACCTAGCCCCGGGATACAACTCGTTTCACAAATGGCAACCTTTGCAACTATATCGATGTTTTCAGTATGGCCGTCCAGGTGAACCTGGCCCCAGGCAGAATATCATAGCGCCCCGGGCCACCTTCATTGACTGTGGCTACAGTAACGTCCCAGGCCGTGGCCAGAGTTGCCCAGGGTGTGGCTCCGCCCCTGCCCTGCCCCTGGTCTATCCACCTAAAATGCAGTGAAAAAAATCATATACGAGCTATCTAAAATATGAAAACTCGTGAGAATTTTCATTCATACTATAAGAAATGCATTATATTTGCACACAGCCAATACATATGTACTGCCATGCCTTGCAAAAAAATGAATTTAAGACTGAAAATTTTCATGAGTGCAATGGAGATGCAGTAGGACAAAGTGTATACCGCCGTAGTTACTTTAACATTTATTCCTAAACTTCAATGTATTGAGAAATTGCCAAGGATGCAGAAGTGGGATACGTGGCACTAACTTTCATTCTAGACTCTAGACTCTCTTTTTCCTTCTTAATAAATCCGAATTTGATTATCCCACTTCCACATCCCTACAAATTGCTTTGTCCAGTTTGTTGCCTTCCATGCAGAAAGAGAGAGTAGCAGAGACAATTGTCCCATAAACTACAACCCGATCCTTACATCAAGAATCATAATAAAAATGACAAGTTAGCATGATTTTGATATGATGCCTCAGTTTGCTTTAACCTTAACTTAGTTGGATTACGTTCGTTGCACCACCTAAAGGTTGAAGTGAAAGCTCGGAAAATATAATAATCTGACGGAGTATAAGATATATCCTCCTAATCATATCTTGTTTTGAGGGACTCCTACACATCAATTATGGCAGTTGTTCGGTCTTTTCATAGAACGGACAGGAAAATAAAGGCACCCGTATAACACAAAGTTGTATAGATAATTACCAGCTTACATCATGGGGCATTCTGCTGAACTGCAGAATTTTCAGCTGCAGAAAAGCTTGTTGGTATCATAAGATCATTCTCATGGGAAGGCTGGTAAGTTTATGCACCGCTGATGTTGGCATTGCCCCCACCCATGCTGGACCTGAACCAAGCCACCAGGCAACAGAGGTGACATCAGATACGCCGGCAAACAATTGTCCAGGTTTGAGTGCAGCAACATCCACTACTGGTCAACGTACAGGTATGGGCCCAGCTAAAACAGGCCCCACTTCAGTGCCGGCACATCTAAGAAGATCTTGCTCGCGGCCTGTATTCTGATCCTGCACCCTGATCACGGCTTCTGCTCCTGCTACGACTCTGGCTGCAGCTACGTGATCAACTCCTGCTGCGTGACCAGCTTCTGCTTCTACTATTTAGGCTTCTGCTACCACTTCTTCTGTCACAGCCTCACGAGCAGCCTCTATCTGGGTTACGGATGTAGCTCCTGCCTCACACTTGTCACCGAATCCTTGACAATCATCCTCCTCTCTTCCACGTCCATCTGAGACTAAATGGTCATGTGGGCCTCGGCGGATGTAACATCATTAGTAGAGTGTTTGGTTCCTGCCACACAGGCCGACAACAATAAACTACCTTAGCTTCTTTGCTTACTCTTGCCTCATTCATCATAGACCCAACCTTTTTATTTTTGAAAAGGTTCAGGCTAAGGTTGTTACTGTTCTTCTTGGCTTATTTAGAGTAGACCAAGTCACCTTCACTGTGATTAATGCAAAACCAGTGTATATCTCTTGAGTAGCACGCCCATGCTTCTCCGCCTCGAAGCAACAGCAGTATTCAGCAGGGGTGCACGAGTCTGGAGCTATCTTCAACTTCAATTCCATCTCATCATCGCTCGATACAGCAACCACAGACCTCTTTAGGACACATGACCCACCAATAGCACCATCAAAGAGCCGGATTTCTTCATCTAACCCACTGGTAAAACAACCGACACACATGCTGAAACCGTTTTGAACTTGTGAGACAACAACTTCGATGGTCGCCTCATACGGAAAGCTGACCAATTCGATCCCTCGCTTAGGGCCAGACATGTTGAAGAGAGAGCCCTACATAACCGAACAAAAGTAAGAAATATCTAAATTTGAATACTCCCTTAACAATGTTTTACTTGTAGCAATATTTGAAATTCAATTAAAGGCATGTTCTATAATTGATGGCTAAGATTTTTTCCACATATCAAACAAAGATAACAGTGTTAGAAAGTAAAATCAGCGCATGCTACTTATTTGATTTTGTTTACGATCGCAAATACTTAATTAGATAAGCTTGTAAGTAATAAATGCCGTGATGGGATCATTCACGTTATGCATGTTTATATGCCTATAAATAAATGGAATCAAATTTTCATAGTTTACTTGATAGCAACAAAGAGTACAGAAATACTCTATTTGATTTTCTATTGACTAACGAACTAAGTGAAACATAGTTTCATAATTTATTCTTTTTCTTATATAAAATCATCATTTTATAATACAAGACTTGGCATAGAAGTGGCTAATGGTCTTTTCTCTTGGCTCAAAAGATCCCATGGACCCAAATGCCTGCTTCGATGATGGGTTATTAATAGACTTATTCATTGAAAAAGTTCATACATGCACACACCTGCTTCACCATGATTGGATCATCCCTGCTAAAATTGACGATATAATTAAGTAATGGATTCATATTATCCCGAGCTGCAATGTATCCATATAACTCGACTGAGCCAAGCTCCGCAGGAACTTTAGCCAACCTTAATGACAAAAACTGCAACATGTGACAACTTGTGTGTGACATGCAAGTTCCATTGCGCATTCTGCAATCTGTGGGATCTGGAAACATCATTGCCTCCAGCCAAGCTTTATAGAAACAAGTTTTATCAGAATTGGAAAGTAATAAAAGAAACGAATGATTGCCATACGAAAAGTAAACATGCCATTTAAGGATTCCACGGTCCTATTCCCTCTCATCCAAGTGAAACTACCGTTGTTCTTTTTAGTAAGAATTTTGCTCCGTTGAAAAAAAAAATCTAGGAAACCCCAATGAAAAAGAAAGTAGTATCAGGAGTCCAAGTTTGATCATGTTTTCTACAAGGAATCCATCCAACATACGTTCTTCCAGTGTGCTGTCTCTAATAGAAAGTGGGCGGTTCTAGATAAAATCATAAGAATCCATGTGGGCAGTAGTTTTGAAAAGGTGCTTAAATGTTCAGTGAAGCAGCTACACGGTTGCTTTGGAAACTATGAAACTGTTTGTGGTTTCGGAATGGAAACTGGAAGAACTCGTCGCTCATTTGGCAAAACATGACCCCACTGTTAAGAGCTGCACACTGCTTTGTCCAGCATGCAATTTGGAATACTACAATTAGTGGGTGTCAGGGCTGGAGGCATTGGCAGTCACACCGGAGATGCTCGTATGGATGGAGACTGGTGCCTCTTGCTGAAGAACCTTTCAGTGTTCATGCTTGCTGGAGAGCGACAAGAAGACTGAAGAATCAGAACAATGTGAGGAAGACAAGTAGGAACTGGGCTTGGCTGCACTCTGAGCTGCACGGTTGTATCTTCCTATCTTCTGCAAATCATGCAGAGGGCATGTGCTCTCAAAAAACTGGGCTGTAATTATTTTCATCTTGATGGCATGCAATGGACTGGAACTCTAAGAAGAGAGTAATATATAATCACCTCAGGAAAGAAAAGGTCCATTTACTGCACAGCCCCATAAAGTATACCACGGTTCACTACACTCCAAGAACTACCAAGACTGGTCATTTCACCCCTGATGAAATTTATTTTCTTTTGTTTTCTCCTTTTGTAAGTCCTCATTTATGTTGACTTTTTTCCCCATGGTAGATAACATCATATCCTACATATAAATATTTTTATGGTTTCCCCAGAGTATCTGCATATGTGGGGAGCACCAAACCTGGCTAACACTTTTTATGCACACATACGTGCTAAAAGGATGAAGTGATGTAGCAGAGGAGACGATGCAATCTATCACACAAATTTTCACATAAAAGATACTTTTATGATGAATAAAAAGAGATAAACATCATTCTGGAGTGAACTGAACACGATTTCGGGGGGAAAATTGGAGATGGAAGCAGGGTAAAGCTGAACTGGAAAATGGTTTAGGGAGTTATCTGAACAATCAGAAGAGGGAGGTGAGCTAGGGGTGAATCACAGCCGAAAGTATGCTATCCTGTGCTTTGGGGCGAGGTGGGCTAGGGGCAAGAAACGAGGAATGACAAGTTGACAGGGGCAGACAAAGACAACGGCCAATGGTGCAAGCAGCAATTTGCCAAAGGTGCAATTCTTACTCCCTCTGTCCTAAAAAGGATGGCTTAGATTTGTTTAAATTCAGATGTATCTAGAAACTAAATAGTGTAGTGCCTAGAAACATCCGAATTTAGACAAACCCGAGACATCCTTTTCAGGACGTGGGAGTGGATGTTTCCAACATTTGCAAACACCAATCAGTGAAACCCCTAGGTAACATTCTACTCCCTCCGTCCCACCAAAAGTGTCTAAACTTTGTCAAAATTTGAATGTATCTAGACGCTATCTAGTGAGTAGATACATCTAAATTTTGATAAAATTGAGACACTTTTGGTGGGACGGAGAAAGTACTAGATTTCCCTTTGTAAGTGTCATCGCACCGCCATCAATTAGTAAAGCGTAAACAGAGCAAAGAAAAATTAACGTCGACATTTCAGGAGACAATATATCAGTTTGACTCTATAGCTTGAAAAGTTCCCTAATACTCCGTAACAAAATAAAATGAAAAGGGAAAAAGATCACTTACTCTCATTACGGTCAGAAATACGATAATCAATTTTCCAATGGTCTGTGCCGCTGTATATGGAACCGTCACGATGGCTGCTATTTGGAAATATTTCCTCTACATAATCAGGCATCGCTGCTGCAGCCACAACTTCTCCTGATGTATCAGGTTTGCTATCCATGACCTCCAAGGTTGTCCCAGAAGCATCTTTATAACAAAAACTGTCATTCCCGCTTCTTGTCCTCTCATCTTCAAGATTATTGGCGGGAGGGGCATAGCTATAACGAGTAATGGCCTTGGTTGTATCAGCATCCTCCATGTCTTGGGTAATGGCAGAGTGCTTGCTCGGGGAAACAATAAAATCATTGGCATGAGAAGAAGAGAACTCACCTGGAAAGACGACGGCTAGGTGAACTGACTGCAGGGAAGCCTGGAGGAACTCGTTGTGCAAGCGCTGATGGCCTCCAGCGAGGCGTACCAGATGCAGTGAGGAGAGGTGGAGCTGTATAGGCAAAGCGGTCCGCTGAGGCAGGAGTGGTGGCGACATTGGAGAGACGAGGAATCCAGCGTGAGAGGAATTTCAACGGAAACGGAACCATCTCGTATCTCGATTGCCGGTCTCTTTCCGCAGCTGAGCGCACGGCGGCGGCGGGGTGGCATAGGGGGCTTCGCCGGCGCCCCTCTTTACAGGGGGTGGTGTCAATCCGACGCATCTCCCCTCCATCTCCCCTGTCCTGCTGCTTACCTACCGAGCGGCCCAGCTCGGCCCAGCAACACGAGGCCCAGGACGACACACGCCAACACGCCAACGTCCCATCAACCGCCGCCCATGGCATCCTCGCCTCAACCGCCTCATTTTGCCGCAGCGCCGATGGATCCCGCCGCCCCGACGGTCACCCGCCCTGTTACGGTGCTAGACACCACCAGATACACCTCTTAATTCTCAGAGTAAGGATACAAGTTGCAGCAAGGGAATTAGGGTTCAGGGAGGAAGAGAGAGCTCGGGATGAGAACAGAGAAGGGGAACAAGGGAACGAGATTACAAACTGGTCCAACGACAAGACCCAAACTGAGGCGAAGCCCCTACTAAAACACCACGGAACACGACCCCACGTGGAACAGGATAAGCGTCGATGCCTTGCTCCAATTGGCTCTCATTTGGTCCATTCGGGCCCACTGATCCGAGCTGGCTTCCTTCCAGCACGGCGAAGTCTTCTCCTCTGCTTGCCGGTGGCTGAGAAGGCCACATCATTAGTGAGGTCCATGACATTACCCTCTCCTTGGGAGCCAGCTTGTCCCCAAGCTGGAAACTCTGGAAAGCGATGTTGCATGTCCTCTTTGTTCTCCCAGGTAGCCAGAGCATCAGGTAGACCTTGCCAGCGCACTAAGACTTGACGCTTTGAGCCTTCAGCTGTCGGCTGCAGACGTGTGCCCAGCACCATATCCGGTTTGGCCATGTCTTCCCCCAATTGAGGTAACTCCAGGGATACTGGTACATTGGCTCCAATCGCTTTCTTCAGTTGGGAAACATGAATGACAGGATGGATTTGGCTTGATGGCGGCAAGGCCAATTTATACGCCACTTTTCCCACTTTTTGCAGCACCTGAAATGGACCATAATAGCGAAACGCGAGTTTACGTTTACCTTGGTCGGCTACGGATTTCTGCACATAAGGCATGAGCTTCAGGTACACCCAATCTCGTTCAGCAAAATGTCTCTCCGTGCGCTTTTTGTCAACCTGAGCCTTCATGCGTTGCTGTTGGCGAGAAAGATGTTGGTGTAACAGGTGTGTAATAGTCTCCCTATCACGCAACCATTGTTGGAGATCTGGTACAACACAAGACTCCACAATGTCGACTCCAAAGTGTCGGGGAGGGTGACCATATAATGCTTCAAAGGGTGTTTTACCGAGAGCTGAATGCAGTGTTGTGTTATACCAAAACTCTGCAAGCGGAATCCATTGCAACCACTGTTTTTGGCAAGAGCTGACAAAGCACCGCAGAAATCCTTCCAGGCACTGATTGACGCGTTCCGTCTGCCCATCAGTTTCCGGGTGGCGTGCTGAACTCATGCGAAGCTCTGTTTGAGTTAACCTGAACAATTCCTGCCAAAGAGTGCTGGTAAACACAGGGTCCCTATCTGAAACTATTGCTTCTGGCAAGCCATGCAGCCTGTAGATGTCCTTCACATACGCCATGGCCACTGAGAAGGATGTGAAAGGATGTTTGAGAGGCACGAAATGGGCATATCGGGAGAATTTGTCCACTACTACCATTATACAGTCATATCCAGCAGATTTAGGTAAACCATTGATGAAGTCCATTGTGACCACCTTCCACAGTCCATTGGGTATCTTCAAAGGCTCCAGCAGCCCAGGGTATGCAACCCGTTCAGCCTTGGCTTGTTGACAGATAGCACAACTGGCAACGAACTGTTTGATCTGTTGTTTCATTCCCGGCCACGCAAAGAGATGTTTGACTCGGTGATAGGTGGCATGAAACCCCGAGTGACCACCAATAGCTCCAGAGTGCAAAGATTGCAATATCTCTAGCTGCAAGGTCTCATTTCGACCAATCCACACACGCTTTTTATAGTATATCACACCTTTATGCAAGGAGTAATTCCCTTGAGGTGAAGCAATTGTCAGTTTCGCAAGACGCTCAGTTGCTTCAGTGTCCTGTGTGTACCCTTGGACCAATTTAGTCATCCAAACCGGAGTGCATTGGGAGACCATCAACAACTCCTCTGTCCCTTCATGAATGTGCCTAGACAGAGCATCAGCCACACGATTCTCACTGCCCTTTTTATACACAATTCTGTAAGTGAGGCCCAACAGTTTGGTAAGTGCCTTGTGTTGCCATGGAGTTGTCAAGCGTTTGTCATCCAGATGTGCCAAGCTACGCTGGTCAGTGCGAATAACAAACTCACTGTGTTGTAAGTAAGGCCTCCATTTGTCAATCGCCAATAAAATGGCGAGGCACTCTTTTTCATAAGTGGACAACCCCAAATGACGAGGCCCCAAAGCTCTACTGATGAATGCTAGTGGATGGGTGTTTTGTAAGAGCACTGCACCCACCCCACGACTGCAAGCATCCGTTTCCACCACAAAGGTTTGAGAGAAATCTGGAAGAGCCAAGACTGGCGCAGTAACCAAAGCCTGCTTAAGTGCTTGAAAGGCTGCTTCTCTGTCAGAATTCCACACATAGGGCACTCCTTTTTTTAACAATTCCGTCAAGGTTTTGCTGATAACTCCATATCCACGGATAAATTTCCGATAATATCCAGTCATCCCAAGGAATTGCCTCAGTTCTTTCACCGTTTGTGGTTGCTGCCATTTGATGATTGGCTCAATCTTCTTCTGCTCAGTGGCTACACCAGACGCTGAGATGAGATGGCCCAAGTATAATATCTCCTGCTTAGCAAATGTGCATTTGGTTTTCTTGACCTTGAGATCATGCTTAAGTAGCACCTCCAAAACATTTTCCAAGTGCACTGCATGATCTTCCAATGTGCGACTATAAATGAGTATGTCATCTACAAACACCAAGACATATTTGCGCAACATTGGTGCCAAAATGTCATTCATAACTCCTTGAAACGTAGCTGGGCCTCCAGTAACCCCATACGGCATAACTTTGTATTCAAAGTGACCATGGTGTGTTTGGAATGCAGTTTTGTATTCCTCCCCCGCCGCCATCCGAATCTGGTGATAGCCTGATCTTAGGTCCAGGCTGGTAAACCAATGCGCCCCTGCTAGCTCATCCAATAGTTCATCAATGACAGGCAGTGGGTATTTATTTTTAATCGTCATAGCATTAAGGTGCCGATAGTCAACACACAATCTCCAGGTCAGATCCTTCTTGCCCACTAACAGAACAGGAGATGCAAAAGGACTAGAACTAGCTTGAATAACACCTTGCGCCACCATTTCCTTCACTTGTTTTTCTATTTCATTCTTTTGCATTGGGCTATATCGATAAGGCCTCGGGTTCACTGGACTGGCACCTGGCATGAGAGGGATAGTGTGGTCATATCGTCTGTGGGGAGGCAGTCCCTTAGGTTCCTCAAACACAGACTCATAAGTCTCAAGCACCATCGCCACCAAACGTGGCACTGTTGTTTGTTTTTCAGTATCTTCAGCAAAATATAGTTGGACCATGTAATGCACTGAATTTTGTTGTTGCCACCGGTGAAGCTCTTCCACAGAAACAGTATCACACGTCTTCGTGTTGGGAGTGATTCCTTGTAAGCAACAAGTCTTGCCCTTGTACTCAAACTGAAACCATTTATCAGCCCAGTGAGTGGTCATCAAACCCATTTGCTCCAGCCATTGCATTCCCAAGATAACGTCATAACATTGGAGTGGTAACACCTTAAATGAAGTGGTAAACGTGTTACCCTGACAACTCCATTGGAAGTTGGGTAGTTCAGATTCACCACTGAGTATGCCTCCACCTGCCACTTTCACTTTGATAGGCCGCCGTAATTTCTGGACACCAGTTAACTGCGTTGCTAATTCTGCACTGATGAAGTTGTTGGAAGAACCCGAATCAATTAGAATCAGCACATCTCTCCCCTGTATCTGTCCCATCAACCTCATGGAATGATTGCTCTCCGAGCCATTCAGAGCCTGTTTACTGATGGACATCAACACTTCTTGATTATCTGCCACTGCATCTTCAAAGTGTTCTGCATCAGCACTGAGAGATTCACCTTCTGAATCAGATGTCTGCAACATAGCCAATAGCTCTTCGACAACATGCAATTTCACACTGTTACTGCATTTGTGCCCCGGTGCATACTTCTCGCCACAAGTGAAACACAAATTGCGTGCCTTGCGATATGCTTTGAGAGCAGAAACTTTGTTGTTAACATTGGATGCACGATCATCAACAGCAGATGGCATGGGCTTGTTATGCTGGAACACTGGTGCTTGCTGTCGAGGAGAAAATCGAGCCATAGAATACCTGCCATTATTTTTGGGCAGGTCCTCTTCTATCTCTTCCTGCAATAGAGCCAGGGAAACAGCAGTATCGAGGTCGTCGGGCATGCGTATCATAACAACTGCTTTAATTGGAGGAACCAGACCCTCTATGAGTGAAGAAAGTGGGGTCTAAATCAGGTTTGTAGGCTAACATATGATGCATAAGAGTGTTGAAGGCTACCACATACTCACTGACTAAACTAGTTTGGCGCAATCGAAATAATTGACGGTACAACAACTGGTACTGCCCTCTATCAAAGTGTTTGCCTAGCAACTCACACAGTGTTTCCCAAGTAAAGGCCGGCAATCTATCCTCAACACTCTGAAGCCATAACGCTGCATTCCCAGTGAAATGCATCGTTGCATACTCCACTCTATCACCTGGTTCTACTGCAAATAAGCGGAAGTACTTCTCTGCAGATTTTTGCCACAGTCTAGGATTTTCACCATCAAAACGGGGGAAATCAGTCGGTGGTGGTTGAGGAGTAGTGCGATGAACAGCAGGGTTCTGATAAGCAGTAATTGGAACCATTTCGAGCGGATGAGAGTCTTTGTTAGTACCTGACCGGGGTAGACAAGGAAACCATGAGCTGGTTCCCCATCTGCCCCCGGTGAGTGTTTGTCGAGCCGTGGCCAGTAGGCCCTGGATTTATTCCCGAGCCCATGTTCGCCGAGGTTGCGGACAATGGTGGCGCTCCGGGATTTGTCGGCGGTGGTCCAAGGGCGCTGAGACCGGCACCCACCGCGATGCGCTCCACTTGCTTGCGCAGATCCTGTACCGCCGCACCGAGATCGGAGACTTGAGTGTCGATGGCGCCTTTCCATGTGTTCAACGAGTGGATCGAACTCGCCATGACGTCCACAGACGCCTGAGTACTCTCCAGCTTGGTCTCCACCGAGAATAGTCCTGATTGGAGCGAGGACATACCCGATTTGAGCTCCAGAGACATCTCCGCAATCATCTTCTGAAGGGCTTCCATGTCGCCCGTCAGGGAATCCAATCTCTCCGACGTCTTCCACCGAGTTTGAGGCGGCCGCTCCAGGATGAGATCCCGTCGAACTCCCCCCAAATCGAGCTACCAACTCGGAGGCGTTCCACCAGGAAACTTTGTGCCGGTCGCCAAAGCAACCGGCGCCTGCCCAGCGGGATTTACTTTCTCCAGATCGAGGGATTATAGGAGTCGATTGCAGGATCGAGAAGGAATCTGATA
Source organism: Lolium multiflorum (assembly GCA_030979885.1). Taxonomy (NCBI): domain Eukaryota; kingdom Viridiplantae; phylum Streptophyta; class Magnoliopsida; order Poales; family Poaceae; genus Lolium; species Lolium multiflorum. The sequence goes on along the minus strand of CM061750.1, from coordinate 46,566,524 downwards.
CCAAGTGTTACGGTGCTAGACACCACCAGATACACCTCTTAATTCTCAGAGTAAGGATACAAGTTGCAGCAAGGGAATTAGGGTTCAGGGAGGAAGAGAGAGCTCGGGATGAGAACAGAGAAGGGGAACAAGGGAACGAGATTACAAACTGGTCCAACGACAAGACCCAAACTGAGGCGAAGCCCCTACTAAAACACCACGGAACACGACCCCACGTGGAACAGGATAAGCGTCGATGCCTTGCTCCAATTGGCTCTCATTTGGTCCATTCGGGCCCACTGATCCGAGCTGGCTTCCTTCCAGCACGGCGAAGTCTTCTCCTCTGCTTGCCGGTGGCTGAGAAGGCCACATCATTAGTGAGGTCCATGACACGCCCGACCCCTGCGCATGATCTGGGAGTATGAGGCAGGCGGTCACGATGCGGTGGCGCAGATTGATTCCGGTCAAGTACCGGTGTTGAATCGGCCGTCTCACGTCGCTTCGAGGCCCGTCGGGATCTACAAGACGCCGGGATACTCATCAAGAACTGAAATTTCCAAAACTAACAGTTCAGAAAGTTTTATTTGAATCTCTAGACAATGTGTCGTCAAGGGAAAAGCCAGAGTTCAAACAATAAAATGTCACATACATTTGCAAAGCTTTCCTTTTTTAAAGAAAAAGCCTCAATTGCGAAACTCCATCACACAAATAAGGGGTACATGCTCATGTAAGGTACCAACTAGGAAGCATTGGCACGGCGGCACGCCGTGCCCGTAGAGTTATCATGAGGAGATTAAGAAAATAATAGTAACATTTTTTAAGTAGAAGAAGCAACAGATAATTTAGTTATTTTTGTGTCAAAATAGTTGTGGAAGAAGGTAGTGGTATTCTCATAAGGCGCTCATGAGACAAAAGGTATTAATATCACTTTCGATAGAAGAGGCGATAAATAGTGGAGTATTTTGTTTCTCGCAGTTACCATAGTAGAACCATGAAGGTACTATAGAAGAAGGCAACTACACATGAAGAGTAAGGCGATCGTGAGACGATTAACAAAAGGTATAAATATCATTTTTGAATAGAAGAGGCGACAAATAGTGGAGTATTTTATTTTTCACGGTTACCATAGTAGAACCATGAAGGCGATTAACATAACGTATTAATATCATTTTCGAATAGAATATGCGATAAATAGTGAAGTATTTTATTTCTCGCAGTTATCATAGTAGAACCATGTACTATAAAAGAAGGCAACTACAGATGGAGAGTTACCATCGGCAAATTATTGCTATAGATTCTTGCCCGTGCACATTTAAAAATTACAGATGAGGATTGCTCCTCTGCAACTTTGAGAATTAATGGTAAGAAAATATCACCGATGAAGACTTAAGTGTCGTCGAAAAACCGTTGTTAAATAATTATTGTAAGGAAATTACTATTTGGGTCTGATGATTTGCGTCGAATAACCTAGCACGCCAATGAAGGAGTAATGTCAAATAATCACTTCTGAGGTCAACGACAAAACACCTTCAAAGCTACAATGGTGAAACTACAATGGGAAAATGTATCAAAGAATAGAAAAAGAAAAAAAATGCCGTTAGAGAATTACTCACTACAGAGGAGGTACCTTGGGGTAACTACTGGTGGGACATTACAGCCAACCGGGAAGTTACCTCGATAAGTTACTATCGAAGAGCAAAAGGAGAGAAACGGAAATTGGTCGAAAAAGTATTGATGGAGAATTCCTCATCATTGATGAGGTAACGTGGGATAATTACTGGTAGAAAGTTATAAGAGGAAAGTTACCTCTAGAAGTTAACGTCAGAGAATGAAAGGAGAGAAATGAAAAAAAAAATTACTTTTCAGCAAAAGTTGACGGGGCGGTAGCTGATTGGTGGAAAATGATGGCTCTCCACCCATGCGGTGGAGCATTATGAGCAATATATATTCACGCCGATACATAATATATATGCATACAATGGTTGCACGATATATTATGTATGATGTGTATTTTCTAATGCATGAAGTGAAGTAAGATGGGTAATTTACAGGTTGACAAAAAATAATGCATATGAGAGTATGGAAACCACCTTGGAAAACTATAGTTGCAAAGTTGTGTCAGAGAATTACTGTCTAAGGGAAAGTTTATGGTTGATAGCCGACGATAAATTATGGCTATAAAATTACGTAATCTCGAAGAATTGTCATAGGGTAACTACCGCTTAAAATTTACGGCTAGAAAGTTGTGTCGGAAATGACTATTGAGTAATTAAAAGAGCTGGAAAAATATCACCGTAGAAGTAGGTTAACTACCATCGGGAAGATACGGCTGAAAAAGTGTATCGAATCGAGTTGAGTCGAAATGACCATTGAGTAATTAAAAGAGCTGGAAATATATCACTGTAGAAGTAGGTTAACTACCGTCGGGAAGCTACGGCCGAAAATGTGTATCAAATCGAGTTGCGTCAAAGATTATGGCGGGAAAGTTGTGCCGGAAGATTACGATCAACTAATTTTTTTAAAAAGGAGCTAAAAATATACGCTCTACAAATTACGGGCATAAATGTGTGTCAACAAATTACCGCCAAGTATTTTTTATAGAAGAAAACGTAAAAAACGCCGTACATAACTTTGTTTGAGATGTAGACATAGGTAGCTACAGCCGGTAAATCAAATGAGAAAAAAAAAAGGAAAAAAAACACATTATGGCACCTGCCACATGGCGGAGAGTGATTGGAAGGAAGTGAACATCTACAGTGAATCACTCTCATGCAAGCAAATGGGTTCAGCTTTAATATATAGTATAATCATAAAGATCACAATGTACTCAGATCACAATATAAAATGAATCCCATCTTCAAAATCAACAGCGTGGCCGTAATCTGAGTCATCGCTCTCCAAACATGGTTGACGGCCCAACAAGAAGATTATCGATGCATAAGTGCTTATAGTAATCTTATTGTAGCTTTATCTTTTATGATCTACTGAGTTTGTTTACAAGCACATATACATTTATCTTAAAGCAGAACTATAACGCAACAAACCGTTATAAATCGATCACTGATGCCGAGTAACGAACACCAACAGATAAAAAAAAAATGGATCATCTGGTTATAAAATGACCTACTGTACAAGAATATGTTTTGTCTCCATACAATGACTCATGCTTGTATTTTTTTCACGAAAACGTAAAAGACTTGCGTTTCGATGCATTGATAGATAGGAAAAAGGTTATATGTACAAGTCCACGAAGGGACCAACACCCCGCGGTACAACTCGACCCAAGAAAGAGGACCTAGTCTAGGGGATGATCTGGCGGATACCCCGGGCCCCCGCGCTCACCCACTGTTGCGCCTCGGTCTTGATGTCGTTGAGCAGGGAAGGCACCGAGGGTTGTGCGTTATCAAAGATCGTAGCATTCCGGTGCTTCCAGATCCACCACGCCGTGAGCATGATTACCGACGATGTACCTTTGCGCAACTGGCGGGGAGCGGTCCGTACCGCCTGCGACCACCACTCCACGAAGTCCCCCTCCGAATCCAGAGGCCCTGAGGTAGATCAGATCCACGAGAGGACCTCGAACCATATCATCGTCCTGGAGAATGAGCATCCGGTGAGTAGATGCGCCATAGTCTCCTCGGATTGGTCACACAGCGGGCATCTGGGCGCATGTGGTAGACCACGACGCGCCAAACTCTCACCCGTCCAACACATCACCCTAGGAGGCGCCCAGGATCTCCAGTTCAGCTCCCATGATGCTGAGGTGATCCCCCCTGGAAGAGGGCCTCATAGCAAGAATGGGAGGTGTACTGGCCGTCCGTCGTCCACAACCAGGACATCATGTCTTGCTCCTCCGAAAGCTGGACATCCCTCAGTCTGACCCATAGTTGCACATATTGCCATAGTGCTAGGGGACTCGGTGCTCCAGCTATGTCGGGGATCCAAGTGCGGTCTACCAGTGCATGACGCACCGTACGCACCTTCCTGCGCCGATTAGGAACTAGCGCGAACACCTCTGGCGCCACCTCCTTGATGGACCTGCCGTCCAGCCACCGGTCCTCCCAGAAGAGCGCGGACTCCCCATTACCCACAGTCATCGAGGTGGAAGCCGCGAAGATGTCCAGCTCCGCCTTCGAGAACTGCATGTCCAGCCCGCGGCCATGGCCGTTGGGGGTCCGTGCGCATCCTCCATAGCCAACGCACCCTAAGGCTTATGGCCATCCGTGCAAGGTCGGGGATCCCCAACCCCCCTAGGTTAAGCGGCCGGCACACCCTTGCCCAGTTCACGTGGCAGTGACCTCCATTGGCCTCTGCCCGGCCCACCCAGAGGAACCCTCGCAGGATCTTGTTGATCTGTTTGAGGGTCTTTTTGTTCAGGGCCAGTACCATTAGCTGGTGCAGCGGGATTGCCGCGAGCACCGCTCGGATCAGCGTCAAACGTCCAGCTTGCGGCATTTGTAGTTACTCATGCTTGTATTTGTAGTTACTCTAAATAACTGACACTTTTCTTTTTTTTTTGAGGAAAAGGCAGTCGACTCTGCCATCCGATTAGATAGATAGAAAGTTATGTACAGAAAACGACGCTGCGAACGCAAGGTTCACAGTGCCCTCATGACTCGCACACCCCACTCACACCGCAAGCCCCTAGCTAATGGCCTCCAGGGTCCTGGGTCTGGGCGTAAGCCCGCTGCGAGATCTCTTCTCTCACCAAAGCCGCCACCGCGTCAGGTTGCAATGCGACATTGTTGAAGACGCGCCTGTTCCTTTCCTTCCAAACTCCCCAAATGGAGTAGATGATTGCTCCACTAGCCTCCCTTCGCTTCTCCTTAGGTATGGTGGAGATCGTCGCGTCCCACCAGTCATTGAGGGTCATGCCTCCGGCGAGAGGCGGCACTCCGAGCTGTCCATTCCAGGCGAAGATCTTCTCCCGCACCGTCATGGAGAAGTGGCAATCAAGCGTGAGGTGCTGCACCGTCTCAGGATGGATCCTGCAAAGCTTGCATATCGGATCATGAGGCCATCCACGGATGGCCAAGTTATCAGCCGTGAGGATCTTGCCGTGAAGAGCCATCCAAGCGAAGAACCTGCACTTTTGCTCTGCATGTCCCTTCCAGGATTTGGCCGAACGGAAGGGAGCGACGGAGCCCACGAACTGGCATCTGTAAGCCGAGGCAGCGGAGAAGATCCCCGACTCTGTCCATCGCCACCTGATGGAGTCCGGCCTAGGCAGTAGGGTGACGTCCTGGAGTATGGACCAAAGCCTAGTGAACTGGACCAACTGTTCTCCTGTGGAGATACGGGCGAGGGCACGGATCCAATTATGTTCTTGTAGCTCCTTTTGCACAGATCTATTCTTCCTCGTGGAAATATCGAACAGGCCCGGGAACTGGAATCGGAGAGCACCACCGGGCAGCCATCTATCATGCCAAAAGATGCATTTGGCTCCATCCCCAAGGGAAATCTCGGTGGAGGCTCTAAAAAGATCCATGTCTCCTTTGTCACATGGTGTCGCCATCCCAATCCAAGGCCTAGAGTCATCTGTCCAAGCCAACCAAGGCCAACGGAGCCGCATAGCCCTCCCAAAGCGCTCCAAGTCGAGAACCCCGAGCCCTCCAAGCTCCTTCGGCCTCGAGATGGTGCGCCAGCTAACCAGAGGGTGAGGCTTGGCCCCCGGCACAGCACCCGGCTTCATCCATAGGAAGGAACGCTTGATCTTTTCAATGCGCATGATGACCCACTTGGGAAGCCTGAAGACCGCAAGGTGGTAGAGAACCATGGAGGTGAGAACCGATCTGCAAAGAACGACCCTGCCCGCTCTAGTGAAGTGCTTGCCCCACCATCCCGCGAGTCTGGACCCTATCTTGTCAATGAGCGGCTGGAAGTGCACAATCTTGAGCTTCGAATGGTGCAGCGGCAGGCCAAGGTAGGTGCAAGGGAAACTCCCACGTTTAGCTGGGAAGATCTCGAGGGCCACCGCCACCTGCTCCTCTGTGCAACCAATCGGGAACGCCTCCGACTTGGAGAGGTTTGTGCATAGTCCCGAGGCCTCCCCGAAGGCTAATAAGAGCGCTCGAACCACTCGCATATCGGCCGCCTCTAGTCCAACGAAAATTCCGGCATCGTCCGCGTATAGGGAAACTGCGAAGCGCACTGGGGCTGTGCGGAACGGCTGTAGGATACCGCTTGCAGACGCAGCCCTAAAGAGGTGGTGGAGAGGGTCGATTGCGAGGATGAAGAGCATCGGGGATAGGGGGTCGCCCTGCCGCAGCCCCCTCCTGTGGTTGATCCTTGGCCCTGGCTTGCCGTTGAGCAGGACCCTGGAGGATGCCGAAGAGAGCAACATGCAAATCCATCGCCTCCAACGCGGCCCAAAGCCCATCACCTGGAGGAGCTCCAAGAGGTATGCCCAACTGACTGAATCGAAAGCCTTCGTGATGTCCAGCTTCAGGAAGAACCCAGCCGTCTTCTCGCGGTGCATTGCCTTGATCATTCCTTGCACATGGAGAAAATTATCGTGGATGCACCTCTTTTTGATGAAGGCCGACTGGCTCGGAGAGACAAGATCCGGAAGCAGCGGAGCGAGGCGCAGTGACACCATCTTGGAGAAAATCTTGGACACGCTGTGGATTAGGCTAATCGGTCGGTAATCAACCACCGATCTTGCATCCGTCTTCTTCGGAATCAGTACGATGCTAGCCGCGTTCAGAAGCTTCATGGACGCCCCTCCATGCTCCGAAAGTTGCACCACCGCAGCAAAGAGGTCCTCGTCGATGATCTCCCAGCACGTCCTGAAGAAGTGGCCAATGAAGCCGTCAGGTCCAGGCGCCTTTTCAGCGGGAAGGGCGCAGATTGCCGCGTGCAGCTCGTCCATGCTGAAGGGGGCCTCTAAATGGCCCAGGTCTCTCGGTCCATATCCCAGCTCAGTCCAGTTCAGCGAAGCAGATCGTTGCTTCACCGACCCAAGGAAATCCTCGAAGTGACTGGTGATGACAGGCAAAACTTTGGGTTGTCTATAGATCTCCAAAGAGTAGAGGACCTAGAGGCCAACCCTCTTCTTCAAGTGTTGCTTGAAATCCATGATATCACCTTCCTACCTAGTCCCCGACTGGTTCTCACACACCCAGCTCTCTTGAGCAACCTGGTTGATCAGCCTGAAGCCATGGCTCCCCAGGACCAATCCACCGTCCCATTCCTTCATGCCTCGGCAAGGGAGTCGATGGTCTCAATGTCAAGATGATTTGTCGGCTCATCGAGCAACAGCATCTGTGGCCGCCTAAATGCCAGCCACACAAAGATAACACCAGCCTTCTGCCCATTTGACAGAATTCAATGGCATTACCTGGTCCTTCCTTGACAGCTGGCATGTCCAGGTCCAGCTTATCAGTGAGATGTTCATGGAAGCGTGCAATGTGTAGGTGATTATGGCGCCTGATCATGCCATTCAATGGAGTTAGGTCACCTGTGGTGAGCTTCAGAAGTGTACTCTTCCCTGCACCATTGGGACCGACAAGTGCAACTCTTGAGTCAAGGTCAACACCAAAGTCAAGGTTCTTGTAAATGAGATTATCTGGAGTGTGTATACAAAAGTGACATCAGCAAACTGTAGAACTGGTGGTGGGAGCTTTCCAACATCAGTAAAGCGGAACACCAGGATCTTTGTCCTTGACAACCTTCTCAACAGCACGACCATGCTCCATCTTAGCCAGAGTTTTCTCTTTGCGAGCCTGACAAGCAAGCCAGTGCAAGCTTTTTTGCATATCCATGACCAAACGGTGTGATGTACTCATTCATATTAGCAATCTGTTCCTGCTCCCATTTGTACTTCTTCATTTGATTCTCTTCAAGTTCAGAGCGGGTTTGCACATATTGGTCATAAAAACCAGTGTATAGCTTGAGGGTTTTCTTCTGCATGTGGATGATGAATCTTGGGAACGTGAGATGACAACAAGTATACACTCAAAATAGTTTAATCTCTCTTCCAGCCAGACACATGCCTCAAGATCTGCAAATAAAGGCAAAAACAATTGTCTCAGATTGCTTTCAAGTAACTATAACGGACCACCAATGCCATGCAGAAGCGATTAGAAAAAATATAAGGGAGTCATTATTTTAAGTGTCTCAGCTTGTTGAGGGAATATTACAAAAGCACATTATTTCTAATGAACAAATGTTCAAATTTCAGTTTTCAGTTGTTTCAGATCATTGTACAAGACTCACCAAGATGGTTAGTTGGCCCATCAAGCAAAAGAATGGTCGGATTAATGAACGCCCTTGCCAACACAATCCTCATACGCCAACCACCAGAAAAGTCTCGAATTGGCTTTTGCATGCATCTGCTTGTCAAAACCCAGATCAAACAATTTCTGAGCAGCACGCATTTCAGCAGTTGATGCATGCATTGGGTTGGGTCTATCCCCGCCATAGGCACCCCCGCACCAACCTCAGCGCACCACCCTCAAACTGCCCCAGGTAGACAGCTGAAACTTTTACTAAATACATACACTAGTTTGATTACAACCCAAAGTTGCCAAATCTAATTCTAAGGCAGCTGTAACATTATTAGTAGAATTTTTGGTTGCTGCCTGACTTAGCTTCTTTGCCTACTCTTGGCTCATTCATCATAGACCCAAGTTTCTTTTTTACAAAGTTCAGTCTAAGCTCGTTGCTATTCTTCATCTTCTATTAAAGTAGACCAAGTCACCTTCACTGCAATTAATGCAAAACCAGTGTTTATCTCTTGAGTAGCACGCCCATGCTGCTTCGCCTCGAAGCAACAGCTATATTCAGCAGGGATGCACGTGTCTGCGGCTACCTTGAACTTTAATTCCATCTGATCATCACTCGCTACAGCAACCACAGACCTCTTTAAGCCACGAGACTCACCAATAGCACCATCAAAGAGCCGTATTTCTTCATGTAACCCGCTGGTAAAACAACCAAGACGCATACTGAAACTGCTTTGCACTTGTGATATGACAACTTCTATTGTCGCCTCATATGCAAAGTTAAGACGTGATACACCTACATCAATTGCACCATAATCCCCATGGATGCGAAGTGTGAACGGGCGACGATCCCATGTGTCTATGTTATCGAAGTATGATACGCCATCGATCACCTGTAGATCTTCGCTTTCATGTCCGCCTGCCTTGATCTTCATGTCATACTCGATTAGAATAGTACCGACCAATTCGATCCCTCGCTTAGGGCCAGCCATGTTGATGAGAGAACCCTACACATAATCAAATAAAAGTTAGAAATATCTAAAGCTGAATACTTCCCTTATGATGTGTAACTTGTAGCGATATTTAAACTTGAGTTAAAGGCATATTTTATCATTGATGGCCAAGATTTTTTCCACATATCAACCAAACAAAACAGTGTTAGCTCGTGAAATCGGATCTTGCTATTTGTTTGATTTTGTTTTCAATCCCAAATAGTTAATTAAGTAAGCCTGTAAGAAATGAGATCCGGTGACGGGATCATTCATGGTATGTGTAATGTATGTTTATATGCCTATAAATAAATGAAATCATTTTTTAAGTTTACTTGGTAGCAACCAAGAGTCCAGAAATATCTTATTGGATTTTCAATTGACCATGTGATACTTAGTTTCATAATTTAGATTTGTTCATATAGTAAAATCATTATTTCATGATACAAGACTAGGTACAGTAGTGGCCTGTGGTCATGGATCATGTTTTTTCGTGGCTCAGTAGGAGCCCAGGGAGACAGATATGTGCTCCAATGATAGGTTATTAATAGACATTCATTGAAATAATTGCAGACATATATAGATGTGCACACCTGCTTCACGATGATGGGATCATCCCTGCTAAAATTGACGATATAATTAAGCAATGGATTCAGATTATCCCGAGCTGCAATGTATCCATATAACTCGGCTGAGCCAAGCTCCACAGGAATTTTAGCCAACCTTAATGACAAAAACTGCAACATGTGACGACTTGAGTGTGACACACAAGTCCCATTGTACATTCTGCAATCTGTGGGATCGGAAAACATCATTGCATCCAGCCAAGCTTCATAGAAAAATACAAGTTTTATTAGAATTGGAGAGTAATAAGCGAAACAAATGTTTGCTATACGAAAAGTAACATGCCGTTAAGGACTCCAAGGTCCTATCTGAGATTGTTCCTCTCACTTAAGTGAAAAAAAACTATGGATGCTCTCTTTCGTAGGAATTTTGCTCCATTGAAAAGTTTTTCTTCTGGGAAATCCCAAGGAAAAAGAGTAAAATCAGGAGCCCAAGTTTTATCATGTTTGCTCTG